>JAVTVY010004953.1:0-423203 GCA_036873755.1 Hanleya hanleyi
TCAGCTACAGTTATAATGTCTAGAGAAAATTATATCAAGGAAGACCAGCGGTTATTTGATAATCCCAGACATTACAAAAAGCTAGAGAAGGAAATTTGGTCGCAAAATGTTAGAAAATTCTTTACCATACTGGGACGCCTACACGAGAACAAAATTATTTCGGACAAACAACTGGATTATCTAGGACCTAATAGGTTACATGCAAAGATGAGACAGTTTTACATTTTACCGAAAATTCACAAAGCAATAGAGAAATGGACAGATTCATTCACCCCACCAGGCCAGCCTGTAGTCCCGAATTGTGGTTCTGACCTTTATCACATCTCGGAATTCATAGATTATCACCTTAAACCAATCACGATCAGGCACACGAGCTATGTGAAAAATACGGAAGACTTTTTGGCCGCGATATCCAAACTCAATGTTCCTCAATCATTCTTCTGTTTACCATGGATATCGAATCAATCTACACAAATATCCATATCGACGGAGGTGTACAAGCAGCGGAAAACTCCTTTCAGAAATTTCCAGATCCCAAACGACCAGACTAAGACATTTTGGAACATTTAGAACTTAGTTTGAAAGGAAATGATTTTGAGTTCAACGATATTTTGAATAACTAAGGCCCTCATATAAAACTACCAACGGTAGTACACTCAGATTATGTTGACTACTTAGATGTTA
The DNA here is from genome assembly GCA_036873755.1 of Hanleya hanleyi. Classification (NCBI taxonomy): domain Eukaryota; kingdom Metazoa; phylum Mollusca; class Polyplacophora; order Lepidopleurida; family Hanleyidae; genus Hanleya; species Hanleya hanleyi. The sequence goes on from JAVTVY010004953.1 coordinate 685, forward strand.
CCGTTTTCAAGGGACCTGCATTCGGCAAAACGGGTCAACTGGATTACAAGGTGTTTTTCAAACCAGCTGACACAAACGAGCTATTACATTCTAAATCTGTCCACCCTCCGCTTACACTCCCCAAGTGTATCGTAAAGTCTCAAATTATTCGTTTTCACAGGAGTTCTTGTGATCTTCAGTATTTCAATCAGCCGCGCTCTATTATGTTCAAGGCACTGCGGCTTCGAGGATACTCAGCCGGTTCTCTCCGTAAAATGAAATCGGACACGCTCCGACAAATTACGAGTTATAACACAGGGGACATACGCGAATCTGAACCTATTAGGATCAAACGCAATCGACCTAGGTACGGTGATGGACGATCTGAAAATTGTGTCAAAGAGCGGTGTAAACTTAACTCATTTATCGCCACACGTTCTACTTTCAAAAATGAGCACCAAATGAGAGAATGTCCCAACTGCGACTCTGTCAACGTTTTTATCTCATAACGTGTAATAAATGTTTAAAACAGTATGTTGGAGAAACAAAGAATACATTCAGAATACGAGCAACACATCATGGATCAGATATATTCTTGGTGGTCCAGTGAAAGGCCACTTTAATCTCTCAGGTCATTTAAACAACTTTTGGAGATCATTCCAATAGAAAAAATACAGACGCTCAACACTCCGAAAGAGACCGATAACCGATGGGCATTTTGCGCGTCATTCTGGATCCAAACCTTGCAAACGGGACAACCGTTTGGTATGGACACAGATCTCGACAGGGCACCCAAAAGAGAGATCGTTCCATTTGTTCTTCGGTACAACAGAAGACATGTTGAAATCGCAAACATCCTCAAAGAAGAATACAACGAACTCCAGTCCAAATTAAAGAAAGTACCGTTTGACTTGCGGCGAGTTATTGCCTACACCAAGAATAAGAGCGTACGTGATATCCTGGTGAGTACTAAGTTACATCCATTAGCGTTACCTAGATAAGCAGTGGGAATTATCAGGGTAATGACATGACATTAACTTATGACCGCAATCACCCTCAATCTTCTCCCCCTCCCGTTACTTCCCTATGCCCGTACCTTATCAAAATATACACATTCAACCAAAGAATCAAAAAACATATATACAATAGTGAGCTCCGTGACGAAGTACAATTAATAAAATATGTCAAAAATGAAAATGTGAGTAAACTGTTGTACTACTGATTCACTTAGAGTAGATACTAATAATTATACTAGTGGATAACGTGGACAGTGACATTTACTAACCCTAACCCACTGGTTATCCGAAATAAGATTCCGATCAAGGGCGATCTGACCTGGGCGATTTGGGGTGTACCGCAGCCTGGGGGAGGGGGATTACACCCCCTCTATATATTTTAGCTATCGCTAAGGCTAGAGGGTTGAAACTTACGACACTATATCTTTGGATCAAGCTTTACAAGAAAATGAAAAACAGATCCAAGATGGCTACCATGATGACGTCACAGTGACGTCATTTTCAAAGATAGCATTTTTGAACGATTTTTCGGTCAGAATTTTTGAATTTCTTATTTTAGTAGTAATAGTAGTCAAGTTTGTTATCACTGTTTTTGTGCTTTACGTATACTTTTTATATTGCAATGTATTCTTGTATATATGTATATGTGTTTTCATGCTTTCGTTAAATGTGTATGTATGTTGTACGTGGATGGCACTTAGTTATAGATGCTGGTCATCTGTGCACGTTCTATTCTACACAAATTTTAATAAATAAATGAAAATAAGGTTTTCGTTATCTACTCGGAATTTGATGCATGTATTGTCGTGTGTTATAAGAGCTTTCTATCATAGACGTTGATATTCTGCATAAAAGAAGGTTGCCTATTTACATTATACATCGCATATTGTACTATTGCTTTAGAGACCCTGGACATATAACACTCGATTCTGATAGCCAACACCAACCTGACATTCGACAAGCTAAGGTCAGATAAGCGATGTAATTAAGACACATGTTGTATTTAACTGGGGCAGTGACATTACAGAAAGTTCCGGGGTAATATAGTTTAAAGCTCGAGAAGCTGACATGGAAGCAGAAGGCTGGACTTTACTCACCATACTTGGTAATTATGATCACTTTTGCATCCTGGACACGTGATGAACATCGTCTTCTATTGTTCAAGTACAAAACTCTTTTCTGACGTATCGGACGAATATCTTACCACAGTTTACCTATTCTTAAGACGATATCAAAGACTGGGCAAGAGTAGAAACGACACCGTTGTGATAGATATAATCCTTTGAGCAGTAAACCAAGACAAATGAGAGGAGAGGAAAGGTTAACTAATTATCTCTTTGTGATCGCGACACCGTTTATTGTACACAAGTCTAAGTAATATAATCTAGTGGAGTATCACGGGCAGCAGGACGAGCTTGATTATAATGATACTAATGTTTAATTCCGCCTAACCCGGGGCTATACGGGTCGTATAAACACATGTACTCATGGTGTTCATATGAACAATCACAATCAAAGCGTGTCTGACCTACATGTACATCCCCGATTGACGATTTTACAGCGAATATGATATGGATTAAGAATACTGATCAGCGATACGGATTTGATATTTTGGAACATCATGGTCTTGCCGGCATCATTGAAAACTGTTGGGGTAATGATGCTATATGGAATAGGTCTTTGGATTATGGACACTGATATTCTTTAATGGACGACGACTGAATAATGAATGACGGACCAGACGCTTGTAATCCAATCACAATTCCATGTTGCCCTAACTTGTGTATACAGTGTTATGTAAGATATTTCCGACTATCATAAATATCTAGGCTAATATTTCCCGTAACTAGTATTCACTTGGACAATCTGTTTGAACCTGGGGATATCTTGCACGGATGGCTGAATGAATGTTCCAAAGACCCCATCCGGTAACATCGAAGGCTGTCAAACAATCTTCAATATATTTTCTGTCATTTATTTCCTATGGCATAGGTTTTATTTCATTTGCAGCTCTTCTCTGTTAATATATTATTTGTATATATTCAAATTATATGCTTTATTTGGGGAACACGACTAGCATATGTGTTTGCCAACTGTTTCAGTTCGCATGTGAAACTCTATACGAAAGTAAATGAAACATTTCACATTGTTTTCACTTACAGGATGTTTCGCCACAATCACCAATGTCTACGGTATGTATACATTAGATTAGATCCTATAAAGAAAGTCTTTAATCTAGAACAATCTCTCTAACGTTTACGTATGTGAAGCTAAATATTAGCTTGCTCAGTTCGCCACAAAATCTGTGAACGTCAGAAAACAGCATCAGCACCAAATTCGAGAAAAAAATCATAGTATAAATAAACAGTGCTGAAAGAAAAGACACTTCATTGTACGTGGAAATTTGTCATGTTTCTTATTGCAATGCTTCATGATCATTTTCCTTTCTAATCTTCCCTAAAAGTGAAGTTCACTGAATTTAGGCAAGAGAATAATTGAAACCTTGCGTGTGAAGTAGGATGGATGAGAGCGAGCGATAAATTTACAATAGGAACATCATAACAAAGTGCCCTCCATATACAGCATACATACACACATTTAACAAAGCTTAAAAAAAACATATACATATATACGAATCAGATATATAAAGCACAAAAAATGTGATTACAAACTATTACTAATAAAATGTATCTACAGTGAGCTCTGTGACGAAGTACAATTAATAAAATATGCCAAAGATAAAAATGTGGGTAAACTGTTGCACAACTTGCATGAATAAAATACTCTGTTGAAATAAGAATGTTGAAAAGTTTGTGTTTTGGCATTTTCGTTGTATTGTCTGACTTAAATAAAACATAATTCTGAATATTTACATGGTAGTCACTCTGATAACATTTCGCTAATTGTATTCACTGTCAAACATTTAAAACAGAAACTTTTCGACATTTTTATTTCAACAGAGTATTCTAATCATGCAAGTAGTCCCATATTTTTAAGTTTTACAGTGAATACAATTAGCAGATTCAATGTACGAATGACCACCAAACTGTAATGTTTTAATGTGAATCAAGAGTGAACTATTGTTTTTCTGACATGTATTCAGATGGTGTGAACTTGCCTTGTTCATTCCTTTATCAATTTATATCATGTGACGTTTTGATTGTTTTATTCCACAGCCAGAGGCCCGGTGTGCCTCTATGGTACATCAGTTACCTCTCTTGACGGCCTGACCAATCTCACCGAATGCTGGCCTTGGGAGGTGTGTTCTTGTGGACATATCCGTATATATTTGAACATACGTAGTATTTGAATATACATAGTATAAATCGTATCTTATTATTGCAATCGTTGGCCTCGTATGCGGCAGGTACTTGGTTCAATCCCAGTCGGGTCATCCCAAAGACGTGAAAACTAGAACTTCGTGGTATAATTTAACAATTGTTGAGAGCGAGATTAAACCCTACGACTCACTCACTGACACGTATTGTTATGTATGGACGAGTTCAAGGAGTCCATTTTCAGAGCTCGGGACCAGCCCATATAAAACCGCACAACCCAATAACGTAGTCGTTCATTGAGACAGAAATGAAGATTTATAATACTTGAAACATTTGTTTCGGTTCGATTGAATGCCATTGAAATGTAACTATCACCGTGACCATGTGTCTGCCATGTTATTTTGACACCTGGTCAATAATAATAAATATATTGGACACTTATAAGATTATGTGGAAATTATATAGGTGTATATTGCCGGAAGTTTTTGTCAACTGAAACGTTTGCTAATCAGTTAGCACGAGATTTATCTATCAAGATATCTTTATTATATCTGAATCTGAATATGCTTGAAAGAGATAATCGTGAACAGTGATTTTCAACTACTGTTTGTCTCGCATTTCCTGTTCAATACATTGAAGACGATTTTACTCAGAGTACTGTGCATTTTTATCCTGAAATTTCATGAAAAATCCAACCAAAATGTGGGACAAACCCATCAACACAAATTTCGCCATGACAATTTTGCAAGTTAAATTATGGCGTTATAGCAGCCAGTCCCAATGTTACAGCATTGCAAGCAAAAGTCTTTGAGATTTGAAAATAATATACGAGGTTTGAAAAATTTCTTTAAAATTCAAAATAAAAATGCACAATTACATATAAATACTGCGAGGAACATCCCTGTTGTGAGAAGAAATGGCTTCGATATTCGCCAATTCCCTTCCCTCGTAATGTGAGACAGAAAGTAGGTTGAGAAGATGAAGGAGACAACACATAGCGGTACATTGACTGGTTTGTAATGTTGTTACTCTAACATTGTGTAAACGTGTTGTGTTCAATTCAAAATAAAAACCCGCGAGTGGATTTTAAAAACATGTCGACATTCCGAATGCTTGAATTATAAAACTGTCTTTCCTAGAGCTGTTTTACAGAACGCTACCTGGACACAGAGGGGAACCTGGGGTTCAACTACGGGTGCCGAACAACTCAGGTAATTGTATTCCAGCTTCCGTTAAACTGCCTTTCATTGGCTAACGAATTAAGGGTCATATTTACCAATCTGTAAGTAGTTTTTCAAAACAAATCAATGGATCTAGTGAGGTTCACTGATCGAAATAGTGTTCTTTTGGGTCCACTAAAAGCCACTGAATATCAGCACTATGCACTATTAACAAATCCAACTGTCTTGCAACTAGAAATATACCTAGCGGTGACTCTAAACTGTCCTTGCACATTGTCTCGCTGAATGCACTGGTCCAAAGTGATAGCTCGACACGTCACTACATTGACATCGAAAGTTTATATCAATCGAAGGTCTCCGAGAAATTCGTCTTGAAACTCGGATACGTCTTCTTCAAGAGCTTGGATACACTGCAAATGTGTTTATATAGTTTGAATGTCTGAAATATATGGATATATCCTTACAGCAATGTGATTCCGGACACAATGAGGTCCCTGAGAGAGTCCCACTCTGTCAAAAATGCTGTACAGGAGACATCTGTAACACTGACATTTGTTCCACCGGAACAGGTAAAAATGAGAAATAGATTTTAATATTTCATTAAAGTTCATTAGAGAATCCGCTCTTCCATAATCCGAAGACCTATTTCATATACCAACAACAACACCAACCACCAGTATACAAAAACATAGGTTCCTGCAAGAGCAGCGGTCAACAGTTTTCAACGATGCCGGTATGATGGATAAGAATATCCTGGTGATTAGTGTCCCTTTCAAACTTTTTTTTATTGCAAACAAGGGCGGGCACTTGTCCCCAATGAGCAGAAGAATATCCTACCTGTGTTTGAAGATTGGAGCCGGACACTCATAGCCACGAGACATTCTTAGCCTCCACACCGGCAAGATAGCAAGATGTTCGAAAATATCAAATCCGTTTCGCTGATCAGTAATCGTAATCCATATGATTTTCTTTTGAAGTCGTTATCTTGAGAATGATGTATCTCAGTCGAGCTTTGATTGTTTGTGTTCATATGAGCACCAAGAGGATATTGGAGTACATGGGTTCACATGGCCCCTAGCACTGTGCTAAGCAGAATTAGATAGAAGGTAAAAGACGTAACGCCATAGATCTTGCACGCTACGCTCGTATTTTGCTATCAGCATGCGATATTCATCGCCAAATTTGACAAACTTTGAATGGAAGCGCTTGATGGTATAACCCTGTTTTATACGTTGATTAAAATCGTCACATTTAACACAGGATCTAGCAAATGATAATAAGCGAGATGTGAGTGCCGCATATGCGGGTCCCACTGCAATCTTGCAGAAATGGGTAGTTTACGATGTTGAACATCTCTTTTGTCGTAAAGTCGATAAGAGAAAAGGCCGGCTTTATTTTATAGAGATAGAGGTCTAAAAACGATGTGCCGTTAGTTTCCTTCAAATCCAGCGAAGGTGGATATATATCCTTTACTGCCTCATTTATATAGCGATTATCCACAGCTAGAAGATCGGTTGAATTGATTGAATTGATCGGTTTTTAAAGCGTCTGCATATATTCGTAATTGATTGATTATGAATAAGTTTAGACTAATTATGAATAAGTTTATAATGATTATGAAAATCCTTACTCGAAAGGCAAGTTATCAGTTTAACAATAGGACATATTAGATTTTTATATCAAATCAGTGAAACAGCACTGACAGATATTCGGCTCATGACGTTTTATTCTATACTAGCAAGAAACCCGCCTCCAACGACAGCGATTGACCTACATAAATTTATGTAAGGATATAGGTCTATTAGATATAGGGTTCTGATATCCTCTTCTATAAACGACAACCCCTAGAGGTGACCCCAGTCCTTAATTGGCCTTTCTGAATGTGCGTTGGACACGCTTTTCCGACAACTCAAATTAGCCAATGATTATTATTAGCCCATTGAGATAACTAGAAATTCACTGGACATGTTCTGGGGGCAATTTATCCCAAAATCTGATGTGTCTAATCGGCCATTTACATATGGAATTAGGTATGGTTGTGTTCTGTATTTAATTTCATCAAACTATGCTATTTAGTAGTTTCTATTGTACAGTCTTCGACAAACTGATCGGTGCATGGAGACAAATTTAAAACTTTGACAGATAAAAACATTTCTGGTGAAGTGGGTTGTTCGTGAATCTCAATATGATTTCCGATTGTGTTGAGATTGGATCTGTAATCTACCGGCATTGGAAGCCTTACAGCTTGCCAACACAATTGCCCTGTCATTAATATAGGCTGTCCATGTGACATAAATGCTAATCGATCAACCATTCCATTTGATAATGCTTGTCGTTTTTACTTTACTTTTGCGCTTCTGTGTCGAACTTCATTTATCAGCGCCAAACACTTATCAGCGCCAAACGCCGTGGTATGCTTATCACAATGTTCAATTGTGATAACATCGGGATATTGTCCCGTTGTGCCAGAAACGTTCCCTCCAATTGTTTTAGGGCGATAGGGCTAACATCCTTTTCTATGGTGTATTATTCATTTCCTCAAATTCATTTCCTTTGGATTAAAATCTGGAAGCCTATACACTTGGGGTCTGCCTGTTAAAAATCTGTTTTCATTTACGGGCGATTCATAAGCTGCTGCCAAGACCATACGCACGAAGAAGTCCACCATTATCACCAAGAAGAGGGCAAGATCTGAGAGAGAGTGGTTCATACAGTGGTTGTTGGCGAGCTCAGATTTATTCTTCGCGATGCGAGGGTTTGCGTTGAACAGGAACTGCATATTTGCAAGTCCTGCTAATGAAGTTGTTTGATGGCTTGTGTGGAATGCCAAACACATCCATGGTTATTGTGAGACCATACCCCGTATCGGCATGCCACTACGGTGCCTTTGTGGAGTTTGTTCTAACGAAACATCATCTCTTGGTTTCGAACATGACAAAGAAGCTTATCAGCGAATTTCCATCCAATCCATTCTTTAATCCATTATCCTAGATTCTGATATGTTAAGTCCATGAAACATCTCTTGGAAGTGATGGGTCAATAGTGTGCCAATGAATGTTCACTCTCTATGCGCAATACAGACGGAAACTGGGCTTGTGGAACTACCGGACAATAATCCGATTTGTAGCTGCATAATCTTTACGTAGCTACACCAGGACGCTTCACGTTTGGCGCCGAAAGGCAACACAAACACATCGAGTCCGGAACCAGTTGATAAATTCGACAAGACAACCAATGCTACAATAAGAGAAAGACCTCTTTTCCTACGAGCGTTAGCATTATTTCCAGATGCAAATTTTAAAAAAAAGATAGTTTGCTGCAAGAGGGAATCGTTCAGCAGTTTCCAATTATGATAGCAAGACATCATGATGTTCTTCACATGAAATCATTATCACTAATCAGTAATCTTTATCTTTATCTTTATCCTTATCTTTATCAGAAAGGCCATTTTGTGTGCGGCGCCACGTGACACTAAATATTCAATATTAATAAGTATAAACGGTTTGGGGCTGGGTAATTGAAGATACTATATTGTTTGTAAACTATAGAAATAAATATTACTTATCCAGGAAATCTTTCTTACAGGTAGTTTATATAGTATAATATATCTCATTCACGCTTTGATTGCGCCTGTTCATTTGAACATCATGGATATGTAAGGGATCACGTCCAATTAATCGAGTCGCTTTCTCGATGCCTTCGAGATGGATCGAGAAATTTCTCGGCTGAAACCGGGAGGGCAGAACCGGGAACCCTGACAACATCTCCCGGTTCTATCTCGATCGAAATGTCCCGGTTTTCGATATGGATACAATTACAAGCGTCTAGTTCGTCATTCATAATCCAGCCGTCGTCCATTAGAGAATATCCGCGTCCATAATCCAAAGACCTATTCCATTTTCCACATAACAGTATTAGCACCAAATTCAAAAAGACAATCATAGTATACATAAACATAGGCTTGTTTCCTGCAAGAGAGAAGCGGTCAACAGTTTTCAATGATGCCGGCAAGACATCATGATGTTCCAAAAATATCAAATCCGTATCGCTGATCAGTATTCTTAATCCAGAATATTCGTTATAGAGTCGTCATCTAAAAAAAAAAGATGTATCTCAGTCACTCTTTGATTGCGGCTGTTCTTATGAGTACCATGAGGATCTTGAAGTACATGGGTTCATACGGCCCCTAGCCCCGGGTTAAGCGGAATTAGACACAAGTTACGAAACGTAACGCCATAGATCTTGCACGCTACGTTCGTATTTTGCTATCAGCATGCGATTTGTATCGCCAAATTTGAGAAACTTTGAGTGGAGGCGCTTGGTGGAATAGCCCTGTTTTATAAGTTTCTGCAACAATGTTTTGTGACGTTGATTAAAATCATCACATTTAACACAGGATATAGCAAATGCTACTAAGCGAGATATGTATACGCCATATGCAGGTCCCACTGGAATATTACTATCCAGAAAGGGATAGTTTACGATGTCGAAATTGTAATCATCTGTTTTGTCATAAGGTCGACGAGAGAGAATGCCCGCTTCATTTTTATAGAGATAGAGATCTAAATAAGATGTGGCTGTAGGGCTATCTGTAGTTTCCTTCAAATCCAGTGAAGGTGGATATATATCCTTCACTGCGTCATTTATATAGCGATTATCCACAGCGAGAAGATCGTCTATATAGCGTTTGGTGAATGAGAAGGAACGGGCTTTGAATGGATCGGTTTTTGAAAGCGCCTGCATATAGTCATATTCATAAGAGAACAGATACAGGTCAGCCAACAGGGGTGCACAATTAGTACCCATTGGAATACCTATATGCTGCTGATATATTGTGTTGCCAAATTTCACATAGATATTTTTAATGAGAAATTCAAGCAACTCTATAAACAGAGAAACATCCCATGAATGATATCTCTTGTATGTAGTCGAGCCAAAGAATGCTTTATGGCTTCCGACATTAATATATCTACGATCAGTTTTCTTGGACACAGATACTATTAATGAACTTAGACTGTCAATAAGGTCCTGATGAGGGATTGTAGTATAGAGAGTCGAGAAATCCCATGTGGATACATGTCTGTACGGTATGTGACCTTTAGCATCAAGTTCTTCCGTAAGACATTTTGAGTTTTTCAATATCCACATACATTCAACGCCAGAGTTCTTAGAAATAGTGGCGCAATACCTTTCCCAAAATGCTTTTACCTCCTGAAGGGCCCTCGTCAATAGGGTTGAAAGAAGCTTGGTGGTGCAGCTTCTAGAAACAGCTATGAATCTAGCTTTGTATGGTGATTTATGCATTTCGGGAGTCCAGCATATTTTTGGTATGTCGTTATGATTGGTTGGAAGACAAATACCTCTTTCCCTGAGAAACTTTTTGTGATTGTTAAGTAAATCTTCCAGAGTAAATGCAGTTTGGGAGTAAGTAGACGTATTTGATGAAGATATGTCTACACTCAATTCTTTAACCAGCACCTGGTAATAGTAATATTTACATATGAATATTATATTATTCGGAGCTTTGTCTGCTGGGACTATGACGAATTTACTCTGGAGATTTGCTAGAACTTCTTGCGAATTGAGGTTTCTCAGAACTTGTTTTGCTTGGGGAAGAGCACTTCTGTCAATATGGCGGATTGTTTCAACGACCTTGCTCTTGGTGAGGTCCAGCCAATCAGCGAGTACTGTAGGTTCAACTTTTTCTCGCTTAGACCAATCAATAACGTCCTGTTCCAAAGCAGACAGGACTATCTTCTGGTCGGCCTTCAGATTTATTCTTATTGGCTCTCTATATTTAGGTCTCTTCATCAGGAGTAATTTCAGATCCTTATCACTCACCACATCAAGGTCACCAGTCACAATATGTTTGCATGGTGTATAGATAAAGTTCGACGATTCACAATCACAACTATAGCCTCCTGACGTGTATAAGTTCCAGTCAAACTCCTGGAAAGCATTGGAGTAATTGAATATCTTGGTGGCTATAGATTTAGTGTACTTATATGAAATGCAAGGAGGTTCTGTGAACTTAAAATAGTTTGGTACAGCGTTGCGTACCTCTGGATCATTCAGGATTCGAGGTAAATTAATGATGTCCAGTCCTTTATCTAAGTAGCTGATTTTCAAGAAAAGCCGATCTTGAGAGGTTTCGATTATTTTCACTGGACGATACAACCGAAAATACGCTATATCTTGACATACTTTAATGATTTTTGATGGTATTATATTTCCTGAAGACGCAGATTGTTGTATATCTCTGGCTATTTGATCTAAAGCACCCTATTTACTGTGCACAATAGGAGCGTCTATTTCGTCATTCAATATTCTGCAGTTGTCCATTAAAACTTTCCAAGTACATAATCCAAAGATCCAATTCAGTAACACCTTTAGCACCAAATTCAAAGAAAAACAACAATAGTATACATAAAGATAGGCAAGTTTTTACCTCCGTCGATCAGACGGAGGTCTAGGAGCGCAACGTGAAATCTCCCGCCAAATAATTGTCATATGGGGAACCCACGACTCATAGTATTTCCAATAGGGATCGTCATGGTTCCCGACGAAATCTTGAATCTTTTCTTTGGACACAAATCAATGCTTACGTCACAAAAGGTGTGCGTATCCTTGGCAGCGCCGGGTCTCTTTATTCGAGGGTACTAAATTCGCGCGTGTACTTATCTTCGCGCTGGTACAGATGGCCGGCATGCGACGAAGACAAACCTGCGCTTTCATAAAAAGTAAATTTTCACGAAAGAAAAACTCGCATTCCAGATAGTATAATTGGAAACTTCCTCGAGAATCTCTGAATCGGCAAAAAGATAAAGGACGAGTGTCATTCACCAGGATGCGAGTCGGAAGTGAGAAGTCAAATTCAAAGTCAGAGGTCAAAAACGTAAAACTCCGAAGAACTCTCTCGGCTTTTTCTTTTCTTTTTTTTTTAGTTGGGGGGTGAGGGTTGGGGAGATAGCGACTGAAAAAATATATCTTCCCATGCTTCAATCGTTATCTCTGAATCCGATCAACAACCTAGCCGGATAATCTGTCAAAAATTATCCGTCGTCTGGGTAAGGTTGAAGGGTCATCGGAAGCTCGAACTGTGATACAGGCAAAAACTGTTGTTGTTGTAGTCTGGAAAAATAACTCACGAGGCGCTCTCTCGGCTTTTTCTTTTCCTTTTGTTTGAAGATGGGGGGGGGGGAGATAGCGACTGGAAATATATATCTTCCCATGATACTTCAATCGTGCGCTCATGAATTCCACGGAAAAGCGGACATTGCTAAACAGCCCTTTTTCGCATAAAATTCACTCCACATTCTGTCGTAGACCCTATATTAGCATGCAGTTTGTTCTATTCGCTTCCTATGATCCCCGGGAAGAAGCCAATAATAGAGAAGATGTGTTTTAATAGCGAAATATTTTTCCCGCAATTTTTTAACATAAAGAACTCGGGAAATTCTAAATTGTCAAAGAAGAATAATTGCACTTTACTGAAAACTATACTATTTTGAAACATCTGCAGAAAAGATATGCATGTGGCGGGAGCTGTATACCTTAGTAAAAATAAGAGGTCAGAGTTTTAATTTTCTAAGTAGAAGAGATAAATTCACTCTAGGAATATTTTTTTGAAGAAAATGTGTAATTAATAAAGCACTTTTACCGAGAAGATTTAAAAAGCGCAGTCGTGATTCCATCACGATTTTTTGTCGATTCCGTCACGGACTAAATTTAACCCCTGGGATGATCCAGTCGCGTTTTTCTCACGATGAAAAAAATCTTATCATCCTTGTTTCATTACTGTATGTTAGTAAGAGATGTCATATAAGAATAGTCAGATTGAAACAGAGCAGCAAAAAAAATAGACAAGCAACACTAGTCAAGAGTCATGTCCGTTTCAGGTGATTCCGTCACGAACATTTCGAAGCATGATTTACTGAAAATGCTGGATCATCTGTAGATTTTTCATGGATCCGTAAACAGATGTCATATAGAATAGCAAACTAAACTTGAAACTACATGGGTATAACCACGGAACTTCCGAGTACATGACTTTGAATAAAGAAAAAGTCTTCCCAACGGTGATTCCGTCACGGTGTAATTCATGATCTGTGAATCCGATCAACAACCTAGCCGGACAATCTGTCAAAAATTATCCGTCGTCTGGGTAAGGTTGAAGGGTAATCGGAAGCTCGGACTGTGATACAGGCAAAAACTGTTGTTGTTGTAGTCTAGAAAAATAACTGGCATGCACTCTATGGAGAAGGGCCTCGTGAGGCACAAAGTGCAATTTTTTGTTGTTGTTTATCTGCAAATCCGCTCAACTCGATGGGCATCTTTCACTTGTTCTCACAGTTGCCTGGCCTGTGTGATATTGGGTGGTCGAAGTCTACGTATAGTTTTTTTCAATAAATTATGGAAATTAATATAAACATATATTTTTTTAAATAGATTTTTTTATAAGTGTATTTCTCTTTCATCTTTGGCTCAATTAAAGTCATTCTCTAAAATGTGAAGCCGAGTTAATACAGTTTTTAATTATCTACCAAACCCTGTCCTCTATGACATAGAATAAAAGAGAAGTTGGGAATAGAACCGCTCAACACAGTCATTTCTAAACATCAAGTTGTACATAAGTATTTTTACTTACTCTGTACAAGCTGAGGGCATTTTTGTGGCTTTTGAAAATTTTGAGATTTTTGCGAGTCTGTCCATATTTAACTAAGCGACGTCCAAGCGAGCTAATGTACGCGCGTTATATTCATATCAAGTATGGTGCGGCTTGTGTTCAATGAGGCTTGGAATGTTTATACAATTAATTTTCTTCTCACTGTTACACAATAAATATTTGCTGCGTGGAATCCAGTCATTTGTTCCATAGGGGCAATATTCTCATCAGCCATCACCATTCAATGTGAATGTGATACATGTACAAGTCCATGGTCATTGATACAGTAAGGTGAAGGCGAAGGTGACCTGTAACACCAGTATACAAAATTATACCGAGCGCATTGAATCCTCATCATATGATGTTGAGACAGATCAGAACGAAGTGTCGGTAAAATCAGGTGTGTTTTGAAGAGCATTCTCTCATCAATGATGATGCTATACTGTACACATGCAAAATATGAAGTGTTGCTGTGTTGGGCCTATAGCACAAAATCACAAGCAAGTTGGTACAACTAGGCACACAGGGTCTCATTTCTGTCGCTAACGTGTTGATTTGGGTGAGGGGATCCTCTCATGGGGAGGTGTGGGTGGGATGGGGCCTGATGTCTCAAGCACTTTTCCAGGTTTTCCATCAATATACTCTATTCCATACCCCAATATTTCAAGCACGTCAAATCAAACAAAAATTATTTGCTGGGAATGTGACTTTCACATCCCTGTCTGGACATGCTAGTGAGGAACCCTCAATCCCAGATTAATTACCATTGATGAAGCTAACGTCCAACAAATGCAAAATTGAGCTTGGCATCCGGCCTTATGTTATTCAGTGATGTATTACGCTACGGACCCTGTTGCCTCGACGGAGGTCTTTGCGCTCATCCAGCGCTTGTTTATTCATACGATTTGTCCGTTAGCTGGACAAGAATACCATGTAATCGGCATCTACATAAAATCACCGGCATATATGCCCCTACCTGCTGGTATCTCTTTACCCCTGAGTTTCCACAACTCGCACATGGCCCATTTGATTAGTGTATAGATTCGATGTGTCTCTATACATGTGCATTTGTTGAACAATTATGAATTCTCCAATGTAGTATATACAAAATGAATTAAATAAATGAAATATAATTAAAGTAAATGAGTATATAATAGGTAAATGTAATATGTATATCTAATATTGATCTCCTGACCGGTAAAGTGCCACCTCGAGGACTGCCTTGTCTGAACTGTACGTCCAGTCTAACCATCCCAAGCTGTGGTCACGTAACCTATTGTCCGGATGATGAGGTAAGTTGGTTACTCAAATAGTCTGTATCTAATCATTCTCATGGTACATATATAAGTCAAATCTTTGTGGTACATTCAATCTACTCCAAATTAATACTTCATTTCACCAGTCGAAGTCATCGAAAGTGATGTTGGGGTACAATATTGTGAGAGAGATTGCCTGTGTGAGATTCCACTTTCAACACGAAAAAATGGATAAGTGCGTCGAATACATCAATGCATCAACTGTTTAAATCAATTTAATATCTCTTTCCCATTAACCATAGAAACAAGCTACATGAACAGTGGAAAGAAAAGACCATATATTGAACCAGATAACCGTTTGCATTATGCATCATGTGGGTCACCGTTCCGGAGTACGTCATGCGGTTCCTTCGCCAAAGCGCTTAAAAAACTATTAGTCTAATATATTTTCAACGAATCCTCACGACCTCAATGTTGTTCCACAAACGATTGGTTCACAGCGCTGCCAAAAAAGTTAAGATAATTTTATAGACGTTATTGCCATATTTATTCCGTGGGACACAATATTCAGATTACCTGGTTACGGACTTGTTCGGTAAAGGAGTTCAGATCATCAACGTATACCGGAATTGCAGTAAATAAGCAGCTTGTCGCCTTTAACGAACTATTACTAATCTACTAAATTGTCTTTTACTTAACGATGCAAATAATCTGGAGCTACAAAACATAATTGACAAATACATTAGCTAACATGTTCGTTCTGGACTACCCTAATCTCGTAATATTATTACAAATACATGCGACCAGTGCGTCAATTTTCAGTCGTCGTCGGCCAAAGAATTTCTGCGTCAATAACCCAAATACCTCATCCGTATAACTACATTAGTCCTCCACCACCCCCCCCCGCCCCCGACCCCCGAAAAAGAACAATCATAGTAAACATAAACGTAGACAGGTTATCTCCAACGGTCAACCATGACATCATATATAATTTCTATCGCTGATCAGAATTTTTAACCCATATGATTCTCGTTGTATGAGTCGTTGTATAGATTCATACATCTCAGGCAAGCTTAGAGTGTGATTTTTCATATGAACACCATGAGGATCTTGAAGTATATAGGTACTTGAAATACATGAAGTCGAACGCAAAATAATGAGTCTACCCCGTGGTGTTATCTCACAACTCCAATCGACGTAACAATGACCACACAGTTAATCGCTCGACGGTCATACCAAAGACTTGAAAAATGGAACTTATTGCTTCCTCGCTTACGCTCAACAACTTGAAAAATGGAACTTATTGCTTCCTCGCTTATGCTCAGCATTAAGATGATAGAACAAGGACTGGTTTGCTCGGTGTCAGTATAATGTGACTGAGCGGGGCGTCATGTCTGCTCATGGCATGATATTTCAGTGGGATAGCACTATAAAATGGCAGCATTAGATCGGCTCTGTTACAAGTAGGTACCCCCCCTTTTTCCTCTCGTCTCCCCGTCGTGATATAGCTGAACAAATGTTGAAAACGACGTTAAAACCTTCACTGGCCACTGGCCCGACGGATGTATTCATTCATATGTTGTAAACTACATATTGTTCACATATAATTTTGTGAGATGAAGCAAAGGTATATATATTGGTACATTTACAAACGATGTGTTATTCTTCATATACAGGTGTGCTTTGCCGAGAGATTGGAAAAAACTCCTGTACCGACATACAAATTAGGATGTATAAAAAAGACCGTAAGTCCTTGGAATTTAGCTTAGGACGATAACACAACCGCCTTTGGGATTGTACGAAATGCATTCCACTTATCTTGTATAATTACGTAACAGTTGGCATGTTGCGATATCAGTCTTCGAAGTTATGCTCTTTAACTTTGCATTAAAGCTCAACGGTATAAACATTGCCCTAGTAAATGGATTCAATGAACTATTTTTATACATTTCCTACTAGGTTTGCAGCTTATTTCATGGGTCAGTCATTGGGAAAAGAAAAAGAGAAAATAATGGAAGAAGCAAACGATCACTCTGTCTGGAATGTTGTGAAAAGCCCGGATGTAATCGAGATTCCTGTGCCTCGCACCAGGTACATACACTATATAGCAAGCGTCAGATCCGACATTCAATATCCAGCCGTCCATAAAATAATTACCGCATCAATAATCCAAAGATCTATTTCGTATGACAGTTAGCACCAATTCCAAATATGCACGAAATAAAAATAGTAGAACCGCAGATGGCTTCCTACAAGAGAGAAGCGGTGAACAGTTTATTAGTGATGTCCCAAGACATGTTATTTAGATAAAAATATAATCACAGATCGTTATTGTTTATCCATATGAATCAAGTATTTTCCCAGAGTATTATCTCAGTCACGCTTTGATTATGGCTGTTTATTTGAACACCATGGAGATATAAAACAAATGCGATTCAAACAGTCGCTAGCCGCGAGTTGAGTGGAATAAGACACAAGTTACGAAATGTCACTTTAAAGTAAAATATATTATTGTTTCGTTCTGAGCATAAATTGCCTTTATTAAACGACCGCCTGCTTGAGACCACTTTGTCTGTTTCCAATGAAGGTATCTTAAATTTCATATACAGTTATAAAATTAATAATATTGGAAAGATAATTAAAGACACACATTGTGTCTGTTGTCACGTACCCACGAATTACAGACACTGTAATTGTGTCTGTCCTTTGAGCATTCAGATAAATTGGTTAAATATCTTCTACACTACATGGAATAAATTATTCCGAAAATGTATTTATCAACATTATTTAAATTGTAGGAGGGATCAACTCTCAGCCCTGCCACTACAGGTATGTAACTAAGGACACTGTTCGCCATGAAAGGACACAAAGTCGGCATAGATACAATAGTATAGCGGTATATAAAATAATAGTATTGTTGTAGAGGTAGGGATATTGCTGTAGTCCTACAACAGTATATACATGGATGATACTAGCCTACCTGTTGGACAAGAACTGTGTTTATTTGAAATCATTCTCACGAGATGCAAGACACCAATTACCCTGATAACACGACACTAAGTGATCTAACCTGATGCGTTAAATCCACCCGGATAACGTAGTTTCGTCATCTCCAGCAAAAGTGAAAAGACGTTGGCGTAGACATCACTAGACTGGATGAGTCTCTATTTCATATGTACTATTTAATAATAATAAAATGATCTTTAATAGATATATACGTTTGATAAATAAATAAATAGAATGAAAAAAAAAAAATAATAGGCAGAGTTACTTCCTCTTGTTTCCCGTTTAAAATACATTATGAAACAGGGGCTGGATCCAGTCTAAGACATCACCAGATCCCAGGCAGCGATGATATGGTGGTCCCTAGATGCGTGAACTTGCCAGCAAGAACAACAGAATGTTTCCCACTTGCAGTCAGATCAAAGGGCCAAACATCTCATTGTCTCCATTCCTCTTATCTGTATCAGTAATATGTCGCCAGAAACTGGCGGAAGATTCCGTCGTTGGCTTCATCTCCTCTTAAAGACGAATTATGTTAATAATTTATACCTCATAAATAGATTTTCCGACACTGTAAATTTCAAACTAGGCAAACTCCACTGGCTCGGGTGAGGATCACACTCACGAATTAGGGAAACAAGTCCACCGCTCTACAACTTAGCTACCGAGCATAGCTTGGGAGCAGCTAGCTTGGTCGATCCTTTACACATTTTAATGCAACTGACAATTGCCACTATGAAACATTTGACATATATAATATTTGAAGATTTTCAGTGTTTATACTGTATCTACAATCATCTTCAGGAAAATAATTTATATCTTATGTATAGACTTTCCGACACTGTAAATTTCGAACCCGTGAAAATCACTGAGTCGGGTGAGGCTCGAACTCACGACTTAGGGGAACAAACCAACCGGTATACCAACTACTGAGCACTGCTTGAGAGCAGCTCGCTTGGTCGATCCTGTATACATTGTTAATACAAGTGTTATTTCAGTGCAATGTCACTATGATTATATGAAACTCGATCAAAGTCTTTGTTGCGTCGCAGTTCACCCAATGCCGACCACCCAGCGACTGCCACCTACGACAAGCCCAACGCCGACAACCAACACAATGCCATTGACGACAAGCCCAGCGCAGACGACTCTGACATCAGTACCAACGACAAGTCTCCCGCCCGCTCGGGACTGTTGGGATCTGAGAAGCATCTATAACATTACTACTGACGGTATATACACTGTGATGTCACCTAACGGAACAAATCTAGACGTGCGATGTGACATGACAACCAATGGCGGTGGATGGATAGTCTTCCAAAGGTAAGCAATTCCATTAAAAAAAATACGTGATATTGAATATTTATATTTTCTGTTTTTAACTGGTGTTATGTAATGTAATACAAGCAACATGTTAAGCTATCGCAGCAGTGAGGATTGACTGCTCACTTATAGGCCCTCGTAGACAGACTTTTGATGCATTCTTCTTTTCTGGGCAAGGCATTATTAGTACTGCGCACCACCCTTACCTCCCGAAAGGCCCGCACACTTATTTCGTGAATATTATGAGACAACAGTCAGTGATAATAATAGTTACGAGTCTGTATTGGTCAGTTGGTGAATAGTTCAAATCAGTTTATTTGTGAACAGTTTCAAAGAGTTACAGTAAAATACAGCTCGGTAACCACGCAGCTGCCTTGCAGAACTACAGTAACGAGTTGTACCGATTATTTGTTGTGGAGTTTTCTGTAACCTCTGTAAGAAACCCGCGCCTTAACCGACTGCGTATTGCAAACTGATTACATGTACTCTGTTCATACAGCACCCGGTAAGTCAAGTGTGACACTGTTTGTTTTTTGGTCGGGGGAGAATGAATCCCAAACGGTATACAAACCACATACTTTCTTGATGCTAAATAGCTGCAACATGGTCTATTTGACATTTAACAGCTGTTTTCGGGAATGGTCAAATTTTGAACTTGGTCAAACTTGAAACCCTCCATTACACAGCTAGACTGGATCCACGTCTGTTTCATAAGGTATATTTTAGGGTAATGAAGGAAAGTCGGGATTGTACACGTTACAAGGGAGTTAACTTCGATACACACACTGTGACGGCAGCAATGGGAATGACAGCGAATCTTCACATCACCAAACCCATCTAAACGTCCGGTCACATTTAATGTTCTTTTTTCAATTTCTTAAACGTCGTTTAGGTATTATTTATCTATTATTGACTGTTCTTTCGAGCAATATGCTTCGCTCGCTCGGGCACTCTTCTTCCGTCAGCAACACTATGGAAGCATAGTGCCCGCAAGAACAGTCAATAATGGGTTTAGTAAGTCACATGACTTTTTCAGACTTGTTCACGAATTATATCAACTTTTAGTATACCGGTCGTGTTGGACAATAACAAAGAGACATAACTCGTCGTATGGTTATCCAATCACTACTCGGGAATTTATCATGTGATGTACTATTGATAAATAGTACATATGAA
This sequence comes from Hanleya hanleyi, assembly GCA_036873755.1. NCBI lineage: Eukaryota > Metazoa > Mollusca > Polyplacophora > Lepidopleurida > Hanleyidae > Hanleya > Hanleya hanleyi. The sequence continues at coordinate 21,562 of JAVTVY010004953.1, forward strand.
ATAGAGACTCGTCCAGTCTATTATCACGCCTGTTTGGAAACGTCGAAGGCCGTGAACTGCTGACCCATGACGTAGAAGTCTGATTACGATGGCGACAATTTCATTGTAACGCGAAAAACGTCACAAAGCTAAAACGTAATGCCTATGTTGACGATAATTTCGTCATTCCCAATTGTTGCGCAACGTCCTTCACAATAGGAAGCCCGACAAAACCAACTAGTCGATATTACACGGCGTGATCGTAGTCAGACTCTGACGTCATGGGTCAAAGATTACGGATTCAATACATTTTCACCACATCTGTTTTGTTGTGATATGAAAGCCTATTTTATGGCATTTTTTGTAGAAAAAATATCAACTTATTCTTCACACCTATGACTTCACGAAAAGTGTGCAGGGGGTATTTGGTAGAACCTTTATCGAGCACTATACATCTTACAGTGTAAAACAAATCACAAAAGGAAAGCAACGAAAAAATACCAAAAATACAGTGGATATTTTTGTATATATACAAGTTCGTCGATCTGTTTCACTCATTCAGTGTATACGGGTAAATAATCTTTTCCGTTCTTTGTATAAGTTCGCTCACATAAATCCATCCATAGAATTGTAGCAGAACTGCAAGATGTTTCCAGGAATCTGTGCATGTCTCTGGCAATACTTGGAATGTTTATCGGCGTACACCATGCTGAGCTCGTGTTATTTTGTGTAAATGTCAAGGATCATGTTCATCAATGGATTCAAGAAGTCGTAGAGACACCGCGTCTGGCTTTATCTGACATTCTGACTTCGAAGGTATAACCTGCATATATCGTAGTCTTATTCTGCTTATATGGTTTCATAGTCTGATGTTTCATTTTAGGGGGTTTGTCTTTGTCCTGGTGTTGGTTCTTGGACATCGACTTATTCCTAATTTTCGCCATCCACTTCTGTCTGTATCCATCAGTAGGGTAGCTGTAGAACAAATATCAGAAGAGTGGCACCCAGAACCATGTCATCTTCCCACATGTATGCATCCACGCGATCCCATAATCAAAATAATAACAGATACACGAATGAACATATGTAGTAAAAGAGTGATAATCTGTAAACATTTAGGCGAAACTGTGCTATTGGCTGGCAGTAGATTTATGAAGGACAACCGGGCAGACAGTCCTCAACACTAATCCCCACTGTCGGTATATTGTTCAGAAGGTTCAGAAGGTATTGGGTCCACTAAAAGGAGAAAAATTGTCATATTTTCAGATTCACTGTCATGCCTCGAAGCGATTAAAAGTGGGACTTCGACTCATCTCACTATCTCTCACTACAGGACTGTAGATTTGATCAACAGATTGATATTGTGTTCTGTTGGTTGCCTAGATACGTTGGCATCAAAGGTAATACTGAGGCTGATAGGATGGCTAAGGCAGCCCTAGATGATGAGATTGATCATGCTGGAGTCCCATATAGCGATTTCAGACCCTCTATCTGTACTTATTTGAGACAGCTGTTTCAATCTTTATGGGATGCTGTGAATAATAACAAACTGCATGAATTCAAAAAAACTGTAGGCTATACTCATCTGAACAGCCAGAAACGTTTCGATCAAACCATAATCAGGCGATGTAGAATCGGCCATACACGATTAACTCACGAAGATTTACTAAGAAAATAGCCAGTCCCAAGGGGTGTTCCATGCCATGATGATCTCACGGTGAAACTTATTCTTATGGAATGCATAGATTTTAAGATTGTAAGAGATGCTTCTTATCGAGCGAATACTTTGGAATAGTAGTATATGTAAAACAACATCTTATATGTATACGAAAACCCGAATATGAAATTGGTGAGGGAGGATTGCATCTTGGGTTATTTGATAGAAATCGGGTTGTTACATAAGTTTTAATGTATGTATGTTTTAATGCGTTGGATTACTAAGTTAGTGACTTGAGTACTTAGAATTTTGTTTGATCGTCGCTTTGTAGCTGAAATATTGCTGAACGCAACATTAAACCTTAATTCTCTCTCTCTCTCTCTCCCTCTCTCTCTCTCTCTCTTGTCACTTGGCTAGCATATATTGTTCTCCTCGGGCCCTTTGGTCGTTGTTGCGTTTAGTTATTTTGGAACAGACTTGTCTTAAAATCAATGTATCTCCGTTTTTCGAAGGTCTATTGTATTTCAAAACCTGACAATAACGTTTTGGAACTATATTATATCGATATTGTATGATGTGTGCATAGAGTTTTGCAGACCTATGGAACAGGAAGCATTCAGACATCAGAATAAAAGTTATCTCCGTTGCTACCAAGTCACAAGAGAGAGTTAGCATTTTTTTGGTAACTCAGTCAATGTTTTACGTGATACAGAATATTATGACACGATATGATAATAAGCATTGCTAGCAGGGTGGATTGACGTATTTATATTTTTACATTTGAGCATGTTATGGTGTTTCATTAGCAAGACTACATTAACAGCATATTTTGAACCCTTTGAAATCGATAGATACGAATTTAAGCATACTTTCATAGGTTAAGACATGTTATGACTGTGTCGACGCGTCGTTTCATTCTGAATGTGCGTGTTTGGATTTTGTTAATTGTGTGTATCCGCTGACCAGTTGTTTCAATTCCTCATTCCGAAAAATTAGAAATTTCGCTTCGAGAGAAAGAGAGATAATCTCCTCATTAGAACCAAAGACGAGATTTATATTGTCAGCCATAATCAACACCTAGAGTGATGCATTGTTATAGATTGATATTGTCAGACATAATCAACGCCTACAGTGATGCATTGTTATAGATTGATATTGTAAGACATAATCAACGCCTACAGTGATGCATTGTTATAGATTGATATTGTCAGTCACAATCAACACCTACAGTGATGCATTGTTATAGATTGATATTGTCAGCCATAATCAACACCTGCAGTGATGCATTGTTATAGATTGATATTGTCCACCATAATCAACACCTACAGTGATGCATTGTTATAGATTGATATTGTCAGCCACAATCAACACCTACAGTGATGCATTGTTATAGATTGATATTGTCAGCCATAATCAACACCTAGAGTGATGCATTGTTATAGATTGATATTGTCAGCCATAATCAACACCCACAGTGATGCATTGTTATAGGTTGATATTGTCAGCCATAATCAACACCTACAGTGATGCACTGTTATAGAGTAAGTGGACTAATTGAAATGGATCAATATACTATGAATAAATGCAATTGAATCGTCAATTTTGGTGACGTTTTGTTGTCACCTTTCCACAAAATATATTTCTTGGTAAACCTTCCACACAAATCATCCATCCACTGGTAAAATACAGAGATGATTAGCTTGCTTGTGTACTGATTTTCTGTTCCCAACAGTGATAGCCCGAGTGTTATATGATTGAGCTTCGGTCTTCATCTGATTCGTTGTCGACAATGTCGCGACAAATGTTGCATATCTTCTCAAAGTTTTGATTGTGTATATTGCGATTACCAGTCGGCTCGTGTGTTTTTTGTCCAGAGCACGGGATATACCGTGGTCCGTGATATTGTTTCGATTACCTTGTGCACTGAGCTCCTCTTCAAGATTTAATCTTGCAAATTCCCCTAAATGAAAGGTTCATTCTTAAATAGTCGAGTGGGTATGCTCTCTGCTTGTGGCAATCCGCTCTGCTCTTGACAATCCTATATTTCTGAAACTAAGCTTTGCTCCATCTCATATAACTTCTAATTCACTGAAAGCGTACTGCATATTCCACTTATATGCAGCCATTACCGCCGGATATGGATCCCAAAAATGAAGACTTACCCCAAGACTATGCCACGCCCCGTCCGATATCCCCATATGTTCTAAAAAGAAGTATAATATCATAACACGTAGTGTTAATGTGAAGATCTGCTCAAAACCCATGCTTTAGAGAATACTGGATAAAGCATTGTCGCCATGAGATGGACTTCAGGCTTCAGTCTGGGTGAAGCGGCACTAAATGTCCCAGCTACTCTTGTGTGTCCATCGAGTTGAAGAGACCACGAACATTTGAGGGCTTTGTATCGCTACTGTACATTAATGTATGAATTTTCAAACGTGCAGTTTCTGTTTCAGACGTTATGACGGGGAGGTGAACTTTGACCGATCATATGCCCAGTATGCACATGGATTTGGGACACTTTCCAGCGAATTCTGGATAGGCAAGCAACTAGAAACCTTTATAAATTCATTATTGAAAGAGGAGGGAGATGGGCGCCGGGTGTTGATGATGTATACCCGGCTTGTTTAATAATATCTTAGGCCAGTATTATCGCTAAATGCATCCTGCTGTTTATCATCGCACATGCTCTACACAGAAGTGTGCTGAGTGTGTTGTCGACAGAATCCTGGATTCGCACATAGACAGATATGGACAAGAGTTACGTCCAACATTTATAAGCAGATGTTGCTCTCAAATAATTTCCAAGGCAATTAATCGAAATTCTTTTCGCATCTGAAACTAGCATCATCAAAATCTATTTTTAAATATATTATTCCTGTTATTCCTTTCGTTAAATTCGTATCACATCCATATCTCTTTCTGATTGATTGAAATTGTAGTTTAAGGGCCGCTTCCCATTCGGATTTCACGGCCCATCAACTCAATGTTTTATTTGAATTTCGCGGTACATTACTTTGTTTCTTGAATTTCTTTTCAAGCGCTAAATATATAAATAAATAAATAAATAATAAATAACAATGAGAGATTAGTAGGAGATATAAATATCTCTTTCTGGAGTATATACCTGTATTTATCGGTCACATTCTTAATGTGCCTGATCATTTGAACACCGTAAACACCCAATCAATGTGTTCGAACGATCCCTGTATAGCTCCGGGTTGAGCAGAATTAATCAATATACGTTACGTTACCACCGAGATCTTGCTCTTTACAATCATACAGGTTGTCACAGATGTGATGTGCATCACCAGAATTTGATAAACCTGAAATGGAGGTTTGCTAGTATGGCTGTGGTCAATCTGTTTGAAATAATGTTTCGTGACGGTGATTGAAATGGTCAAATTTTCAGAGAATTAATAAATGGTACTATGTGGGATGTACGCCATATACAGATCCTTGCAGAATATTACGCTCCCAAGAGTATTCTTTCCAAAAATGTAAATGTATTTCAAGTTGTAAAGTAGAGTTATATCCGTTATAGATAACAGTAGGATATTACACCTGTATCTGGATCTCATTAACAATGTGGACAAAAGCTTGGTCGTGCAATTTCTGGATTCATCTATCAATCTAGCTATTTATAGTAATTTATGTATTCTATATGTGCAGACCACTTTTTGATGTCAGTAGGACCGCACTGCGGTGGTCTAATGGTTAGAGCGTCGGCCTCGTAAGCGGTAGGTACTGGGTTCGATCCCAGGCCGGGTCATACCTAAGACTTGAAAAATGGAACTTGTTGCTCCCTCGCTTACGCTCAGCATTAAGAGGATAGAACAAGTACTGGTTCGCTCGGTGTCAGTATAATGTGACTGAGTGGGGTGTCATGTCTGCCTACGGCATGATATTTCAGTGGGACAGCACTATAAAATGGCAGCATTAGATCTGCTCTGTTACAAGTGGGTACCCCTGCCCCTCCTCCTCCCCTCCCTTCCCTTCCCCGTCGTGATATAGCTGAAAAAATGTTGAAAGCGACGTTAAACCCTATTCACTCACTCCTTTGATGTCAGTATAAATTCACCATACGGTTATGGGAGTTGGGCATTAGAATAAAACAGAATGTGGCGGTCATAGTACTTTTATTGAGTATCATTGTGGAATTACAAAATATAAAGATAATGCATGTTATAAAACTTCAGCTTCAATTTGAAAATATCTGGCCTGGACTTTTTGGGGATCTGCAGGCCTAGGGAGAGGATTTTGGGGGATCTGTGCAGGCCTAGGGAGGGGCCATTTCGCCCCCTAATTATTTTTCTTACCCCTTGAGCTAGGGAGCTGAAACTTACCACGCTATACCCTGGGGTCAACATCTACCAGAAAATGTAAAAAAAAAAAATCAAAATGGCCGCGTTGATGACGTCACAGTGACTCCATTTTCCAAAACGGCATTTTGGTCAGATTTTTCGAATTTTTCATTTATGCAATTTCTCCGCAAAAACTGCGTGATAAATTAGTTAATATTAATGTGATGTTAAATAAAATAGTTTTTGCTCACTTTCCATCGCGGAAGAGGATAACTTTTTGAGAAAAATGACGAAGACGTCATTTTTCTGGTACCCCACGTGGTCGCCATCTTACCCATGATCCTCTACTCAGGATGTTATGCAAATAAGCTCAAAATGACCCCTATATGATAAACTATAAATTCGCGGAGTGTCAGCTCTCATTTTCTGTCTTTCCGGAGATAGCGCAGAAAGTTTGGCAGAATGTTCTCCCACCCCCCTCCCACAGGCCTGGTAGGGTTAAGCTGGACCGGACAGAGTGTAAGAACTAATAATATAATTATTGTTTTGAAGCGTGAAATTAAGGTATGATAGTCACTGGTGTAGGATAGAAGTCTGATCTACTATCATCCTACATGTATATACCACAGTAATTGATATTAAATTGTGCAGAATTGGATTTTTCAGGAAACGATTTTTTGTACGACTTCACAATGAACGAGGAACAACGATTAAGGATTGATCTCTGTGGCTGGCGTAACGAAAATCGATGGGCCGAATACGACTTTTTCTTGCTGAGTCCAGCTTCCGACAATTACAGACTCTCATTGGCGGTTCACCACGGATCGTATGCTGATGATGTACTGATAGACCAGGCATATGGCGGGTAATTTATCTTGTGTGTCCGACAGAGAACATCTCATTCACTTGTCGACCTGAGATGTACCTTTCACCGGTCGCTCTGCTTGTTGGGAGGAGATTTATCAGGCGAGCCAGCCAAGCTATCGTATAAAAGCGAGTGAGCGCAGCAAATGAGCTTTTATACAATCTACTGGCTGGCAAGCCTTATAAATCCTCTCCCAACAATCACAGAGAGTGGTAACTTATTTATCACCTATTTCAACAAAACGACATTTTTTTTCAAAAACATAAGCTTTCTCTTCGCGTTGTTTGTAAAACGTCTTGACATTTTGCCCAATCACCTGTTGTCACGGTAGTATATATTCCTGTGCCATTCATAAATGTAGCGAATCACTCACCGGAGTAAACTGCCACGATGAAACGAAATCCGTTTGACATAAACGTCGTTTCGTCTATTTGCAAGCTATTTTGTTACGACTGTGTACAAACCTTTACGGTAATGGATATTAGAAAGAGGGAAACTATTAATCAGATTGATGTTTCTGGGCGAAAGAGAGATGTCGTTGTTGAGCAAAACACTTTCCGTTCGATGCGGCTAAGGTCAAGGTCACCCGAAAGAAGTCGCGTGCATACTTTCACCGCATCTTCCTCAGAAATTGCTGTTAAATCACGCAAATGTGGGTGTATGAATCGATGTATTTTTACACATGGATTAATCATAATACGTGATGATACATCGTATATCCGGCCTGGTAATATTAATAAAGAAGGTGTAGTTTCCTTCATAAGTTCGGGTCAAGCGATGAAAGTGCCCATCGGGCCGTGATACAGGATCTATCAACGGGGCTTCTGATCACGATATTCCCATACAAAGGTGATACTGTCGTATGTGATCATCTCAGCAACAACATCTGATTGCTTGTTTTTTTTAATGCAAATATCATCGACCAATATTTAGACGGTCTTATTAAGAGGTTGCCACATCAGTAGGTTATACCTCTCCGAGACCTTGTTATTTTTTAATTCAGAACTAGCTAGGCTTGAATTTGGATTTACGTAGTTTGTGACCTTCTCTCCAAAATAAGCTCATAGATTGAGGTCACAAACCTCCATGGAAATTGTTGTATCAAAGATTGTAATCTGAACTTTACCTACGGCAAAAATCGACTGGTCATTATGCATAACAGGGTAAACAATGGTTTGTGATCAATTTTAAAATGCTTCTATAATATTTAACTCTTAAAAAACTTTTTAGTAGGAATACAACTGGATCAGTTTGGCTGGCCCAAATTAGCTGTTATCTTACCGGATGGACTGACCTTATTTATGTCCTGTATATATCGAAAATTTTGAACGAATAAGTCAGACTATCTGTTGTGGTAGGTAATTTGTGGCGTCGAATCTTAGAGGATATATTTTTCTGTTTAGCTGATTTACTACATTTCAACTCTACTAAACCTGGACTAATTATTAACTATCACGTACATTAGTCTATGGATTGAATGTCACGTTAACTCTAATTCTCTCTCCTACTCCCTGGAGTAAACTGCCTGTTATATTTCGGCCTATTAATATAGTGGCTATACCTATTTCCAAAAACTAAAATCATCGACTACTTTATATGCCAGCATAGCATTCACAGGCTACATGGCCATCTTAACCTCCAAAATATAGTCTGCAGGCCAACCTTGTTAACGGGCTACATGACCACATTAACTTCCTCAGACTCCCGAGAAAAATCTGCGACTGAGACAAACCTAGAAACCAGTTTCTCAGATGGTAACTTGATACCCCGAAACTCCTCCCCCCATTATATTCACAGCTAGCCTTGTCCAGCAGCCGGTATTCCCAACTAGAGAAAGTCAACGGCAGCAAAACCTGCTCGATGCTCATCTATTAACATCAGATGAGTTATTTGTTTGAGCTGATCTGTCATCGCAGCTCGCGAGCCAGCGTATCTGATTTCGCTTAAGCCGATGCTTGGGATCCTGTGAACACTTCATAGTCTGCACATGAACAACTGCAATAAACGCGCGGCTGAGACACGAAGGCTACTTTTGATAATCCACAGTATTCTCGGTTCTGAATGTGAGGTGACGAGGAAAGCTTTCCTCTGGAGTCCCATGGTTGCTTTTAAGTCGCCAGACGTCGTCAATTATCCCACCTCTTGCACATCTCTCCAATTTATTACCGGTATATGGTAGGACTCTGTTGGTGGGCTGTTATTTCCCGATGCCCGCCCTCTGTACATGTCATCCGATATATGTAGGTGTATTGTTTTGGTGGGAAATTTAAGCTGCGTGACGTCGGGCATTACAGGTAGTTTGTTTTGGGGTATTTTTGCATTTATCATGTTTCGAAATTTCATAGTCTCCACATTAACAGCTGCAATGAAAGCGCGGCTGAGATCCACCGTATTCTCGGGTCTGAATGTAACGTGCCGATTGAGCTTTCCTGTGAAATCATATGGTTGCTTTTTGGTCATCAGACATCGACAAGTTTTCCCACATCTTTAATGTCGCTCCAATCCGACATAGCTGCCCTCCAAAACACGTTGTCCTGACAAATTTTCTCCAAGATACGATAGTAATCAAATTCATACTGAAAACCATAACAGCTTGCTATTTCTATTTTTCACACACCCATACGCTTATTTCCAAAAACCTGTACGCCAAATCTCTCAGTTTCTCAGGTACCACACAGCTGACAAAACTCCCTTACCACTTCACTCTAACTCTCAAATCAAATCACCAAGCCATACAGTTCCCCAAAATACACCGCAGTTATCCAAAACAAACCACATCTCTGCAAGATGTCGTTCAGTTTTCCAAAACGCACTCCACCTGCGATCAAATCCGTTTCGAGACATTTTATACTTTTTTCTCTCAAAGCCCAACATACAAACCCTATACAGCAAAATACAATGGCGTCTGTATCTAAAAATTCAAGACTTCCTACCGATCCGAGCTTGCCAAGATTGCGATATTGCCCTTAAGATCAACCACACACACATGCGCTGACAGGAAATCTGACCCTAGCAGCAGACGATCACTAAGGATAGAGACCTGTCTACCAACATTCACATACTGGACACACCCTGAAATGCACCAGTCAGCCCAATAGTGCAGGATATCAGTCCTCGACTCCCTAACCTCACCAAATGGCCATGGATGCTGGGATAGCTGTAGGTATCGAAACATGATTGCCAGAGGACAAGGCCTTACGAGCGCTATATGGGTCAAATGGAGATATTGTCTCCTTTGGAGTGCATCGTCTAACCTGGCCTCATTCAAACCACCTTCTTCTTGCGATGACAATATCACAGGCTCCGATTGGCCTCGGTATTTTGCTGGGCAGCCCCTTGTGCTCCGGTTTCACCTAACTCTGACCCCAGCATTCAGGACTGAAAGGCCCTGTAACACACTGCAATGGCCCCTCCCTCCTAGCCTACTGGATGCTGGGGAAGAGAGCCAGTCTCTACAATCCGATATCGACTGACCTCTCGTCACCAATCTTTCTGATAACCTGGGGAACTAGCTTTCTCCTAAATGATGCTGCCACTCCCACATTACAATACACTTCAAAACGTCCAAACGCAAAGCCCAACTCTCAAAACTAATGCATACACGAACAAGTTCTTGGGATGAAACTGGGAGTCAATAATTCTACCACCGTAATCGATATCACTACCATAAAAGTTTGAAATTAAAAACGTCTGGTCCGTCATTCATAATTCAGGCGTCGTCCATTAAAGAATATTAGCGGCCATACTCCAAAGACCTATTCCAATTCCATATAACAGCACCAAATTCAAAAAGGCAATCATAGTATACATAAACACAGGCTAGTTTCCTGCAAGAGAGAAGCGGTCAACAGTTTTCAGTGATGCCGGCAAGATATCATGATGATCCAAAAATATCAAATCCGTATCGCTGATCAGTATTCTTATTCCATGTGATATTCGTTGTAAAGTCATCTAGAGAAAGATGTATCTCAGTCTCGCTTTGTTTGTGGCTGTTCATATGAACACCATGAGGATCTTGAAGTACATGGGTTCGTACGACCCCTGGCACCGGGTTAAGCGGAATTAGACACAGGTTACGAAGCGTAACGCCACAGACTTTGCACGCTACGCTCGTATTTTTCTTACTATCGGCATGCGATTTGAGAAACCTTGAGTGGAGGCGCTTGATGGAATAGCTCTGTTTTATAAGTTTCTGCAATAATGTTTGTGACGCTGATTATAATCGTCACATTTATCACAGGATCTAGCAAATGCTACTAGGCGAGATATGCATACCCATGTGCAGGTCCCACTGAAATATTACTGTCCAAAAAGTAATAGTTTACGATGTTGAACTTGTAATCATCTCCTCTGTCACTAAGTCGACGAAAGACAAGGGCTGTTTCATTTTTATAGAGATATAGGTCTAAATACGATGGGCCGTTAGGGCTATCTGTTGCGTCATTTATATAGCAATTATCCGCAGTGAAAATCGTACTTTACTACTGAAGTATTTGCACTTAAATTACGGCCTAAAATTCTATCTTGAAAAATGTAATGTATAAAAATAGATCTAATGACTATCAATAATAGGTGCAAATATTTCAAGATTGTAGTCATGTTTGGTCGCGAGCAGCCTTTCTCGTTGGTTAATAGCCAGTTCACTTGCATTCTCATGTATTCGGATCTCTTCACATGTTTATTAACGAGACTTTAATCCCATTCAATCTACATAATTATCATTTAGTATGTTATGTGGATCGGAAATGTCGATGTTACGAGCATAATCTGGTTATGGGTATTGTATGCTAAGATGAGACACGTTTGTCAATTCGAAACGCCGGAAATGTCCTCTCAGGAATACACAAATCTATGGCGGAGTTATCTTGACCTCGAAGGAGTAACCAATGGAATAAATGTGTAGATATCAGCTAAAATAAAACTGAGATGGCAGCCATATTGAAAATGCAAGACAGCCGGTATAACATATATATATGTATGTGTATATATCCTGTATTGACAGGAATAATGTATTGACTAAAATCGGATTCAAATTTCGGCCATCTTGAAATTAAGATGGTCGTCACTGCTATATGACCATTTTTATTTGACCAAAATTGGTATTGCACGTTCCATCACTATTCAACAAGAAGGTTTCAAATTGATACATTCATAAAAAGCATATATTGGCTGGCCTACCCGTTGGAGAATCAAACGTTTTTATTCTTAACTTGACTCTCTGTTCGGAAGCATGACAAGCTATCCAATCAAGAATCAACTGGTGTTCAAAACCAAAGTTTGCAAAATTATATTGGTCAAACAAAGTCACGTGTCTTCAATTTGGGATAATTGCTTTGCAGCTAACTTAAATCAAGTAAGACACTCTGACGAATGTCGTCCCATCATTGTGATTGTAGTTACGTGACTGTCGACGTGGGGGAAAATGAAGTGCTTGGAGAGGCGTCGCACCTCACAGATATGTATTCTGAAATGGAATTTGCATACTATTATTTCTCCCCAGCTTTGCCGCTTCCTCTTTTTAGCAGTCACATAGTTTATCACTTTCCATCAAGTGACATGATAGAGCTGTTACATCTTCGCTATTAAGTAGTGCTCAAGCCAGAGTTAGGGATCATGTGTTCATGTCACTTACGATGTCCACAAGAACAACTACACTAAAAGCGTGGTTAAGGTACAAATTATCGTAGTTATTATTATTCGATCTTGTGATTTTTTCTTTAGAAATATGCAGTCAATACATTTGTCTATGGGGTCATTTGACCTCCTGTCAGTACGCCGGAATCGTACCCTCATTTTCCTCCACATTTGTTGTGTAGCGTTTATTTGGTGTAGCTAATGGGCGACTATATCTTCCGAACGCTGGCTTATACAACCATCTATTTAACAAGCCAAATATTACTGTGCTTTCGACGTGGCATATCACAATGTTATTTGAAGGCAAATAAGGAAGAGCTAGGTATGGTAGTATATCCTGTGTGTGCATAGAGAGTAATCCACTAGCTACCAATTCATAGGCTTTACTATAACAGTACAGAATATTCCCTTTTTATTATATATATTCCTTTTTCAGCGGTAACAATCGCCCGTTCACCAGTTCAACTAATGGAAGCTGTGCTGCAACTCTTCACTCTGGATGGTGGTTTGGGTCATATTGTACGCATTCAAATCTCAATGGAGTATATCAACAATCATCTGACACAGCAGGGGTATGTATGTGCCAGAACCATGTTTAGCAGTCTTTTTAATAACTTGATGATAATATTCGCTTTTACCTAGACATACCGATGAAGTGGATACTGCATGATGTAACCTTATCTGATCATTTTATCTCAAATGATTTTTTTGTGTTTTGTTTTCGTTTAAAGGAGATATCTCTGTCAATGTTGCCCTGAGAGCTCACTCAAAAGGTTGTGCCTAAGCATATGAATTGGTAAAACCTTTACTTATATACGATACGGAAACTTGCGTTTGTCCAGTTGTGTATAAGTTTGGATGCACTGATGGTTTAATAAGTCTGACCACTTTTCATGAACTACTTTAAACTCTCAGTGACAAGAAGGTTAGTTTTCAGAAGCGGATTTTGCTTCCAATTCTCGTTCGTGGGAACCTAATCGTGTGTATATACTTAGGTTTGTGTCGAATTTCAACAACAACTGTATGCGTCAATTGTTGCAATTATGAGACCGCAGTATAAGATACGACGCAATGTATGTGAAAGAACTCATTTGTTTTGTGGGTACTGTTCACAATAGCTACCGTTGTTCAGACGTCTATATTTCTTGTGCGCAATATGAGACGTCATCGTTCCCGCGACAGTACATATACGCGGCACATAATCAGTTCGCCTGTCGTGTAATATGTGTAACTGCGATTATACGTAGCACATTTTGGAGTTTCTCATCCGTTTCTCGGGAAAAATCCGACATTATAAATAATTTGGCAATTTTGTGGCATATGAAAGATACGATATTATGAACGGAGAATACAATTCCTTGGAACTAAGCCTCAAACGTCGTTGACAAAGTATCAGGGAAAATATTTTGGTTGTATGCAATCATATTCATCAGAATTTTTTAAACCCATTGCATCGATTTTGAATTTCAGCTGGTCACCTCGTCGCCGTACACGGCCGTATAACGGAACCGTGGTTTTGACCTACTTTATGTCCTTTTATGTTCCAATGTAAAAATTTGTCCCCCAATCTACTGTTCTCTTTCCATGTTATATGTTGGGGACAGTTGAGCATAGGAAAAGGCTCAGGGCAACCCCCCTTGTCTGGGTTAAACATATAGAAGCATTCATGTCACGATAGGTTTAGGGCAGATTTAGAGTTCAGTTAGGGGAGAGGGGTCGTCCTGGGGATACAGCCTTTCAAGTCCCGTTTCATTCGTAACCGATTAAACTGATACACAGCAACGGAAATATTTCCATCGAACAATGCCCATGAATCGGCCAAACACGTGGAATTTTACCATCTCAACAGGTATCGTCTACAGCAATTTCTTAGGTAGGTTATTAGAGCCGGACACTTAATCTTACCGGACATTGTATCTCAAATATCGGCGGCACTGTATCTCAAATATCGGCGGCTGCAGCTTGACGTAGAACGGTGTCAGTGAATACCATCGGCGTTCTTGATGGTGAATGTCTCGCTAGGACCAGATATGGACTTCTATAGCGGCTGAAGGGCACACAAGTCAGTTAAAAAATTTGAAGATCGTTCAAATAAATTTATCTCTGCCAAGCTCATATCCGAGGTTTTCAACATTAAAGCTGTTCGGTCGTCCTCCATTTTGGGCTGGGTCCAGCCATTTCATATTGACCCCAGGGTTGAGATACTCTTGACACAAAAACTGTCGTAGACTGAGTGTGAATGTGTTATGGCTTAAATTTTGGCGCCCTCCATCGAATTCGCCCTGTGTCGAAACTCTTACTCTGGCTTTCAACGTCCACCAACCTTGTTCTCACCAAGAGCCGTTGTTCTGAGGATAAATTCCACTCCCGCAAACGTGGATTGCGGTCTCATAGGCGGAGTGCCTTTGACTGTAGTTCCAGGCAATACGGGTATAGCTGATGGGCTCTCAGGTTTTGACCAACAAAGTCAGGTCGATGAGCGTCATTGTATATGGTGCTGTAATACACTTCTCTGATCTATAGATGGTATCGCCATTGTATGGACTTTGCCATTGTAATGAACAAGTAGCTCTGTGTTTATGCTTTGCCTTGATCGATATGAGAAAACTATTTATTTGAACCATCAACTGACTTGTTATAGCAGTTAGTGAGACTAAGGCACTGTATTTCCTGTTGGATTTATTATGTTGTGATTCATGTGTAAAATAAAGCGAAAATTTTAAGTTTTGTTATCGGATCCTGAGATAAGCATTTTGGATACATCAGACATGGCGGACAATACTCAAAACCAAGATGAGCCAGAAAAGTCCAATAATTCAACCTTTGCCAGTGAATCGCTTCAAAGCCTTTATCAAGTAACTGATTTGGCGGACATTTCGAAATGCTTTCTAAATCTACATGTTGGTACGATAAACGAATTCGACAATGGAAAAACCAATGCGAAAGCGGTTGGGGAAGAGAGTAAATGACCTTGAAAAAGCCACAGAATGTTATGACGCCCGCACAACAGAGCAGTTAATAGTTTAGTTTAGTAGTCTTCAAAGAACTTCACGAAAACTCAAATCTTCAACAACAAAAAACGTGCCAGTTTACTTCTCCAGTAGTTTTTACAGTACACTCTCTCCACGAGGCGTAGTCGAAACTAACCGATCAAAGAGCATGCACTCTCCACGAGGCAACTAACCGATCAAGTAACATAATTTTACTATTGAATTAACACACTTTTACTACTTAATCAAATTATAGACATAGATTAACAAACGGACAATTTCTGTATAAACCATAGCTGCATATAATAAATGACTCTATTGAAATCTCAACTAGAGAATTCGAGTTATATTACTATTATATCGCGATCGTCGCGACACAGAATACATGTCGCATGACCTTGCAGGTGAGTACAATATACCTGACCTTCAATAGCTATGGGGGTCCCGGGTGAAGGTATGAAGAAACTGAGCCAAACAAAGAAGATATTTTGTGATTTCTAACATGACGTATTGAAAATTCCAACCGAAGAGGTAGAGAACATTCATTTACAAGCCATTCATCGCTTATCTCTGGGGGTTCAATTGGCAAAAAAATATCTTCATCCGGTTTTTTGACCTGCTAGACCACGACGATATTCTTCAATTGGTTAGATCCCAGAAGAGAAGTGGCGGTTATGGTATCTATCCTGATCTAGGTTCGTTTTTACCTGTTTTTAATTCTTACCTGTATATGGCGAGATTCTGCTGGTGGACGTTTCGTCCCCGAGGCCCGCGCCCTGTACAGACCTTTTGGTCTTTGATATATGTTGGCATTTGTGGGAAGTTAATGCTGGGTGGATATCGGGTGTTACAGACTAGTCTTTTGTGCTAAATGCCGTCATTTACATCTGACGACGATACAGCTCACCAATCTCCAATGTACGAGTTGTCACAGCGAAACAGCTCACCAATTACCAATATACGAGTTGTCAGAGCATTTCCATCATAGCTCTCTAGATTTGTATCTAATACCGCTTATGTCGGTGCAAGGGGCCGTGTGGTCGTATCATCCAAGTTGCCACATGAACAGGTACAATAAAAGCGTACCTGACATACAACACATATCACGAATCGTTAGATTCTTGGTATGTGCTTTAGAATAGGTTAACCAGAAGACTATTCTGTGAAGTCATGTGACGCAGTCAGTATGTCGGCACCTCTTCCCACTTCCCTTATATGTGTTGTAATTTAGGCCAACGAAGATTCGAATTGTCAAAGAAACGCGATTCTCTGCCAACTGAAAAAAGGCTAAAATGCGAATAATCCAGATAAAAGAGCCGCTCTTTCTAGTGCTAAAAGTGGAGAAATAGGTATTGAAAACAGAGATCGTAGCCAGAACTGTATGTGCTATTCCCGACTTTTCTTTGTTCTCTTGAGTGTGAAATCATAACTTCATTTCAACTGTATATATACTTGACAGAGTGTTTAACTTTCTTTTGATTGTCTAAGGCCACCTCGTGTTTAGGTAGGCAAACGTCGAGTCTCAAGTTGAAATGTGCATGTGTATTTACCAAAACCCGTTAGTTGTCTATTTCAGTCACTACAGACCTCTACGTGATACCTTACAACAGACCCTTGAACCGTTTGAATACGAAGGTGCATTATGGGATACTATGCAGCCAAATGATTGCTGTAATTTCTTAACCAGACACAATAGATAAACCATACAGAAAAAAGATATATCGAGTATATCTGCTCAGTCTAATATTGAACCAACATATAAGAGGTCACGAAAATGCTGTCCCATTGACACGAATATTGAACTGGATATTTACTATTGATCACCTGCTGGACGCCATATTGATTTCCTCACATACCCAAAGAACTGCTTCATTTTGAGAGTATTTCCTTAGTAACTTCTGATTATTTTTACTAAGTAGCGCATGAGCTTTCTATATTTTGTATAAGTGATAAGTTAAATAACGGTCCATGCACAATATTTATTTGAAATTTCTGGAAATTGACTAAAGCTGTATTGGAAGATTGATAGCCAATTATTATTATAGCTGATACACCAGAACTCCGTATAAATATATAAATATTGAGAATATATCCTCAGTCTGTTATTGAATCAACGTGTAGCACGACGTGAAATTATGTCCCTTTCACATAACCGTTTGACCGAACAGTAGGGTATGGTGAATACCCGCTATAAGGTAATATCTTACCACAATACTGGCCCTAATTCCTGATATCCTTTCTCATCATTTACCTAGCTCCTTAACCTCATTTTACTATTGTGTATTAGTGCCCTATATTTATTATGTGTGATGGGAGATAAACCAAAGGGAATTGAAATAATATTTCTTCGGTATTAGAAGGCGGATATCCAATCATAATGTTATAGATCATATATCAGAACTTAGTATGTATATATTGAGGATATATTCTCGATCTGTAACTGAACCAACGTGTAACACGACGCGAAATTATGTCGATTTCACCTCAATTCCGATCTTCTCTTTTAGATAACTTATTTATCTACTTGTCATCTCTTTACTGAGTGGTTTACCAGCGGCCTATATTCTGGCGGGAGATATGTTTCATTCGCCCATGTAACACGCCATGCTATTTCGGTCTTGTTGACATGAATCTCTTCAGATCTGAATTCCTGCTAATCTTGAATCTATTGCATTTTTTAAATCGTGTGATTTTCAATTGAATATTATGCTCGGAAGTATACAATCTTTATACAAATTAACACTGATCTTTGGCTATTGCCTGTAACAAAGAAAGTAAAATATAAAATAAGGGAACAAAGAAAACTTGAATTATTGTAACATGAACGCACTATACTGTATTATCGCTACTACACAGTGTACTGTTAATCAGTCTGTTGGTCTGCTATCACCTATCATATCGGTCAAGAAGACACCGACTATTTGTATTCCTTCCTCTGCTCGGATGGTATACTGGGAGGGAGTGGGGTGGAGGGTGGGGATTAAAGAAACATTCGACACATTAGCCAGCTCTCCTAATTGTATTACTTTCTGGATAGTATTAGTTATTAATAATCATTATTTGTATTATTCTGTCTTAGTTCCAACAGTTTCAACTTTCACAGGTTGCCCAAAATGCAATCCACATGTAAAATTACCGCTTTATTCTGAAATCATGACATTTTGCCTGTTATACTATGGATGACGCGCTTAACGGAGAGAGCGTTCCTTTAAATCCATTGTCTTTATTACCGTTTTTTTGGCAACGATTTGGTGTAAGACTCACGAAGTATAATTGAGAAAGGATCTGCTCCAAGTTGTATTGTCAGTCTTTTGTCCAGGATATTACCTTTTCAATGGGAGGTCTTACACCAAAGCCTTGCCGTTTTTTTGATGAACATGAAATGGAATCTCCCACTAACCCCTTGTTAAACACTGATCCTGATAAATACTCAGAAGATTTTGAAAATATGTGCTTCAACCCTTTGGATTTGAATGTGGATGTGCTTCAACCCTTTGGCCATTTTGCTGTTCCAGATCGTCAAAAAGAGGTGGGGTTTGGTGTTGTACGTAAACGAAACCATAACAGACTGTTCTATCAATGAAAATCTCTCATATCAAGAAACTAAAGGAGAATATGGGTCACTTTTTGTTAGTATTAAACCTATCTGGCCTGGGCTTTTTGGGATATGTTGTGGCCTGGGTTTTTCTTACCCCACTATACCCTTGGGTCAAGCTCTACCAGAAGATGCAAAAACAAATCCAAGATGGCCGCTTTAAAGACGTCACAGTGACTTCAGTGACGCCATTATTTTGGTAGATTTTTCAGTTAGATTTTCCGAATTTTTTATTTATGCAATTTCTCCGAAAAAAACCCTGCATGATAAATTAGTAAATATATGTGATGTGAAATAAAATCGTTTTTGTCCGCTTTTCATCGCGGAAAAGCAGAAATTTTGAAGAAATATGACAAAAACATCCTTTTCTGGGACCCCGCGTGGCCGCCATCTTGAATTTTCCCATGATCCTCTGCTCGGGGAGTTTTGCCAATAGGATAAAAATGACCCCAATACGATAAACTATAAAGTCACGGAGTTTCAGCTCTCCATTTCGCCCTCCCTCCCAGTCCAGGTAGGGTTAAGGTTAATGATCAGTCGTATACAGTAGAGATAATATATCGACCACCCGATCAAAATTTAGTAAATTTTAATGAAAACTTACAAAGAATTATGAACGTTCTCAAACCTGAAAGAAAGAAATGTATGATAATGGGGGACTTCAACATTGCTTTACTAAAACTGACATTGTCCTTCTGAAGACTTTTTAGAAATATTGAAGTCTAATTACTTTTTTCAAAAATAACAAAATCCAACTAGGGTTAGATCTCGGTCGGCGACCTTGATTGACAATGTTTTTGAAAATTTTCATGGAGACTGTTTGATGTCTGGCATTCAACTCTCTGAAATAACTGATCACTTCCCGGTCTTCCATGTAAACAAAGCACTACTCGTTGAAAAACTGGCTGATCGTACATTTACCCACAGAATTATAAATCAGAAGAAAAGGAATATTTTCGAAGAAAAAATTGAAAATATTGATTCGGGCAATGTCGCTAATGAAATGAATGATGATATCAACGCATTTGATTTGTTTTCCAACAAATTTAATTGTGTATATTACGAGTATATTACGAGTCTTTTTCTGTTACAACCTTTGCAAAGGTTAAAATAAAAAAGCCATGGATTACAACACATATAAGGGAAGTGGTAAGAGGTGCCGACATACAGGCAGAGCCACATGACTTCAAAGTATGGTCTTTCGGTTAACCTATTCTAAAGAACATACCAAGAATCTAACGATTCGTGATATGTGTATGGATAACATACGGTATTCTTAAATCAATTCGGGAAAAGAATAGATTTTTTAGACAGCGCACAAAAGGTAATAATGCGGAATATAGAAATAGAAATACAAGCAATATAGGAATAAATTGAATCACACCTTAAAATTGGCAAATAGCCTATATTACGAAACTAAATTGAATCAGCGTAACAATGATATTAAAGGTACTTGGAAAGTATTAAATCAACTCATGAACCGCAAAATAGTTGTAACTTACCAAATACTTTTAAAATCAATGACCGTGATATTTCGAACCCTTCTACTATTGCAAACGGGTTTAAGATAACGTTAAGTTATAACAATGAGTTTTATATGCAACCTTGCACTACAAAGGAAATAACAGATATTATAACCACTTTTAAAACCTCAGCCTCTGGGATAGATGGCGTACGTATATCAATTATTAAACCTATATGTAATTTGATTAGCATATCATTATGTCATGTTGTGAACTTATCCTTTAAACTTGGAGTTGTTCCCGAACCTTTTAAGGTGGCTAAAGTGACTCCTTTATATAAGAGTGAAGACCAACCCCTTTTTGAGAACTATCGGCCCATTTCGGTATTGCCGTGTTTCATTAAAATCATTGGAAAATTAGCAGTAAATAAAATGTTCTACTTCTTAGAAAATTATAACATAATTTGTTGCAATCAGTATGGTTTCCGAGGGAATCACTCTACGTTTTTAGCCGTTCTCTCTCTCCATGATAAATTAGTAGCTGCGAGAGAGGCTAAATAATATTGCACGAGTGCATTTCTAGATTTGTCGAAAGCATTTGACACCGTCAACCATGAAATCCTTCTATATAAATTAGCCCAGTATGGGTTTCGAGGAACATCGAATCACTGGTTCCTAAGTTACTCGTCATCCCGCACCCAATGCACACAATATAATAATACTCTATCAACCTTTAAGTCTATACATATGGAGTCTCACGGGGCTCTATTTTGGGTCCAGTCCTTTTTCTCAGTGATATGAATGACATAACAGTTGTTAGCCAAGTTTTAGAAACCATTCTTTTGCAGATGATACATCGGTCATTCTTTTTAATGATGATCCCGATATTTTGTTCCAGACTATATCTTTGGAACTTGATTGCTCAACTGATTGTTCAGTAACAAACTTTCGTTGAACCTAAAACAACTAAGTTTATGCTCATAAAACCCTCTGAAAGATGTAAACCCCATAAACATACTCGATTGTCTATTTCTGGACATTTCATTGATGAGGTGAACAACTTTAAATTTCTTGGAGTATATTTCAATGATGAACTCAACTGGTTAACGCATATTGAAGAAATGAGAAAAAAGCTTAGCAGGAATATTGGCATAATACATCATATTAGAGATTGTTTAAATCAAAATACCCTTTACATTCTATACTATTCCCTAATCTATCCATATTTGTCATATTGCAATATTCTCTGGGGTAACACGTACTCGACCCATCTGAAACTGTTGATTACTCTGCAGAAAAAGCTATACGACTAATTACATTTTCATCTAAATATGAACACACCACGCCCTTATTCCTTAAATTGCAATTATTATCTCTGGAACAGTTGATTGGCTATCTAGTTTTCTCTTTGTTGATAAATTTTGCAACCATCCGGATTTATTGCCAATCGGCCATATTTCACGAAATTATCTAAAGTCCATAGTTATCGAACTAGACAAGCAAGTCATAAATTTTTGGTCAGTTTTATTCATCTGAACTATCCTTTTTAGTACTAAAATAAAATGTCCTAGAATATGCAATAAACTACCCTCTCAATTAAAATCATGTACCTACATTTCCGTATTTAAATTCCCTGTGAAGTCTTACCTTTTAAAAGCAACATAGCTCTCAAGCTCCTGTTCCACCTTGATGTAAAAATGAGTAGTGTCTGAAAGTTGGAACATTTGTTGAGGGTTCTTTTAATGTTTTTGTAGTTTTATTTTGCTTTGATCTATAAAAAGATCTCTTTCTGATACTTCTATGTTCCACCTTCTAGTGTATTATCTATAACCCTGCATGCATATCATTTTTGGATATAACAAGCCCCATGGGGTTTTCATCCCGCCACTTTGACATTTTGTACATTAAGCTATCTTATTATCTGGTGAAATAAAAAATCAAATCAAATAAACTCGTCCGAGCTGTAGCTCGTGCCCGATATTGCGTTTCGTCTTTGTGAGCACGAATATGTCTCAACAATTCGTACGTACATTGGACGCCTTGGCTACAGGAAAATTAGA
The DNA here is from genome assembly GCA_036873755.1 of Hanleya hanleyi. Lineage (NCBI taxonomy): Eukaryota > Metazoa > Mollusca > Polyplacophora > Lepidopleurida > Hanleyidae > Hanleya > Hanleya hanleyi. Next base: position 44,108 of record JAVTVY010004953.1, read on the forward strand.
TACAGATTGACACGTGTTAGCCCCCATATGTACAGATCGGGATATCCTACCACCACCACCTCCGCTGCTCCCACGCGGCCACAACCACGACCACCGCCGCTACCGCCATCGCGACCACAACCACGACCACCGCCGCTGCCTCCACGCGCTCACAACCACGACCACCGCTAGTACCGCCTCCGTCAGCCGTGAGATAATCACGATACACGATAATCATGACAATCATGATCTCCTCAATTTTATAAGGCGCTGATGATCCGGATCTCTAACGCGTCATTTTTCGGGGTTTTCGGCGAATGTCCATTCCGGTCAGTCACAGGTACTGTCTTGAAGCCTCTATGAACTGAAGTTTGGAGGCTCGGTCATGCTCCTGATGGCACCAAATATTAATACGTTGACATTCGTCTGTTTTCTAATGTTACATTCACATAGCCAATATTCTCATCTTACACCGATGTTCCGTGCAAATAAACGCCAGTCATTTACAATAGTCGACTCAAGGAATTCCACTTCCATGGTGAGATTATCGCCACTTACGTTCGTACTATCTCGTCTCCTGTGATCTTCCTGGAACGTGTTGATATGAACCTGTCTAATGTCACCCTGTAACCGGATACGGAACTCTTGCACGATATTGTTCGCCTATGCACCCTTAAATGGTCCTCCATGACAACGACGGATACGGGGTATAGAAAGGTATGATTCGACTGACTGAGAAACAGAGCTCAGTTTACAGACCAAGAACCTCATGACCCTTGTAATTTGGATTCCCATATGAGTCCGGTAGATTTCCCCGCACGATCGATAGTGATGGTCTTGAATTTTTTAACTCTTGTGGGGCCAACCGGTTGATTACCCGACACACCAATAACAGACTAGCCCAACCGACCACCAATCGCAGACTAGGATTGGCTCAATTTGGAGGGTTTATTCCACCAAAGTATTCTTCTCTTCGTTCATTGATTTACATCTCCTGATTGACAGCCCTACTGGACTATTACCTTTGCACTTACCATCACAGCAAAGCACGTGCTCACGCGCCGATGATGTTATAGCTCAACGTGGACACCGCTACAGTCGACCTTTTCAGATTGAGAGATTCAATGTGACACCCAGTAAGCTACATTTGGCTCGTAATGACCCATATGTCGTCGAAACACCCACAGTGGTGTCAGCAGTCAGCGTCACGTGACGGTCAGAACATCAATATGACACCCATCATACGACCCTTTGACCTATAATGGCCAATATCTCGCCAAAACGCCTACAGCAGGCCCCCTGCCGAGTTGGCATGCTTACAAGCTAACGTTACAAGATGACCCTCATTCCACCTCAGTCGAACTGTACAGAGTGAGCCCATTTGATAAAACCCCTACATGACACTATTCGCCCAACGGAACAATTTCTAATTGTTTATGATATGGGAGTAGTCCGTGTTTTCGGGTTTTCCGATTCCGATTGTTCATGCACCCTTGATTCACAAGTCATGGGGCAGGAAGTACAACGAGCCAGGCGTGTGCACCTCATAAACGCGGTGATCCTTGAAGTTACGGAAACAGCCAAAAGTGCGCACTACATATGCTTGGTAACCCGGAAGTCACGGAAACAGGGATAACATTCACTCACATCCCACAAAGGGGGGTTTTGGTTTAATTACAAGCGTCTAGTCCGTCATTCATAATCCAGCCGTCGTCCATTAGAGAATATCCGCGTCCATAATCCGAAGACCTATTCCATTTCCATATAACAGTATTAGCACCAAATTCAAAAAGACAAAAGTATACATAAACATAGGCTTGTTTCCTGCAAGAGAGAAGCGGTCAACAATTTCAATGATGCCGGCAAGACATCATGATGTTCCAAAATATCAAATCCGTATCGCTGATCAGTATTCTTAATCCATAATATTCGTTATAGAGTCGTCATCTAAAAATGATGTACCTCAGGCACGCTTTGATTGTGACTGTTCATATGAGTACCATGAGGATCTTGAAGTACATGGGCTCATACGGCCCCTAGCCCCGGGTTAAGCGGAATTAGACACATGTTACGAAACGTAGCGCCATAGATCTTGCACGCTACGTTCGTATTTTGCTATCAGCATGCGATATGTATCGCCAAATTTGAGAAACTTTGAGTGGAGGCGCTTGGTGGAATAGCCCTGTTTTATAAGTTTCTGCAACAATGTTTTGTGACGTTGATTAAAATCATCACATTTAACACAGGATCTAGCAAATGCTACTAAGCGAGATATGTATACGCCATATGCAGGTCCCACTGGAATATTACTATCCAGAAAGGGATAGTTTACGATGTCGAAATTGTAATCATCTCTTTTGTCATAAAGTCGACGAGAGAGAATGCCCGCTTCATTTTTATAGAGATAGAGATCTAAATAAGATGTGCCTGTAGGGCTATCTGTAGTTTCCTTCAAATCCAGTGAAGGTGGATATATATCCTTCACTGCGTCATTTATATAGCGATTATCCACAGCGAGAAGATCGTCTATATAGCGTTTGGTGAATGAGAAGGAACGGGCTTTGAATGGATCGGTTTTTGAAAGCGCCTGCATATAGTCATATTCATAAGAGAACAGATACAGGTCAGCCAACAGGGGTGCACAATTAGTACCCATTGGAATACCTATATGCTGCTGATATATTGTGTTGCCAAATTTCACATAGATATTTTTAATGAGAAATTCAAGCAACTCTATAAACAAAGAAACATCCCATGAATGATATCTCTTGTATGTAGTCGAGCTAAAGAATGCTTTATGGCTTCAGTAACGGGCCCAGTAACAGCCCGTTTGAATGGTGGAGGAAGCCGGACTACCCGGATACTTTCCCCAAACTAGGTCAACGATAGCAGCGAAGAAGGCTTTTTTATACTATCAACTCAATTATCTCACGTAGTTACTAATTATTGTTACAGAAACAAGGCCTGATATGGCAACCAGTGCAACTCAGACCATATTATTCCTGGAAGGGGACAGAAATGAAGTTCAGGCCAAGAAATGCCATAGGATCAGCGACTGAGTTCTCATGCCCACTTCACTGACATTAATGCATGTAATGTGTGAACAAAGAATTTGTTAGCTTAAATAATTTACAGGAATAATCAACGTACGCTTGCCAAATTCGTCGCGTTTATGCAGGCGGTCAAATATTATGTAAATAATTCGCCGCCATTATCTAAATAAATAGTCCGTCATTAGCCTGCAACCATGATCCAGTTGTTTGTTAATTTATAATCACCAGACATGTGTCTTAAGATAAAATCATATCCCCTTATAAATGACTCGTCAAAACAAAACACGCAGTGTGTTATGGAAGAGGGTAGCAGTCACTCACGTTCTCGCATCCTCGCATTATGAATACAATGGGGTCATAACGCGTTGTAATTTGTGAGAACTCTCGACGGAAAGTGGGCTTGTATGGGGCGCCGATGATCCCGGGTAAAATTACATAAACCCATCAGAAGATTTCGGACCGGCCAGTGGTTTTCTCTGGACTTAAAATGGATGACAACAGAACACACACATTGCTGTAGTTAGCTTTTACTGCTCGTACATTTCAGCTTACAAAATTGTGACGCTGTACCGGTGGTAACATGACAGAGGATCTTATTCTGTAAATTGGAAACCGTCAAACATTTTCTTTTATACTATCCTAACAATGAGTACATGATAACATCTCATCAGACTTTATGACAATGGGACAATCGAATTGTCACTAAACCAAAACACAGAACTCGAAGTCTGGGTTCCACCGGGTACATTGTACTTATCCACACCGTTAAATCATATAGCTGAATACCGAAGATCGAATCTGACGCCTACTAGAAATACAGTCAAATATAATTTCTCACAGAAGTTAACTGACAATGCTCGACCCTACAGGTCATTGGACAGGATGTTTATATTACCAAAGCAGAATCCAGAACCGAAAACAATTCTCTCATGTTAAACTGTCAGCCTCGAATATAACATACATGTAGCCTACTGTACTCATACAAACCGATACAGTGTAAAAGGTTAAGAAATCATGAATTTTCACTCAAGAAAAAAGTTAATATAATAAAATTGCTAATGCTAGTTAGGGTGGCTAAACGTCGAGATTTCACATATAATTTATCTCATCTATATGGTGGTCAAGAATCGAGAATGCGAACGCGAGAATGCGAAAACGAAGCATGTGGAACGTTTTAATTCTAGTACAATTATGGATTATCTAGATGCAGATCTGGAAGGTTTGACCGAAAAAGTCAATGGGTAGCTCAGTATTTTCGCCGGAGACAGCGGACATTTTACTGGCAGTAGTACTGTAAAATTAGGCTTTCCTCCGCACATGTCTAAGTGCAAGGATATAGGTATAGATGATGGATAAGGCCGGTCTGCCCTCGGTTAACGCGCGTAAAGTCGATCTACCAGCAGGAAAGTTAGGTCTACCCACGGGAAGGGTGAGTCTACCCACCAGTAAGATGGCGGGTAAACACACGGCTAAGGTAGGTGTACCTGCAGGTAAGTTGAGTTTACCCGCAGGTGAGATGTCGGGTATTAGTCAAGGAGCTATTTCCTATATGAGCCTTAAAGAAGGGTCTTGCTCAACACAATATACAAGGTCTGTTTGCATATTATGTTAGGGCAACCTCTCCTGAGCAGTTTTAGGGTGGGTGTCACTTCAAATTGTGGTATAGCATTTTTTCTACATGCCATTTTGTATGGTGGGGGTCAAATACAGTTTTTTCCATCAATGAGGGAATGTGATAGAGGGTGGGTTGCTTTAATCGATTGTATCTCTTGAACTCGTTCATTCAAATTATTATACGATGCATGGATGTAAAGAAAAGAGATTGGTGCATACATATAAATTACTGTCAGTGGAGTATTAGTCGAAATGCATATGTAGAATCCCATCATGCAAAAACATGTAGTAGAATTCACCTGGCAAATCGAAAAAGTGTGTTTGCGACTTTGTATTTCTCTGTTTGCTGAATGTCTGTTGAATGCATAATTTTTGTACCGTTCTCTGTAGAAAATGTATTATGATCTTTAGACAGTTTGCCTGTTAAATAGTAATGAATTTCTGCTGATCTTTACATTTTTCGAAGAAAAGGATAGTGACATATATCACACCATGTATGGAAATTTTGTTGGAGGCCCAAGCATTATTTTTAAGAGATATGCAGAAAAAGGAAAAACCCGAATAAGTGGAAGAAAGATCTGTCAGACAATTTTAGGCTACGACGCTTTATCTTTTGGGCTTTATCTCAGCGAATTCCAACCAAGCAATATTTCAGACGTCAACCTGAAGGCGATGGGAAATTCAAACTCACAAATTTAGTAAATGTACAGCTCTTCAATGGCTCGAATGGGAAGCACATGAACGTGGAATAAAAATCAGGCACAACGGGAATGACACGGAAAAGCGCGTTGGTGATAGGCAACTTCCGGTTGACGAGTTTGTCGATGGGAAACCGTGTGTTTTCGAGGCTGTTATTTCCACTTTCACGATTGTGAGCTCAATTGCAATAAAGACGGTTCTTTGAGGTACAACGAGAAAAGAGGAAACACCCCAAGAGCTACAGGCTGAGACACGAGAAAAGAAGGCCTATGTACAAAGCCTTGGATTTAATTTCGTTGAAATCTATGAATGTGATTTCCTAAAACAGCTCAAAAATTAAACCAAGCTGAGAGACATCGTAAACAACATGAAGAGACCGTTATAGAATAGATATTTTATGACACAGGAAGATTACATCGCCGCTGTAAAAAGTTGTGAACTATTCGGTTTTGGCAAATCGACATACTTCGCCGAATTTCCCATATTCAGAAACCTGGATCTTTCTCTTGATGACATAAGGAGACTTTATGAGGGACTTAGCCATCGAACACGAAATCATCGACCACGTCGTACCCTCGTTAATAGTATGTTTGCACACAAAATGTTACTCGCAACACCTCTCATTCAGTGGTAACTCTCGCATGGTTTAAAGGTCACCAACATTTATCAGACCATTGAATATACTCCCGATGCCTGTTTCGAAACTTTCGCTGATGCCGTCGGCAACGCGAGAAGAGAGGGAGACAGATATGAAAGAAAGGCATTCATCGTTGACACGATGAAGCTTCTGAGAAATTCTGCATATGGCAAAACGGTGACAAATAAGTTCAAATATACCGATTTCAATGTGTGCGGAGAGCAGATAGATAGGAGGCTGATCAAATCTCCATTTGTTTTGCACTTTAGACTGCATTGATGAAAACACATTTGAAGTTTCATCAGCTAAGCGAAGTATGCGGATGAACCTTCCGTATCAAATTGGCTTAATGGTTTACCGGTATGCAAAATTGAAAATGTTACAATTCTTTAGCGACGTTTTTGACCGGTACTTGGACAGATCCAATTTTGAATATATAGAAATGGACACGGATTCAGCTTACATTGGAATATCTCCTGAAATCGTGGACAATCTGGTCAAGTCCGAAATGCTGGACGAGCTCATGCCAGAACGCGGGCAGTAGCTACCGAGCGAAGACACACCGGAACATGCGAAATTTGATAAACGGCAACCCGGCCTATTCAAGCTTGAATTTGAAGGTAGTGGCCTCATCGGCCTTAATTTTAAGACCTATTACTGTTTTGATGAGTCAGGGGAAAGAGAAGTCAGTTGTAAGGGCGTAGGACGCAGAGATGGAAACATCAGTAAGGATGTGTACTTGTCTGTACTTCAGAGCAAAGTGAGTCAGCAAGGGGTGAATAAAGGAATGAGAATGTTCGGGAATCAAATATATTCCTACTTGCAAAAGAAATATGCTTTCACATATTTTTATGCAAAAAGGAACATTTTGGAAGATGGAATACCGGCAACTTCCTTCAACATCAGCTCGTCGATGAGCCGCTACATTGTACGGAGATAATGTTTCTTTATGTTCATATTGTATGATAGGCTTTTGAATGCCTTCACAATGTAAATACCTGTGTAAATATGGATCATTACGTTCGACTGAGAAAAAGATCTACATTTAGATGGACAGAATAAAATCATCCGGTCAGGCCACAACTCTTCCATATTCTGTTTTCATTCATTTTCTCACTAATAAGCCACTTTTCTTCGTTGCATGCAGTTACTAACATAATTCCGAAGATTTGGTGAGTAAGAAACTCATTTTTGAAAAGAACTATGCGGGACAAATTCGAGGTTCAGTTATAAAAGACAACGCTATAAAAATTAGATTCAAATATATAATATTATTAACACATCAATGACCCAAGAATTACATGAGGGAACCAGTTTTACAGCATCTCTTTATCCTCTTTCGTACAAGAACGTCACATCTATTAATGTTGGTGGAACTGCCATTTTTGGGCGATCAACCGATGTACGAGTATGTCGATCTTGTGTATGTCTGAAGTAAACTTGCGGATGTCATATGACATTGAATGCCCACTACTAGTCAGCAGAGCATAAACGATACAATATTGGCCACAAGCAGGGCTAAACAGTATTTTAAAATTCCCTGTGCTTCGGAGCTCTCCTGTGAGAATCAAAGAAAGTTCCTATTCGCTGCTCGTCGCTATCCAGTGTTCTCCATTCTTCTCACGAGGCTGGGAGTGTTGCGGAAGTTTGTCTTTCGGAAAACTCCTCGAAAGGTGGCTTTAGTAAACCTGTCCCGGCGTAGAATATCGCGTATCTGCTCAGTATCCATTATGTGGCGTAGTCGGTGATGATGTTCCAACTTCGATCAATCATGAGCATGTTATCGAGCTCGCCGTAGCAAATGATGTTTATGGTGTTTGGGAGTGGCTCTCCAACGTTCATCTCCAAGCGCAAGTTCCCTTTCTTTACAAGGTTGAAGTGGTTGCCGCCACCCAAATCGGGTGACAAATCAAAGCAGAATATGTGTATATAGAACCAAAACCATTCCGGGTAATGTCGTTGCCTTCGTCTTTATATAATTGACCAGTGGAGGTAAACAGACCGAGGTAGCTTCTGATGTAATTACGTCCGACAAAGTCAGGCTGAAGAAGATTTGCTGGAATCTGTCGTCCATCTACGTGGAGCGCTAGATGATTTAGTTTGCAGTGTTTGAAGTTATAGGGATTCTTCTGGAAGACCCCGTTGAAAGAGTGTGTATCCACGCAGGTCATGACTAGACTTTTGGGAAGCTTCCTCAGAAATAGATTCTCGTGGTTCACTGATAAATTGCCTTGAGGGACAGAGACGAAATTTGTGTCGAAGTGAGTCAGTGGATAACGAGCATAGCCTTGCTCTAGGGCCTTCAGATGGCCCAGCTATATGACGGGGTTCATCTTCAACTTGCGCGTAAAAATGGAGGCCTCCTGGATGCGAATTTTGTAGGCTGCATCTACTGGAAGTGACATAAGGGCAAAGGCATTTTTTCTGCAGACAAGTCTCAGTTTCATGTCCACGTCATTCATAAGATATCTGCACTGTGCAAAGAGGTCCAAATGCAGTTTACCCATCATGTCTATGGGTCTGCTTAAGGCCGTGTACTGTTTACGCTGAGCCAGCCTTCTGTTATCAGTCACTTTCATGTGCCGTGGGGAGTTTTTTCCCCACAATGAGGCCGTTAGCTGGAAGGTTATGGCTTCCACACCCTAACTCAGCAAAGTTTCCAGTAGAGCTCTGTAAGGGTAGTGATTGTTGGAAGATGAGACCAATTTCTCATTTATACCGAAATCGACTTGACTAAACAGCGAATGTAGCCGCAAATACACGGGACCCACGTCATCTCCTTCCGTGAGATCCGTTCCCGTCTGGGTTTTTTCGCGCTCCTGCTAAGGTCGCCGATGGGAAAATTCACGGCTTTAACGAGTTTTGCCCCAGTCGAATAATAACTTCGTTTCAGGTATAGAGTATATTTGCACTGCTTATCTATGGTAAATTGTATCCAGGTCGTCTTCGGATATACGTTATACCACGAATAAGATTAGAGGATCTCTGTCATTTCCGTTTCCCATTCGCTCATCAGCTCTATGGAGTGAGGCAATTGCGTTACATAACATGTGAGCGTATTATCAGGAAAATATTCTATAGAGCTGTATCTAGGTAGAGTAAGATAAAACATGGTTGTTCTCTATCCGCCTTCAACACGTGCTAATGCGTGTAATGTACATGGGGAATCTTTCTTTATTACTGTCAGTATTCTTCCACCTTCAGCAGGGGTTGTCTTTGCCTTTTCCTGCTAGGCCTCACTCGACCAATCGCCAATGGTAAAAGTTCCTCACTGTGTCCCGAACACTGCATCCATTTGCAGCGTTTCTTGTTACCGGCGAGTTCCTGACGAACGTTGATGTTTTTCAATGCCTTTCCAAAGACTTCCCAGCCACAAGGGGTGAAATGTTGGAGGTCTCTGAGAACGTCGTTCACGAGATCTGCGACGTTGGTACTTTGAAGCACTTGGCCTCTGTACAAAAGCTCTCCGTTGTCAGCCCAACTCATTTCGGGGATACTTTCTTGCGCATGGACATAGGCACGCTATCGATCATTTCCTTTTCTACATTTGTCTGAGCAGTGGCGAATGGAAGGGTGGTATGAGCGGAAAGTGTAGGAGACGGGGGTGAGATTTTTATCGGCTGTGGCAGCATCTCCACTCTCAAGGGGGCTGGTGTTGAGTGTATTAATCTATATAAGTTAAATAACGCTGGAGAGTTTGATTGTACAACGAAACTTTTTCTCTTTCTGACAAATCAGTCCGCTGCAGTATCTTTGTCATGTCATCATCTACACTATGTATCGCTCCAACTACGGGAGCTACTGGAGGTTGTGGACGTTGAAGCGATTCCAACAATCGAGGTTCGACGAGAACCATCTTCTTCGCATACTCCAATATTTTCCTCCGAATATCCCCGATGCGAGTGGTCCAAGAACAGAAGCTGCTAAGAGGGCAAGGAGGGCCACAATGAATCCTCCTTTGTGTGAGATCCTTTTTTTCTGCTGTCCGACGACTTTTTGGCTAATGTTCTGCGACCTGTTTTATAGCGCATCAGTTTCCCTCTCTGAAGGTTAGTCAGAGGGACGTTCCCTTTCAAGACGTTGGAAGCACATTCACACAGGCAATTAATAAGCCCTTTATTGGCGCCTCTAATCATGATTTTCGTAAAATCGGGATTGGCCCTCGACAGCACTTTGAGTGCTGGCACGTGTTTTCGCAGTCTCGACGACATGACAGAAAATCTTAAATTGAAATGGTTCACTCCACACGAGGTTGTTTTATACTTTACTCATGTAGGCGTATTATCAGCCTTAAATGCTCCGGTATTTCCTGTTTCAAGTCTATCGGGAGATAACCGTATGGTTCACCAGGGGCATCTTGGAAGGCTTCACGAAAAACATTCTTTTTCCCCGGATACATTTGTTTAGCTATTGTTGAAATCTGCGAACCATCTCTAGGATTTTAAACAACATCATGTAATGCGTATTCAAGCTGATAGTGCGGTGTTCCTTGCTCGTGTGAAAGAGATTCTGTGCGATGTAAATGATCCTCACGTTGCGATGGTGACTTCATTTCGTAAAGAGTTTAGTCATTTTATTGTCAGCCTCAGACATGCGATCGTCAACCACGAGTAGAGTGTGTTCGCCGGTTGTGGCAGGCCTTCGTGAAATGTCACGTCATCAATATTTTCATATAGAGATTGCCATTCTCTGTAACATCACACGACGGTGTCTATAAGAGGGTTAATGATTTGAAAGGAATGTTGTATTACTCGGGAAACGAACTAACTTTTCCCACTTCCTGTAGGCTCCGTTTCCGATGTGTGTCCATCCCGACTTACGAGGTGCAGAGTGTGAAGCGAAGGATTGTACCAGATGTTTATAGCGCGACCATATTTCCACTGATGCATTTTTCGGCAGGATGAAGCATACATCATACGTGTACAATTTCAAGATTTTGAATCTCCCCCCATGATAGACGTGGCCATCGAATAAACTACCCGTCACCTTTCTGTAGGTATCGAGCAATGTTACCGCTTCAATCATCTCTTCCCCTGATTATGAATTTTCCCATCCGTGTACTTGCGACCCGCTCATTCGGACTGATGATTGACCCTAACCAGTTGATCTATCAAAGTCAATTTTCTTTCAGATTTTTTTCCGCTGGTCAGATTCTAGCCATATGCCTTTTATAGTAGCTTTACCGTTGAGAAACTGACGAATTACAAGCGTCTAGTCCGTCATTCATAATTCAGCCGTCGTTAATTAGATAATATCCGCGTCTAGAATTACACGTCTTTCGTACACACAAGTGCTAACTCGGACTTTACTACCAAGAGGGATCTGTGCGAAAGGTGGGCATCGTGTACTGTTCAGCCATTTTAGCGCTGTCCTCGAGTTGGTTTCATTAGAATTAATGTTCACCCACCCAAAAATTAGCGCACAGCCTACTGAAGACACTAGTTATGACACAAAAAGCGATGAAAGTAATGAAGGCAGCGCCCTTTCTGACTATGAGTTTTCGCCTTTGCTCGTCCATCACTGGTGACATGTTAGAGTCGACTGAATATTATACGGATGTGACAATTCATTATAACCTTTTCATCTGCGAAGCTATCACACAAGAGTTTAACGAAGACGGCCAGCCTTTCCATTTCACTAAGTAGGTCATCTTCTCTCATTGTTTCTTTGTCTGTTGAACTCTCTCAATCTGATAATAGGCGTTTTGCTTTGCCACAAGTTGAATTTCGTAATCATAGAAAGTCAGCAAAATGTCTTCACCATTAAGATCTTCTAACTTGTAAACGACCGGGATACGGTGAATAACTCTTTTGATGATAAAGATTTCACCCGTCCAGTTCGGCATATACCTTTTCTTAAAGCACATTTTAATTTTTCTTATTCTGACCCTTTGCCCTTGTTTATATTTTATTTTATCTTTCATGATTGTGCAATTTCCCTTTTTCCGTATAATCCTTTCCGCACAATATGTTCATTCTCTGCTTTGACCTGTGAGGAAGCCATGCCAATACTCCGGGGACATGCTCGATTATATCCCTGCATCAATTTGGGCAAGGCATCAATATACCGATGAGTATTTTTTGCCGTGAAATACTTACACTGATGCCCTCTGAGGATTCTAGTAAAACGCTCAATATCGGTGGCATTGATTAATGGTGTAGAAAAACTGGACACCTGTGAATTAAAGAAATGTTTTAACCTTCGCGTTCAGAAATTCTGTGCCTTCGTATGTTTGCAAGTTAGCGGGCTTTCGCCCGTTCTTGAATATGATCGTGAATGCCTCAACCAGGTTTTCAACAGTTTTTCGCTCGAGAGGTATAGTCCTAGCGTATTTGGCGGAAACATCTATACCCGTGAGAAGATATCTACTGTTATCATTTTCTTTGCTCAAAGACGGTAAGTCTACTAAATCCGCTTGTCATTGCTGATCTATGCCCCCTACAATTACCCCGTTTCTGGGAAATGTTTTTCTAGCAGCTCGATGAAGTGTGTATCTTGTTCCTGCAACCATTCACGAATTTGCTTGTGATATCACGCTGTTTTGAGCGAGCAGGTTTATATAAGTATTTACACCGCCAAAGGCAGCCCCCAAGAAGGAAGATAATAAAGTTTCTTCAGCAAAGATTTAACTCTCGAATTCCTGTCTTGCTCTGGCGGCTCCAAAAGCTCTAATGACATGATTCAGTAACATGTGCAGACTAAAAAGAGGGACAAATATATTTCTTGAGAGAGTAATTGGTTTAATAGATATCCATTGAAAGGACATACATTCAAAGAAGACATGACTTACATATGTGAGTTCATTGTTTAAAAAGTACACCTAAAAATGCCATGTAGGAAATAAGGTAAGAAAAAGGGAAAAGCAGTTTTGTTATTGTAGCTGCGAAATTCAACTTGTTTGCAAACTCTTGTTTCCATTCCTCGTTTCGAAGAAGTCCATCTCGTCGTTCCTTAGACTCGTAATTCAACATGAATATGCGGGTACTGAATTGCGTTCCCGCCTTTTCAACTCGAGATTTGAAATCATTCAGGATGGCGCCTACGTCTGTCTGATCAATTGCCACTTCGAGGAAATCAACAACGTGATCACTGTACGGGAGCATAAGGCAACTGTGTGTCCACTGACTAGGATAGCCTACAGAACACCCCATACAGTACTGCTGAATGAGAGACCCAAATGATCTCTCTCCCGACTTCAGAATAGCACTCGAGAAATTTCTGGTGCAGGAATGATACATTTCCGTTGAAGCTGAAGTCAACAGGCGTACGCGCTGGGTCGGCTTTTGTGAGTGTTTTGTCAATGACCGGGATGTAAGTCTTCAAATTCGTCCACATCGCAGTGTCGAGAGAAAATCCCATTTTGGTTGGATAGAATGTATCTTGAGAGTTTTCACTGGCTTCCCAACGACGAATGCGGATACGATATTTTTCCTGGTAGAAGCTGCAGCTCAAGTACACCTCTTCTGATAGCCGTATGGGTACTGAGGTTCCGTATTCGTCGATACCATTTCTTCCATCGTGTTTACGCAGTCTTTGAGTTTCCCCATCCTTCAACTATTAGACGGACGAACTTCAGTGCCTGATTTGGATCAGTGTCCGCTGCCGTCACATTCTCTACAAAGGTCACGTAATTTTCTTGGTTGCGCTCCATCGGGCATTTGACAAAGACATCATCCCCTAAATCATACTTGATTTTGGATGTGGTCAAAAAGCTGAAGCTGGGAATGGCAGATACTGGATTGAGAACGAAAGAGGTTTCTCTTGAATAGATGAACAGTGCAGTGCAGTTAAGCTGTATTCCACACGTTTGAACATGTCAGAGCTAAAAATAAACATACCTGGCAATACCGAGACATATGTTCGCCCTCGCAAACGCTGCATTTCTAAGTTGTGCGGAAGACAACCGTACATGTCTTTGAGAGTATGCGTTACAAAGAAGTGCGTCCCTTCTCTAAGTTAATATATGGTACTGTGAAACATCTCTTGAGCTTCCACGTTCGTTTTAGGAGCACACGAAGCTCAGACTTCCACTCATCCGTCTTCAGTTGATTTTCTCGCCATTCCCGATTCTGGAATTCCAATAGTCACGGTAAGTCCACCACTTCCGTATTTGCCTATTTCTCTCAACCACTCATCGAAGGTTTTCTCTTGAACGAGACATTCTATCGCCTTGCCAAAGAAGACGGTAACTCGGTCGCCAATATCTAATCCTGTGTTGTACTTCTCTTCCATTTGCTCTATAATAGGGATGAGATGCACAGCATATATCATTGATAATCTATTCAACAAGTGTATACGTTGTCCTTCATCAACGGGAACGGGTTGGGTGATCAGCTGGATGATGTGGTTATTCCCCGTTTCTGCCAAAACAGCAACGAATGTCCTCGTTTCCATATTTCGTCTAATAAAGCTTCACCCCGGGCTTCGGCGGTAAAGATATGATTAACGTAATTTAACTGTGACTTAATTAATGTTCTCTTTTGCTCCAATAATTGAAATTCGTAGATTCTCTATACGCCCGGACATATGCTTCCTATATACACTCAAAGCTACCTTGTACAAGGCATCCATTATGTACTCTTACCATTCGCTAATTCTGAAAATATATATACATAAGACGGCAGCGAAAACCCAGCATGTTTATTCTGGTATTTGACACAACACAATAAACAGGTCGATACTTGCATGCCCGGACATGTCTGCGTGAGGACAGTTCGTTTTAATATTCGTGTATAAGTCTTAGTACAGGCCCGAGCCTGTCGCAGCTCCCTTTCACTTAAGGAAAGATATAGTAAGGTCATAGGCTAATATCTATTTCGACAAACCTCTTGTATTTCCGCTCATAGTTCGAATAAGAATTTCATATTTCCTCATATCATTACTACAATCATTGCTCAATACCCCATATCACATTACGCACGTAATTTGATACCTCTAACAGCCCCCTGTCATAATTAGATAGGGGTATCACATTACGACTACATTTACTCATCCTATACTACTTACCTCTCTCGCCCGCCAAGTATAAGACCGTTTTATTCTCAGTTTTTCCAATAGAAACAATTTGAAATAAAGTGGTCCTTCCGAACACCCACACTTGTAAAGACGAAAACACGAGCTGTTCAGCATGTAGAACAGAGCTTGAAAGATATCACCACGGCGATATCGGAGATGAACACAGCAATGGTGACTAAAAGCGAATTAACTTCTCAAAGACCTGATTTAGTCACCACACACAATCTGAACAGTGCACTAGAAAACACGAAAGAACTAATAACCAAGAGTCTGGTGAAAAAATCGCAGCTCTAAATTTCCAGCAATATAGACGCTACCGAGGATCTATATGAGAGGGTGAATGACGCATACCTGAAGCTTAACGAACTTATACAATATCAGCTCTGTGAAATTTTAGCCCCATGAAATGAAATATATTTAGGCACTATAATCTTCCGGTACATCTGTGATTTAATGTGTGTGAGACCTGCCAGAAAAACATATCTGTTCTCATAATTTGAACCATTTTTCAATTTTCGTATTTTTTACCCCGATTCATGCAAGGTTATTTCAGAAGAGGACCAAAGAGTAAAACATAGTCGTACTACATGCTATTTTATTGTGATTCTGTGGCAACTTTAGAAGGGATTAGATGCGGAACGAGTTTTGTGAACATTTGAGAAACTGAAAGGACCGACCTTAGCGGCATTAGGGTACGTCGATTCTGAATATGACATTACCAATATTAGTGAGGTGGCTTAGCAAAAAAACGATTTGATCCAAAGCACCAAACTTGGTACATCCATCACTAGAGGAATAGTGAACAATATCAGAAGGGGTGCCCATTGCTTTGGACCGTGTGACGCCCTCTGATCTCCAAAAGGGCATCTAAGGGGAAATATTATCATTGAAAAAAATAGCTTCCCAATAGCTTCATTATTTTCGTTTTCCTTGAGGCTAAGAAGCTGAAACTTGATATACTATATCTTTGGTTCCAGTGCTACGAGAAAATGTAACAAAATTGAAGATGGCCTCTATGATGATGTCACAGTGACGTCATATTATAAAAATATGCCATTTTATTGACGATTTTTCGGATGGATTTTTTATTTCTGCAATTTTCTTCGCCTAAATTGCCTTGTAAATAAGAAAATGATCATCTCATGTAATATGAAATATTATTGGGTACTTTTACGTAGAAAAATACACCAATGTTGAAGAAAATACGACAAAAATACGGTCAATTCTGAATTTAACCATGATGCTCTTTTTCGAGAATTAAATGACCCTAATATGATTTGATATACACACACAAAGTACTAGCTCTAAACAGTTGCGAGCACCAGAGATAAGTTCAGTGGGAAGAGGGGGAGCTGAATCCACCAATAACAATTGAACACACGATCCTCTTTTTCAGGCATATAATTGGAGTTGCCACGGATGATGAACCAAGTACAGGTAAATGTAATGGTCTCGGCAACCAGTGGAATATATTAGATGTAGTTTTAGACCCCTCCCTCTAATCTGCCTCTGAACCTGAAATCCTCCAAAGCACTCCCAATCATGCCAATAGCGATGGATAGAAGTACGTGTTATTTTAACGATAATTTCATGTTCCTGTCCCTCAATGGTCGTTAAAAGCAGTTTCCGATCCTTTTCCTGTGTCTAGTCACTCTCTCAGCTACCTTTTGTGAGTTGGTCAGAAGTGGAAAAGAGGGTTTTCTTTACCATCATGCCATGCATACCTATAACCTGTTCTTGTGTGTAGAACACGCCCGTGCGCACATTCTCTGACCAGTTGTCAGCATGCAGGCGTGTGTATTTGGTTTCAGGGCGTTAAAATGTCATTAATTTAAAAAAAAAATCATCAATTTGAAGAAAGCATTTTCTATTTTCTTAACAAATTAAACAAATCTTATTTCAATTTACAGGTATTGCGTAGGTTTTCTCGTAGAAAGAAGCGCTGGTCATCCGAAGTGTATATCTGATTCATTGACAAAAGGTGTAGAGAAATTAGGCCAAATATTTGTTTTTTACTTTTTTCATCCTATAAAATAACTATCACAGTGACATGACTTATTAACGGAATAGCTTCATTAGCATATCAAAATTTGTACCACTTATCAGGCTACCCATTGCTAATAAAAGATCGGAGCATCGGGTTTAGTGTCAGAGAAATACCGTAAAATGTTACCCCTCCCCCAAAATATGGGAAAAACAGTTATTTAAAAAAAATATTCTAAACCTCTTTATTTCATCAGTAGAATAGGCAAAGTGTTTTCCATATTGTAAGTGTTTGGTTTGGTATGATTGCAGACTAAATTCGATGGTTTTCCAAGCTGCGTATCGTCGTTAAAAAGATAATCAATATTAGATTTTTATTAGTTTGTCCATGAAAAACTCCCAAAATGTTGCAACATTCTACTGTGTCACATAATCTGTATATAATATATTTTGGCAAACACCCTGTCGTCATTTGCGATTACCGCGACTGGAATATCTGGTTTAGTGTCGGAGAAACAAAATAAACTGTTACACCACCACCTGAAATGAAAAAGTCATCCATTTTGCAAAATATTCTTAACATTTCTATTTTGTCATGAAAAGAAACAAATTATGTATCAAATTACAGGTATTCGATGTAGAATGATTGCAGACATAAAAACTTCTGTCCGAGCTTTCTGTATCAGTCATTATAAGAAATGTGATCGATATATTTATTTGTTTTCTTGTTTATTCTGAACAAGAACCAATCACAAAGAATTGTTATATCATATGAACCATTTCATCTACATATAATAATTTTTGTCACTCGACGATTATTTGCGATAATTTAATCCGTCATTTAAATTGTACCATGGATATCAACACCCTATTATTTGGCTGCAATAATCAGAATTATGAAGAAAATATGTGATATCTTCAACAGAGTCCAGGACTATATTTTCAATTCAAATAGATTTATTGTTTAATTATATGGTATTTTTGTACGACCTAGTATCGGGCTTCGCATTATTTTTGTTAAAGTTGCCAGTCGTCATCGGCATTATTTTCCCTATTTTATTTTAGTTGTTTGTTTTCTCATTGTTTATCTCCAGTTCAATACAACGCTGTCTACTACTCTCTGTGAGGTATGTTATGTATATATATGTTATTAACTTTATTGTAATGTAACTTTATGTGAAGAGAGGTGTTAATATAGTATATGCCTGTTCACCGATCCCATCCCATTACATTGTTGGAATAAAGTACTGTTTAAACCATTATTTGCGAAAAACAAAGTCGAAATATATGTCTACTGTTAAGCAATGACGACAAATGTTAGCCCGGATCCACACACCAAGAACCAATTTAGACCAAACCCATTTCACACGACAACTGCACACCATTAGGTTTGAGGTTGCTTATAATCCAAATTTGGTGTTGAACCTGAAAATGAAATAAATGACATTTGTAATTTTTCTGCCATTTTAATGTGAAGTGTAAAACACTTGCATGTTTCTCAATATTGACCACCAAAATTGTGTTGCTGATCTGATATACATATACAGTCCTCGTGATAATATACACAGTATATGTTTGTAAGCGCTGAATTCAACTATACAATATTTCGCTGTAGAGCACAGTTACCACTAGACCGTCAGATTTGTCTATGCAGAAATATGAGCTTATTTTCGAGTCAGATATATGACAATATACAGTTGTTGTTATTTTTGACAACCGTACCACACTAAATACCTGTAACATAATACATAGTCTGCATATTTTGATTAGCAAACAGAAAAGTTACGAATATTTTCCTAACTTTGGGGGTAGGGTAACATTTTGAGTTATCGCTATGACACTAAACCAGATAATCTGATCTTGTGTATTACAAACACTAGCCCTATGAATGGCAAAACATTCTGTATGCCGATCAAGCGATTCGGTTGGGAAGTCATGCCATTGTGTTTGTTCTTATCTGGGATGGAAAACATAAAATTAATATATTTTGCATAATTTCGAGCTTATTTATTGTATTGAGTCAGATATATGATATATACAGCCGCTATTATGTTGCACAACCATATCACAATAGATACATGTAACATGACACATAATCTGCTTATTTTTATGAATAAACAGTTACGATTATTTTCCTAAAATGAAGGATTTTTTTTATTATGGAGGGTAGGGTAACATTTTAAGTTATCGTTATGACACTAAAACCAGATAATCTATAGCAAACTGTATTCCTATGAATGGCAACACAATGTGTATGCTGATCAAGCGATTCGGTTGAGAAGTCAAGCCATTGTGTTTGTTTGTACCTGGGATAATACTAACGCGTCGATAAGGTTTATGTATCAATCCATTCACACCACGGAATAAAACATTTGAGACTTAAAGGTCCTCGATGACGTCATCGCTCTACGCCGGGACATTGTAAGGGTTTTTTTCCGGGAACTTTTGTCTAAAAAACACTGTTTTGTAGGTCATCGCTCTATATGTCGGGGTAAAACAAACTCTGTTCTATTTATAGGTCATTTCTGTTAGAGCCAGTCGAAGGGTAAAACGCGTATACACACTAGGGTGTGGTACAGAAAGGGCACTTTTCGGGTTGCTGACTATGCCCCAGGCACAAGGTTATTTGCATAGCAATATATAGAGCAAGAGAAAGGGAATTTCCGCGCAACGCCTTAACGCCTATCTTAACTCCTAACAGACGCATCGACGGCTGTTCCTGTCCAATCAGAATACAATGTCCAATCAGAATGTCCAATGTATGGCGTTGAGATAGGCGTTAATGCGTTAAGATAAGGCGCTAAGGCGTTGATACGGGCGATAAGGCGCTAAGATAGGGCACAAAGGTGTAACGGGCGTTAACGAGCGTTAACGGGCGTTGACGGGCGCTGACGGGCATCACTGCAATTCGATGAATTAGTGTCAATTCCAAGGGATATCTAGATCCATCGGAGCTTCCGGGCTATTTCACCAGGGCGTTGAAGTGTTAAGCTAGGCGTTGGCGGGTGTTAGTGTGTTACGTCGAGAAACCAAACGTGCACATCTGACGTCCAGTTATTAGGGATACGTCAAACGGACAAGAGCAATCAGGGCCGGAGGTTGACGTAACGCCAAATGGCGGCTTCTGATTGGACAAGAGCAGCAGAGAATACATCTAACAGACAAGAACGAATATGACAGATACAACATCAAATGGTGGTTTCTGATTGGACAAGGGCATACTTGAATTGTAAACATACCCAACACGGCTCCGCCGGTCTGGGGATGATGCCGTGTTGGGTATGATGTGATGAAGGAGATAATAAACTATATGAAAACTTGTGAAGGTGTTGATCTTCTCTCAACTGTCTGAATTATGGCATGAATTACAAGCGTCTAGTCCGTCATTCATAATCCAGCCGTCGTCCATTAGAGAATATCCGCGTCCATAATCCAAAGACCTATTCCATTTCCATATAACAGTATTAGCACCAAATTCAAAAAGACAAAAATATACATAAACATAGGCTTGTTTCCTGCAAGAGAGAAGCGGTCAACAGTTTTCAATGATGCCGGCAAGACATCATGATGTTCCAAAACATTATGAGACTAGGAATAGAAGATGTTAGGACGTTGGGGCGTCAGAACGTTAAGACTGGCGCTCATCAATACCTTCACCACCACCATCTCCACCGCCACCACTACAAACATCAACCACCGACATCACCAACACACAATTACACATACATGCATTTGGAGGCAAAAGAGGATATTAATGTGCAACATTTTAGCGATCGTCCTGCAACATTGTAACGTATGTGTTACAATGTTGCAACAATGTTTTTGTTGACGAACGCTCTTGTCGTTACAATGTTGCCAAATTAGGAGGATCGTTTCCTCAAGAAAAACTGTCTTTCAATCATGTTTTCTTATAGAGAAAACTTCGTATTGAAAAGGCTATCTTATAAGGAATTAATGAAACGTCTCCTAAAGGAGACGCTTTTCCAGTGTAGTCAAAAGAGCACAATCCGCCACCACACACACAGACAGGTAACTCTACCAGGTAGCCAGTTCGGACATGGCCCTCAACTTCCCAAAACGCGTTCATTTGCACCTCCGAAACTCTCCTTTCTCTACTGCTTCCGAGTGCACGGGTGCATATCATAATCAGCCTGACTCTATTGGACAAGAGAGGATATTACAGATGCAAAAAATGTCGGATTCTGATCGGACAGGAGTAGTCGTCGATGCGTCTTTCAGGGAGTTGAGATAGGCGGTGAGGCGATAAGTGGGAATTCCCATTCTCTTGCTGCATGTATTGCCATGCAAATAACCTTGAGGTACCTGGGGCATAGTCAGCACCTCCGACAGGGACCTTTATCTACATCACCTCAGTAGGTATACGCGTGTTACCCCGTCTGACTCTGTCCGACAGGATCTATAAATAGAACAGGGGTTTTCCCAGAAAATTTCCAGAAAAATTTACCCTGACCCTTAGAACGATGACCTATAACACAGTGTTTTTTCCCGGCAAAACACCAGTACAATGTCCGACGAAGAGCGGTGATGTCATCGGGGACCACCAAGTCGCAACACGTTTCATTCCGTGGTGTGAACGTGTGTTACATACACCTTGCCAATGCGTTAGTATTATATTATTGCATGGTAAAATCTCTCGCAAAAACAAATCTGCTATGCTAGGACCTCAATAATACGGTATGGCGTTAAGATATGGAGTTAAGACGTCATGATAGGCGTTAAGACGTTAAGATAGGGTATTAAGGCGTTACTTTAACTACAAGCGTCTAGTCCGTCATTCATAATCCAGCCGTCGTCCATTAGAGAATATCCGCACAAGGTCAAAGAACAAATATACCAAAGAACAAATATACTGAGTTTCTGCTTTCTCTACTCTACTAAGGGGGCAACTGGACTCCAAATACGCTTTCTCTATTACTGAAGACGTCACATTAATCAACCTCACAATGTACAATAGCGGCCCATTAGGAGCATGGGTAGTCCATCTCGACCCCAAAACTTTTCCACTATCCTCTGTCTGTGCATGCGCAGATGGGCGGTATTTTCAACACACACCCATCCAGCTCCCAAACCGATGTTCAACATGACACCCGTACGGCCCAGTCGGACCACTATTGGTCCATCTCGTCCCCAAAACGTCCCCCCCCCAATGCCCCCGTTTCCACTGCGCATGTGCAGATGGATAGTATCCGTCCAGTCGGACTCTACGAGTGCTTCAAACTGATACCCTGCACGGATAGTCCACCACGACCCCAACACGTTCGCCTCATGCCTGCCTATGCACTACGCATGCGCAGTCAGAACTTTTCAGCGAAAATCACCCAATGGCCACGAGACCCCTACCCTCATATTCTAAAGCGTCAGACAAAGAAAACAAGTTATCACACCCAATACCGCAAATATCCATGCATAAGTGGACTACATTCTGTCCATTTTAATTAGTCGTCTACTTTGGAGCTTCTCAGAAATAAGTAGGTAACTCTGCATAAATTTTCTTTCTTGCATTGTGTAGAACGAATTGAACTCTACAAAATTACTACCATTATTTCGTGATATCGATATTGTTGCTCGAAATAGCTTTGTAATTCTCTCCATATAAAACTCCAGTACAGTTGTTCCATGTACCTTGTTCCATGTGCCTCAATTACATAGGGAGGCGTCATAATATATTCGTGTTTGCTAGCACAAAGGTCAACAATGCCGTGTACGGTCAAAGAGGTCTGTGCGGTTTATTATCCGGCAATTTCACTGAGCATGGAATATAAGCGACACTTCCACGGACCGCCTGTTATTACTTTATTAGGCACCAATGACCTTTGTGACAGGCATGTAGGCATGAATACATTATGACGTCTACCTATGTAACTGAGACCCGGTACATGAAACAACTGTACTGAAGCTTTATATGGAGAAAATTACAAAGTTATTTCAAGCTTGATATATTATCGATATTATGGAGAAATGGCAGTCATTTTGTAGAGTTCAGTTTGTTCTACACGCTGTGAAAAAAGAAAATTTATACAGAGATAAATATTGATTTTTGACAAGCTCCAAAGTAGGCGACTAATTAAAATGGACAGACTTTATTTTTTTGTGTTCAAGGAGATGGAAAGTAGAAACCGGAATCCGATGGTGAGATACAATGATTCGTCGGAAGAGCAAGCCTAACAGACTATCATTACTACGGTGATTTCGGAGAAATTAGCCAAACATAAGATTTTGGAAAAGAGTGAAATAACACATTAGTGCGTCAGGTCTGACATTCGGTATTCAGCCGTCATCCACAAAAGAATTTCAGCGTCAATAATCGATAATTTTGTGGTAGACAGTTAGCACCAATTCCAAACAAACATTACATAATAATTATAATTGAGTATTTGTTTCTTGCAGGAGAAAGATATATCAGGAGTCATAATTGGGTACAGGTGAATTATTGTGATGACTGGAAGTGCAAAAAAGAGGGCATTATCAGATGATGATATATTAAAAGCGAATTTTAATATGTATATCCTCATTTTTGAAGTAAGCTGTACAGTTCCGAGACCGAATAGTTTTCAAACCATAATATGATATTAGAGATAAAAACAAAGTCTGTCATCGATTATCGGAGAAAACGGGTTCAGGGGAACCAATTATGTTAAATTTAACTAACTGGTTTCGTATTCTTATTCTTATTCTTATCAAAATTATTAGGAATTTAGTTCAGAGGTAGTAAAAATCTTCTTTCTAAAGATCACAAAAAAGTTTTGCTTATATTTTCACCATTTGACAACCTTTTTGGTGAAATAAATTATGTCTACTGGAGGTGATCAAGGTTATTTCAATAATTAAAACATGTTAGTTGTCACCATGCAGACACGTGCACATGCAGTAATACCGAATCATGTAATCTTCACAAGGTATTGGGCTGTATTCCAAACCGTGCTCGAGAGAGCATGTGCTGCTATCACCATACACGTAATAGGCAATGGACTCATCTGCTGACACACATTGAACCTGGGTCACGTTGCCATCGGTACAGAAACTCGTCATAGACTTGAAATCTCCTTTTCCAGTCGAAGGGCTGTTTCGGTTGATCCATGTACTCTAATAATTGTGGGAGCAGGAAGGAGAAAGTGTTGTCTCATCGGGTATCGACTGGTGGGTAGTTTATGGTTCGATGTAGTCCGGGGTTGTCTTGGATGTGGGGATTCTCCCAACTGTTGGAGTGGTTAACTCTGCTGAAGAGAGAGAGAAGCTTGCGTCGAATTATGATAGTAGATATTACCTTCATTAGGAAGCAAAACATAAACCAGACTCGAATAAAATAGTATTCCGTAATATTTGCCCATGTCTGTGATACGTCATCCATATCATATTAATATCTTGGGCAGAATATTCCGGTCCACGTTCGACGCTAACGATGTCCTATTTGTAGTACATACTAACTTGCATGCATTCAAGGAATGAAAGACGATTAGCCGGTGAATCATATGTGATCTCAGGTGCGTGACACTGGATTTTCTTCTCTAGCACCAGACACACTAATTAATTCATTAATTAGAAAACAATTCACTCCAAATCTTGCATAAAGGGAGTCGAATAGCATTATACATCGGATACGTATGGCTTCTTGGTATGTGCTTTAGAATTGGTTAACCGAAAGACTATAATGTGAAGTCATATGACTGTCAGTATGTCGGCGCCTCTTCCCACTTCCCTTATATGTGTTGTAATTTTGTACTTTGCAGGTAAACATAGCCTTCACCATATACTCTCAAGTTTGTTCTCTCTGTAAATTGTAGTATTATTCACTGTAGATTTGATTCCGCAAATTTGTAAGTAATTTACTGTTAAATGTACATTAAATGTTACAGTAGATTACTGTAAATGCGTGTATTTAACTTTATTTACTATATACTTTACAGTAAATTTCTGGGAATCTTATTCTTTATTAATTTCTGCTGGCAGTCATAATATGAGTTATCTAGGTTTGAGTCAGGGTTGATCGGGTTTTGTGAACTGCCTGTGAAATTTCAATCCTGAGTCGCGCAGGTCACAACACAGATGATTGTCTTTCAATTTGAGAATATACGAGTGATAGGAGAACGAATCCATTATTTGGTGACAAAATCGTTATCCAGGTTTGAGTCAGGGTTGATCGGGTTTTGTAACCTGCCTGTGAAATTTCAACCCTGAGCCTCGCAAAGTGCGACAAACCTTCGTTCAGCTGAATTTGTTGACATTTTTGCGATCTGTAGCAGATGAATTTCCGTAGCCTCGTTTTGATCGGTAGTCAAGTGTAACAGGTTACAAACTATTTCAAACCTGTGCGTGAATTACTTCAAACCCGTTTGTCGTGATATGGCTATTTCAAGCCGTGTAATCGACCAATGAGCGTATGAATTGATACGGGGTTCGGTGACAAGAACCATTGGTTTTGTAATTATATTCTCCAATTCACATTGTTTGCTCAAAGAGGTGTCATATTCACATTCAGCAAGGCTTGATAAATATTTTGCTATATGATACTGGCCACCAACTGTATTGCCTATCCAGTAATCAGATCACCTGTGATACTATGAAAAAAGGTAGCTGAACATACATCAACCCCTTCATATTATATTCACTCGCACCGATGACCATTGTTTGTGAGGACATTTCTGGACTATAGACAATATAGTCAGATGGCACAATGTGAGAAAGTGGCTTAGTTTAGCGCCCCGTAAACATTTTCTCCTGCATACGTACAACCATTTCTATGGCATAAAGAGGATCACTGTGCATCTTTTCAGACCGGTTGTCAGCTTGCAGGTGTGTGCATAAGTTATCAGTGCGGGGATTTCAAATAAATTTGCCAAAAAATTACTAGTTTCACAAAATCATTCATAACTGTGATGCATGCTCACTCTGGCTATCACGTTATGCATCGCTTATAGCCACTAGGCGGGCGTGGTTGAAAGGTGTGAACAGTTCAGAGTGTTCTAATTTATCTACTGGATGCAATGTAAGAAAACGTTCAGAAAATGGAGATTTTTCCTGCATGTTTGATTTTTCAAATTTTAGTAAATTTATTACAGTGTGTTCTCTAAGCAACCAAACTACCTTACCAGGATATCTAAATTTGCGCAAACAAGTGCGCTTCCCTTCAAAATAGGAATGATCGGACAATAGGTTCGTGTAACCGAGCAATGACTGAGAATATTACCCAACCCCCCATTTTCAAGAAATTGGCTAAACTTGAACTTGAGCGAGATGGTGATCGCTAATCATTCTAATGTATTAAAACATTAGTGTTTCTCATAGAAAAGCTGCTAAATTTCATTTACCTGTCATAAATGTGGCATTCTCGGCCAATTTGTATGAGAAGATGTTCATATACACACCCACTTTCTCGGTGTGTCCTGACCCTACAGTATCCTGAGTTTTACGTATATATGAGTATGCTAGCGCATCTTCATAGATGAGTACTAATGTACCTCAAAACCAGTATTTCGGGAATGTATGTATATCATCCTAGGCATATTTCTCATCAGGGCTCACGCCTCAGTCAAGTATAGTTATCTACAGATGACACAAGTGTCGCAGGTGCCAATCGCGTCAGCATTCTGTTCGCCGTACGGCTATTAGATCTTAGATTTCCGCAGGAGTTCTTTTAAATTCCGTCCTCTTCTGTATACATCGATCGGATGATGTGGGTATAGTCGGCTGGTTTTAGAGTCCGTCTATATTATATGCCAGTAATTTTCAATAATTTTTAAATCAGCTGATGTGATCCGGGTTGGAATGTTGTGATAAATCGCGTCTGCTTGACAGATACTGGTTAAGTCTGCTGACAAGTGATTGGTTCTGTGTAGAAGTTTCGATCTCTCACAGTGTTCAACCTTCATAAGTGCTTTCTCGATTTCACTCTGTTCGTATCCCCGGAGTCTAAGTTTATTTTTGAAGACTTTAACTTTCTCGCAGAAATCACTGGAATTGTTGCAGTTCCTTGCGTATTTAATTGCCTCTCCTTTTATAAGGGATTTGAAGCAGGAGGATGGATGGGCCGATTCTCGATGTAGATACTGGTATGTTTCGGTTGCCTTGGTGTGGCATTTGATGTTCAGAATACCACTGCTGGCAAATCTCTCCCCTTTGAATGTTACGGTATCCAAAAATCTGATAGATCTGCCCGATATCTCGGAAGTAAACTTTAAAGGTCATCCCAAACGGAATTTGTTTTTGTCTAAAAATCCTTAAAAATCATAGTTCATACTTCACTTTGTATGAAAAAAATATTGAAAAAATTCTAATCTGATCAGAAACACACGTAATGTGGGAGCAAAGTGGGTTTGTTCACACTTTCACAGCCGGGTTGATGGGGTCACGCGGGGCAATTGCCTGAGAAAAAATAGCGGATAACACGGAAGCGAATGCAGTCAGAGCTCCGATTCAGATGTCAAATCGAGCGATATCAGCTCCTTAGATGAAAATATTTTTCGCCAAGAAGATGAAATAGACATAGAGGAGGATGATGACGGGCAAAATAACAGTAGTTTGAAGACCAACGACGGAATTCAGCCCTATCAATTTGAGCCGTACGGCTCCGATTCTGACAGTGACAACCATTCTGACAACGTGGAACTCGACGACTACAGGATTCGGAGAGGACGTTTGTTGAATACAGATTAGTATGCACATTTATTATCGTCATCTATAAGACCAAATGTCCATATATTTCAAACTGTATTGAATGTAAAACGATTCTGTGATGTAAAGAACAAGCACGTTTGTGTTGTTGTTACTGGCCGAGATGGCCTTTTCGAAGGGATAAACTCCGGGATTCGACAGAATGGACAGTAAACTGTTGATAACTCTACTAATATACGTCCGATTTGAATTCTGTTTATTTTCCCATAATCCCCATGAAATACCAATTTCAGAAATATATAGTTTGATAAAAAACTTTGTGGACATTCATGGCGAAAAGTAAGCCGTGGTGAGTGGGTGTCGAAACGGCGTGATGGATCGGCATTCACATTTGCTCAATTTTCGACAAATTACGTCAATTATATTGAAATCGAATGATATTCCCACAATCTCAAATGTCTAAGGATTATGAAAGTATTATTATCACTTCTGTATGTACAGCCATTCACTCCAATTGGTGTTCAGAACCAATAGGTGTTCAGAAAAAACCCCAATAAAAGGTGACCCGTTTGCCCGATCACTGTACGTACGACTTAGTGGTTGTCTGATCTACATGATCTCGCACACCTGTAGGTAGACTGGACCCAGCCCCTGTTTCATGTATTTTAAAGGGGAAACAAAAGGAAGTAACTCTCCCTATTAAGAAATACTTGAAATATATTTTTTTTCGTTTTATTTTCATTTTTTTTTTTTTTTTTTTTTTACTTATCAAACGTATATATATTTATGAAAGATCATTTCATTATTATTAAATAGTACATATGAAATAGAGACTCATCCAGTCTAACTTGTAGGTGCTCAAGCAACAAATGCCACATCATGGATAGCATTCTGGGTGTTCATCGGGGACGCGAGAGCGAGCAGGACATGTACAGCCGTCTCCCTGCCCGAGGCCTCGCTTGCAGGCAAGGTTCGTTCAGCCGATGTCCGTGATAGATTCTCCTTGTCCGATTTCTTTGCCGTCACATTCTGATTGTTCTTAGGTTTGATAGTTGGAATAGCTGTTCTCTTTAGTTTTGGTTTGTACCCGAATTCAACTGCTACGCTGTAGAGGTCCTCGAATGATGTCTTTCTGTCAAAATGTGCCGAGCAAATCATACGAGAACTGGCTCGCGCCCTCTTTCCACACCCTCGTGTTGCGTACAAATTTCGTCCAATTTGCAGCGATTTTCTCGTCTTTAGGCCATGAATACTAACACCCTCCCACTACACAACGTCGCGGCATATTTAACAAATGATGCTCCGATACTTCGAAAATCTCCAGAAATCAGCAGCTACTTATGACTGTGGTATACGGCTTCAACATAGAGAATACAAGACGGCTGTCCCTCCGTGACGTCACAGCTGGAATTGACAGGAGAGCGATTTTCGCCTTTCAGACGACAATATCTCGCCAACCAGACGGCACAAAATTATGGAAAAAATATCACTGTTTTCAGAATCGAAAGGACTATTTTTATATATTTTTGACCTCGGATCGTTTGGGTTGACCTTTAAGAGAGGATGGGCATTATTTGCCATCTCAAAGAAGTCTCGTACGTCTTTTTCTGGACCATTATAAACCCAATAGCCATCGTCCCGGTATCGTAGGATATTATGCCGTAAGGGGAACCGCTCCACAAGTTTGTTGATGTGCTGATAAATAGCAGAATCACATTTAATTCAGGTGAAGGAATTGCCCCCATTTGTGCTCCCACGATTTACCGGTAATATTTACCATTAAATGCAAATTCGTTTTCTGTCAGGATAAGGTTGGCTATTTCTACCAGTAATTCTATCGATGACCTTTTTAGGTCATATACGATATCGTTGTTCGTCGTGAGATCAGTCTTCAGGGCTGCGGCTATCTCTTCAAAACTCAGATTAGTGTAAAGTGAGGTGATATCATATGTAACAAGGATAGCACTGCTCGGGATGGGCATGCTTTCTATTTCATTGATGAAATTTGAAGTATCCGCAAGATATGTATGTTGCTTTTCAATAATAGGCAACAGGAAGAGATCTAAGTATCTCCCCAGTTTCGAAGTAGGTGAGTCGCATTGCGAGATAATCGGTCGTCCCGGCACAGATATATTGGATATGTCGCCCGGATTAATCGAGTCGAGTTTCTTCAGGATTTGCTTGATTTTATGAATCTTAGGTAGCTAATACATGTGGCGAATTTTCATCTTGAGTAGCGGATCATACAGTTATTTGTGGGTGTCCTTGTCCAGCACTTCTTCCTGTTTAAGTTTGCATACAAGGTTTAGCACCTTTCTATGCATCTCTTTTACATTAATACAATCGATCCCGACGTAGTGTATTTCGTCATATAGCTGTCGATTTGCTTCCTTGATGTATACACTTTTTGTCAAGAATTACAGTTATATTATTCTTACAACACATATAAGGGAAGTGGGAAGAGGTGCCGACATACTGACTGCGTCACATGACTTCATAGAATAGTCTTCTGGTTAACCTATTCTAAAGAATCTAACGATTTGTGTTGTATCTCAGGTACGCTTTTATTGTACCAGTTCATGTGGCAACTTGGATGATATGACCACACGGTCCCTAGCACCAGCATAAGCGGTATTAGACACAAATCTAAAGAGCTATGGTGGAAATGCTCTTACAACTCGTATACTGGTAATTGGTGAGCTGTTTCGCTGTGACAACTCGTACATTTGAGATTGGTGAGCTGTATCGTCGTCAGATGTAAATGGCGGCATTTAACACAAAAGACTAGTCTGTAAGGCCCGATGTCGACCCAGCATCAACTTCCCACAAATGCCAACATATATCAAAGACCAAAGGTCTGTACAGGGGGCGGGCCTCGGGGACGAAACGTCCACCAGCAGAATCTCGCCATATACAGGAAAAAATTACAACACATATAAGGGAAGAGGGAAGAGGTGCCGACATACTGACTGCGTCACATGACTTCACAGAATAGTCTTCTGGTTAACCTATTCTAAAGCACATACCAATAATCTAACGATTCGTGATATGTGTTTTTATTGTACCTGTTCCAACTTGGATGATATGACCACACGGCCCCTAACACCAGCATAAGCGGTATTAGATACAAATCTAAAGAGCTATGACGGAAATGCGCTTACAACTCGTATACTGGTAATTTGTGAGCTGTTTCGCTGTGACAACTCGTACAGCAGAAGTTATAATTACATCACATTTATCTGATCTCAATTCATTGAGTGATTGGCGTTCACCGTTTGACATGTTGTCTTTGTGTGGTTCTTTGGCATGTGATGATAGCTCAAGACTCGTAGCATAGAGGTAATCTTCAATGCTATTGGAGGCCAGTGGTGCCACGAATTTCGACTTAAAATGGGTGATGTTGCCTGTGCGTTGATGGTGGGTCGGAGAAAAGCTCTCATTCGCCATTCGTCCGAAATCTGTTACAATATCCCGTTCTCTTATATTAGTCGTCGGAATGAATGATAATCCCGGGGATAGCAGAAAAATGTCGATTATCTGCTAACATCAGACTTCAGATATTTCTAATATATGTCTTGGCTATTGCCAGTCTCGAGAGGTGAGATTTACGTAGACATGTATTGACATAATTAATATGTCTCTGCTTCTTGTAGCGCTTTCTCTGTTTACTAGAGAAACGTCTTTTCATTCTGCCTCTATAATGAGTTAGAATGAATCAGTTGATATGCGACGTTTGTTGTAGACTATCAGGATACTAATCATCTCAATCAGGGTCACGGGGATAACTCTGCGAGAAAGTTAAAATCTTCAAAAGTAAACTTTGATGGGAAGCGCTGGGGATACCAACAGGGTGAAATCAAGAAAGCACTCATTGAGGTTGAACACTGTGAGAGATCGAAACTTCTACACAGAACCAAGCACAGGCAGACTTAACCGGTATCTGTCAAGCCGACGTGATTCATCACAACATTCCAACCCGGATCACGCCAGCTGATAAAAATTATTAAAAAATACTGGCATATAATACAGACGGACTCTAAAACCAACCGACTATTCCTACATCATCCGATCGGTGTATACAGAAGAGGACGGAATTTAAGAGAACTCCTGTGGAAAGCTAAGATCTAATAGCCGTACGTCGAACAGAATGCTGACGCGATTGGCACCTGCAAGACTTGTATCATCTATAGATAAGTATACTTGACTGAGGCGTGACCCCTGATGAGAAATATGCCTGGGATGATATACATAAGTTATATTCCCGAAAGATTGCGAAACACTGACTTTGAGGTACATTAGTACACATCTATGAAGATGCGCTAGCATACTCATATATACGTAAAACTCAGGCTACTCCAAGGTCAGGACACACCGAGAAAGTGGGTGTGTATATGAACATCTTCTCATACATATATACGCTGTGGTGTCATAAAAATTTACAGCACACTGACCAAACAGACTTAGCTGAAGACAAAATTATATGCGTTTCAACATGTCGGACAAAAAAGAGTCTTCGAGTCTTCGAAAGAAGAGTGTGTCAGTGATTAACCGTAAATATGCTGGATTTGGTGAGGGAATCTGATTTAGGGAGGGGGGTGGGGTGGGGTAATCTTTTGTCTAATTGCTCAGGCATTAGATAGGTTATATGAATGGAAAATACTTCATTGTGAAACGTAATAATTGGGGTAAATATTAATATCTGTTTCATGTATCGGAGTATAATAGTCGTGACAGGTTCACCAATAATGTTCCAATACAAATGATTTTTGATCGGTTTTCGATATGTTATTGGTGCATACTCGAACACCCTTGACGGACCTTGTGCCCTTCGGTATTGGGGTGTTACCTGTGGTAAATATGCATAATTGGGTGCACTAGTTGTGGATTTTCAGTGAAAAGTATTAGAGTTAGAAATATTTTCTAAATTTGAGTATTTTTTGTTGAGATTTGTACGTTTATTACCATAAAAATCCAATGCACACACCTAGGAACTGACAACCTGAACAAGTGTACATAGCTGTCCTTGACATATTAAAACAGGTTGTAGATATTCAGGGGAAAATGGTTACGGAAACGTCATTTCACCACCCTGGCCATCTGACTAATAGACATGATTACAATGGGGCTCACCTGTAGGCTCCAGGTATAGCCAGCCGTGTTACCTGGCTGGAGGTTTGTCTGTGTCTAATGACTATTTCGGCAACAGAAACTGCTGGATTTAAAAATTGTCAGATTATATGCCGGTTGGTTCAGGAGGTTAAATCCAAAATGTAAACACGTATAACTTGTGTAATCACATAAAGTCCTGAAATATACTCACAGTTGCAATTACAAGAGTTCCGTCAGAATTATCTCATTTAGATAATATCGATATGTCACTCAGCTGTCATCTTGTTCAGCTACACCTCCAGAACAAGATGTGCGCTTACCAAAATCGTCGATTGTAAGTGGACAGTCAAGGATTAAGAAATAAACCAGGGACTGGCCTACATTAACAATAATCCGACATGTTTTGTAAACGTTCAGCAGACAATACAATAGTTAAAATAATTTATCTATATAATTTTATCACGTTCGACATAAACAAAAGTATGTACCCGGTTTCATTGTATCAGTTGTTCTATATTGAATTCAGTTTATTATTTAACCTACAAACTTTCTCAGTTCAATCAATATTAAATTCAACTGAATAAACTTTACTTAAATTGGGTAGCCCAGTTAGTCAAGTGAGTGAGTTAGTCAAAGCCCAAGGCCCTCTGTATGGAAGTATGCACAAAAAAATTTGGGCAAGGCTTTGGTGTGAGACCGCCCATTTAAAGGGTAATATCCCGGACAAAATGCTGACAATACAACTTGCAGCAGATCCTTTATCAATTATATTTCGTGAGTCTTACACCAAATCATTGGCAAAATTTGGGTGCACGTCACAGGCCTGTATGGTGTCTGTCTGTATGTCTGTCTCTTTCGTTACACAGACCTCACACAGATTATTGGGACCGAACAAACTTGCTAAACACCGAAGAGTGTCCTAAGAGACATACTTTGCCTAATTGGACACCCATTTGCAGGGGAAGCTAGCAGGAATCCCGGCTCTTATACATCCTCCAGTGCCGAGGAATAAACTACAACGTGCTTACCGCCATATCATGATATTTTATTACTTTTCGCAATAGGCGACATCCTGTTTACGTCGCATACCCATGATTAGACTCACGAAAGAATTACTTCAGGAAAATGGTGGACACACGTATTGTCTTCGACTTAGTATTGTCTTAGTCATTTGCAGCCCTGCTCGTACAGGTTCGTAGTCCCTATCATTAGGTGGACGCCCTTCATGTTATATAAAGTAAACTATGCACTTCTGCGATGAAAACTTGGACGGCCTCACTTGCGGTCTCAATCGTCCACGATGAATTTACTTATGTATGTCATTTCGCATATTCGTGAAGTTGTCAGAGATTTACCAGATGGAACAACTATGTACGGATTACTGCTGCATTATTAGTTTGCTACTCAGGCCCTCATAAGAAACGGTCCCCAATACGACAAAAAGGTTGAAAATCCTGTCAAGTTTGAACATATTTCTTCGATTTCGGAGAAAACGCATCGGTTGAGAAGCAGATGCGGTCTAAACTGTGCAGGGATCTGTGGCCTTACTATTCGTCTGATAAGTCCAAATAAAAATTTTCACGGACCCTAGAGTAACCAGATGCTCAACGCAGTAAAAATAATGACTGTAACGAGAATCGACGAAGCATTCACAGTCAGGGACCGTTCACGCAACCGAAACCAACAAAGCGGTATCTGTTGAAGAAGGAGATGCAGTCGTTTCAAACCGCATCTGCTTCTCAACCGATGCGTTTTCTTCGAAAATCGAAGAAATATGTTCAAACTTGACAGGATTTTCAACCTTTTTGTCGTATTGGGGACCGTTTCTTAGGAGGGCCTGCTACTACTATTCGGAGTTTTATTTCATGTTAGGAAAAAAATGCTTCCTGTCCTAGTAAATGATAGGAAGACTAAATGAAAAGGTAAACCACAGACCCGCAAAACAAGAGTTTTGGAGGGCGTGGACGGTAGTATCACGATGAAGTGTCGAAATATGAGGTCTCTATATATAACCCCATGCTTTATATAAAACAGCATGGGGTTATATATAGAGACTCCATATTTTGACACTTCACCGTAATACCACTGTCCACACCCCCCAAAACTCTTGTTTTGCGGGCCTGTGGGTAAACGAAGGATGGGTAACATTTAAAATCTATTCTGACCGGTCAGACCCCTCCACACACACACACACCATTCCAAACCTTTCTTTATTTTACTCGCTTATTCGAGAAAGTCCTTTTCTAAGAGTCTTCTAACTTTTCCGTCAATATGTCTGAGTATTTCTGTCATCAGGATAAATTAGAATATTGAATGTCGGATCTGACACTTGCTATATCATCCGACTCTTTCTGTTTCATCTTCTGATTTCGGAATGAACAATCAAACACCAAACTGACAGGCCCAACCCCGTCAGAAAGAGCCCAGATATGGTAATATACAGATCAAATTGTCTTGTTGAGTGGATGAACAGTGCGCCACCAGCATAATTTTACTATATACAGATAACTTGTAAGCGAAAGCATGGAGTTGTGGTGAGAATATAGATTAATATAGATATAGAGGGATATAGAGGTTTATTGGGGTGGCGATGTAGACCATTTGCAATTACAGAATTAAGCAATTAGGCAATCATCTGATTACTGGAATCGCCATGCGGACCGTTCGATATTGGACAGGCACTCACAGGTTTACTCGTGTAAGTAACTAACCAAGCTAGTGTATCGACCCATCTGATACACTGGTTTGCGAGGATGCATCGACCGGGGATCATTCATATCTATCTGTGGAATAAAGGACCCGATAAAATTAAAAGAAAATTGATTGTGTAAGTCTATAAAGATGATGAACTAAAACTGTTAGATGATGAATCATTTATAAATCTGTGAAAAATACGTGGCTAACAAAATACCTCTACGCTGAGACCTGGTCTTCGTTTCTGAGTTCTGGGAGATTCAGATAGATTTTCTCTGTTTAGTTTAAGGATACTGAACCACCTGCACACGCTTTTACACAAACTCTATAACTTGTCTTTATACACCTAAAAGTATGCCTCATAGCTATGGCAATGCATATATTTGTTGAAAGCGTATTTCTTAGGAATTCCAAATATATAAATTTGTTCACTGTAAGCCTCTAGGTTGTGAAGATATTTGGATTAAAAACAAATGTATTTAAAATTTTATTTCAATTTTGAAAATGGCTATTTTCAAAGAATTATTCAACTTATCGTAACTTACATCATCATTTTAGAAGACAACTCCATCAGCAAATCAGAGTCTCAGTTTTATCAATGTTACTCATTCTATTGCCTATCTATTTAATGGAATATTGGTTTACAAAATCAAGCAACTCAGAGTTTCGAACTTTGAAGTTGAATTAAATGTCAATAGAATAAGACCTAGACCAAAATTGAGACACGGATTTCCTGTAAGTTATGATAAGTTGAATACGTTTTTGAAAATAACCATTTAAAAAGAAGGCTCATGTTTTCAATATCTTTTTTTTTATTCAAATATCTTCACAACCCACGGATTCACAGTGAACGCAAAAATATATTCGGGATCCTTAAGAAATGCGCTTTCAACAAAATATATACTTTAATATAGCTATAAGGCATATTTTTAGCTGTATAAAGACACATTCTTGATAGTAAACAGTATTATTATGTTATACCTTATATTTACGATTCTATTTGTGTTTTATTAGTATAGTTCGGTGTATGATATATACTGGTGTAATCTCTAGCATAATCCCTACATCACCCAAACCACTGTAGTTATGTTTTATTCGTTGTTATTGTCTGATTCTTTGAATAGTAATACATGAAATTTGTCGGTAGATAGCTTCAACAGTTAGGATAAATTAATTTGTCAAACAACAAAACGAGAAGGGAGCAGGCATTAACGTTTAGGATTATCAAATGATTTGCTGGTATCATCAAATATTTTAGTGATATCTCTAAATCATTTGCAGATATCAGTAAGCAAATCGATATCGGTAATCAATCGATGATGCGAGAAAATCATTTCAGGATATCATGAAATCATTTGCAGATAAAAGCAAATATTTAATGATACCAGCAAAAGTCGAATAAAAATTAAAACGGCTTGCCATACACCTGCACAAAGATCAAGTCAACAATGTCCGTTTGTGCTTTGACAGACAATTGACTTCACGGCGAGAGCTATTGTTGTGCATACATCTATATAGAGGGCCCTGGTGAGACTGACTCTGACTAACTGGCCACCGTTCTAAATAAAGTTTATTCAGTTGAATTTGATATCCAATGAAGGGACAAAATTTGTAGGTTATCGCAGTGAACCAAGTTCAACATTGAACAATTAATACAATGAAACCAGGTACATCCCTTACAAACATAAACATGGGGATTGCGTAGGGAAAGTGTGGGGTATTGGTGGGCGCGTGGGGTTCGTGTGGGGCGAAGCGTGGTTTGGAACTTTCCTCGTGGGGATAACGTAGGGTTTGTGTGGGGCAATTGTCCACGGTTATGCAAAGTTAGCATAAATATGGGGATTATGTAGGGTGGATGTGGGGATTATGACGGGTAAATGGGCGACAGTTCTGAGAATTCAAAGTCCGTGTGGGGATGATGCAGGGCATAACTTTATCTGCTACATATTCAAAGTGTAACGCGGAGTCGGTGTATGGAAAATGAACTTCGGAGTTAATCGACTGAGTTGTTTGTAGGGATTAGGTGGGGTGGACTTTTTCCAGCGCTCGTAGACAAAGTCCAATGTAGAGAATGTGCCGGGATGTGCTGAAAGTTTAAGTCCGGCGTGGGGATGATGTAGGGCAAAATGCTCGCCGTTTTCAGATCTTAAGATACATCACCAAGTATTCTTTCATGCATAGCCTAAGACGATAGTGGGGTTGAAGTGGGGCGATATTTTATTTGCACATATAGTGTGAGATAAATGTGGGGATCATGCAGGCAGACTGTGAACTCTGTTTTCTTAAAACGGTAAAGATTTTGGGCCAGTTTCGGTTCAGTAGCATCGAAAAGACGGATCCGCCACTCCACGCAGTCAGAAAACAGGTGATGGACCATAACCCTTTTGGGGTGATGGGGTCTGGTCATCACCCTTTTATGGTGATGAGAAAAGGTGACGACAAAATCCATTACCCTCAAAAGGTGATGATACCAGGCCATCACCATAAAAGGGTGATGAGATCCAGCCATCACCCTTTTAGGGTGATGAACGACGAGTGGCCATCCTTGGTCATCACCCTAAAAAAGTTAATGAAATCTCATCACCTTTTAAGGGTGATGACAGATGAGTGGTCCGGCAAGATCATCACCTTTACAAACAGCTATATCCAAATAAATATTGGCTTCCTAAAATATATTTACCTCTACAAAATTTCTGTAATATATCAGTTTCATTACACTGTAAATTGATATAATTTGTAATTTTACCCATATTAAAATGAATGGCTCGACAGACGAATTAGGTATAAAAAGATTATTTTTTCATACACTTGCATTACTAATGGAACATTTATTTACCCCTCACCAGAAAGATAAAGATTGACTTGGAAAGTCTATGTAATTATATATGTTAACGAAT
This sequence comes from Hanleya hanleyi, assembly GCA_036873755.1. Lineage (NCBI taxonomy): Eukaryota > Metazoa > Mollusca > Polyplacophora > Lepidopleurida > Hanleyidae > Hanleya > Hanleya hanleyi. The sequence goes on from JAVTVY010004953.1 coordinate 82,417, forward strand.
GAAGAGAAATGACGTCAGAACAATTTTTAATGTTAGCGAAATTAAGTTCTTTTGGTGGAGACACGGTTGACTGCACATCTATACCGTTGTCTCTGATTGGGCGGAAGCTAATAGGCTGAGCAGCGATCGCTGGCAGACACATGGAGCATGCCAGTAAATTCTGACTGGATTTTCTCGGTATAATATTTATATATATATATTATGTAAGACCATCTAATTTACAGAATTCTGAGCACTTTTTTACTTAATTCAGAAAGTATCTCCAGAATTTCCGGCTGCAACGCCTGAAATGGTTGTATGAGTATCCAGGAGGAACCCCGCATTCATTTTAAGAGTACCCTGTCAAAATGCTGCTTCAGTTACATTATACTTTCTGGCCATCCAGTAATATGTAATTATTGTTGGGGAACACATTCATGAGTGCACATGCATTGTCATTTTTACAAAATACATGAGGACATCTTGAACTTTGAAAATTGCTGAAGTTGGTCTCTGATAATAAAACACCACGGTCGAAACCCCAGCCTCTGTCTATTGTATCCTGATGTTGACATAGGGCGAGTTATCTCCATTCGCTCAATTGTTTGTTGTGGCTATAGAGGGCGCTGTCATTCGATTCAGTTGTAACACATTGAGACGTGCATGAAAGCAGAGAAAAACTCTACTAAATCAGCAGATTAAGAGTATAGTTGGAGCTTGGGAGACATAATTCTACTATAGGTAAGTGATTTGTCGATAAATAAATCAACTTTGCACGGGTTTATCACTCATTTAGCCAAAATGGATAAAACGAAGTTCGTGTTGGAAACTGGGGTCACACTGACACTACAGCGATAATTTTATTATTTAGCAGTTGGGGGAAATGTTGAAATTGGGCTGATTCCGGCCAAAAGAGATGATTCCGCCAAATTTGGGTGAATGACGTCATGAATCCTCACCCCAATTAGGCTGAATTAATCGTAACCCAAAGTGATTATTTTTTTACAATGATAAATCGGTCATGCTAAACACCGTCCGGGACCGACCGGATAAATATCTCAAATTATGAACTGAACACTTTTGGCGCTAAAATAGGGGGCATGCTTTCTCCGATATCGTAAAATTTATGGCGTACATTTGCTTATGTTCAATACAATGGGTGACTGACAGCCTTTCTGTTATTATTTGGATGCTCGATTGGGCTGTACAGTTCCATTGGTACCGAAGACAAGTGCAGGTGCAGAAATCTTCCTTCAGAACGACCATTGAAAAATAGGAGATTTTGAGAAAATAAAGAACTGACAAACACACTCACCAGTATAAACGAATTGCTCGTGTTTCAAGGCACAAAATAACACCATCTACGCAACTGAGCCACTCTATGTAAATTTCCACCGAGACCACAAACATTCACATTTTCCAGAGTATCGAAAATCCGTCCAAAAATGGCATCTACGGCTACTTTCTAAAGCATTATAGGAAGTAATCACATGATCCCTCTTGTCACATGGTGTACACAAACGCACGTGTACAGAAAGGAACCTTTCAAAAATTACCCAAAAGCTAGCACAAATCTTGTGCGTTAGTCAGATAATTCGAGAAGACCCCGTATCTCAGAGCATCACATGATTCGTTCACACGTGTTGGTGTGTGCCTACGTCACTTCCCTTCATGTGCCAAAGTAGGAAGGCCGCCTAATTTTTTTACGCTAATCGGACAAGATTTATCTGCCTATGGCTTAATATGAGAGATCGATGGATGCCTGGAATGTGCCATTTTGTGGATCTAAGCTGCACGGATACATTCAAACCGGTCAGTAATCATGTCAATTAATTATTGCGTCATAATTTGACAATTTCCGAGGTCCGAAGCCCTGCCCCTTGAAACAATATGGCAGCCTATGTGACTGTGATACGGACATGGTAGACATCAACATATTAAAGGAGGATATATTTCAGTCACATTATATTGGACTATCTCGCGTATTACTCATATTTTATGAACTATCGATTAATTTCGCCTGGTAGTTCCAAAACGAGGCAAACAAAGATGGCGCCAAACACGCTGTCGTTTTGGAGAACAGTTTGACTCTGAAAAAATACTATAAAATGGTAAGTAATCTGCATGTCTTATGTTTATTTATACTCCACCTTCCCACAAACTTCGCTGACAGGATAGAAATATGATATTTACAGCATTCTAGAGAGGAGGTCCTGGACAAATGCGCTAAACATGATCAATTCATCTTTCAAAGTCGTGGTCTTTGGATGAACGGGAGGAAACACTTCGGGTTACGATTAATTCAGCCTAATTGCGGTGAGGATTCATGACGCCATTCATGCAAATTGGGCGGAATCATCCCTTTTGGCCAGAATCAGGCCAATTTCAACATTTCCCCCACCTGATGATTTCAGAGAGAATTTGCAATCGTGTTGAAGGATATATTTTACAGGTTTTATGTTCAAACATATTTCAAGTCTTCAATGAACATAGAATAATGTTTACTTGGAAAACAAGTGGTCTTCCAATCAAGGTTGGTAAATGTACACTGTGATCCTGTGTGGTGACTTGTGTCCTCTATGCCATCGGCCGAATATGCACATGTCTAATGAATCTTGTTCTCAAATGCCTGATCTAGGCATACGTCTAATAACTTGTTCTCACCTTTCTACTATCTGTAAATGAACTGAATGTTACCCAGCGGTTGACATGAAAGCCAGAACCATTTGCAAAGCCCCCATAAAAACTCCAAACAAGGAAACTCTATATAATAGGCCCATGGCGTCGAGGAAATGAGATGCCCTGTTAAATTTGGTTAATTTAATTCAAAGACGATTATAGGTAAATATGTGATATTGCTGTCTCAGACAACCCAGCTTCACAGCGAGCTGTTCCCACCTGTAACTGACTTTCATTAGATTAACTTTAGGAAATTCAGATAAATTGCTATGAATAAAAAAATAAAAAAGATGTATCCTCCAGTAATTATCGGACAGTTAGTTTACAAAATACACTGTACTAAAGTTTAAGAACTTTTAGACAATTTATTAAATAAAATTGGCACCAGACCATGTAGCATTGAATTTTTGCCCCAGTTGTGTGGGTCATTAAAAGTTGATGGAACAGCTGATTGGTTATTGTCTTTTCTTGTTCAGCAAGAGTACGCTGTGGGATTTCCCATTTTGGTAGTATCCCTAACCAGTTCATGCAGTAACAATAATTTGCTAAAGAATGTATACTGCCCTGGTTGTGTTTTAGCTAATATAAATAACTGTGTAAAGGAACAGGCAAATACTTGAGCCCACCCATTGTGTGAATTGGTAACAGGATAATGGATTAGATTGGCTTGTGGACCTCATATGTGAATACCAGTTATTCTCTCCTACAAGGAAAGGAAGTTACACCTGGAGGTGAGGAACTCTTATAATCACTGCATCTCTGAGATAAAATTGTGCTATCCTGTTCATTTTTAAGAGGTGGGATGTCCCACCAGTTGTGGAGAAAGGGGTGCCAAACCAGTTATTTGTAGACATCTAAAGTGATGTCCCCCAAATTTTGTTGTTGTTATTTACCGGGCATTTTCAGAGCCAGCCCCTTGACTTACTGTACATTAGGGGTTAAGAGTTTCAAAGTTGTTTCAAAGATGTTCCCAGTAACAGATCCATATTGCCTTCTGATGAAATGTTTTATAACACTTTTTTTATTGTGTTTTAAGGTGGCTATGTATGGCAAAATAGGCCCCTGTTGGTACTGCAGTCTTCACGAACAGTGATGATGGGAAAAAATCACAAGGTTGTATTTTCTGGAGAAACAGTATGGCAACAAACTTCTCCAAGGTAGACGCACTTCTCCCAGGCTTTGTGTCACAGGAACTGGCTGAGCGACATAGTTTAAGTTGAAGTAAATTATTCATATCTATTAGGAGAACATGGAACACATCAGTTCCACATTGCCAAGGTTGGTGTCTGTCACCCCCCCCCCATGAAGGGGAATACAGAAATCACTTTTGTATTGCCTAACTGTACTGTGGATGATATCTCTGCTGCTATTTGATCGAAACATGTATCTTCCTTATTAGTTGGTCAAGGAGTCTTAACTTACATGAAGATGCTCAGATATCATTCAACTGTTCCATAGAAAGTTGGAAAACATCTTTGATATACCAGGAAACCTTTAATTTATGCAAAATCATGAGTGATACATATCGCTGATACTGTACCATTCAACTGTTCAATACAAATGTTGGGATAAATCATTGATGAATCAAGAGACTTTCGAATCGGGCAGAAGCCTTGGTGGCCATCTTTAATCACGTAAATCATTAATGATACCTACTATTCAACTGTTCAATACGAAAGTTCTCGTTACCAGCATGCCATGATAATGATAATTCCTAGGCAGGCTTAACTTGCATCACACATGCATAGGGCCAGGGCCATAGAAAGCCTCATGCAAGATCATGAATGATCCATATCTTGAGTACAATCAAACTGCTCACTATGAATCAGGTTTCTGTGCCCTGATAAATTTGAAAAAATATTACTTGTTCTTTGGTAGATCTGTATATCTCGAACCCTATGCTGTTAGTTATATGAACATAAATGGTCTGATCAGTGATGAGAGTGATTTGAATTTATTGTTTTGTTTTAGCCAGTTTTGTAGGAGTCAATGTTTGACTGCCATAATCATGGAACTGGAATATCTGTATGCTCAACCATATTTGTTTCCTGTATTAATTTATTACGATAGCTCGGGCATTCAGAATATACTAATCGTTTTTCGTTGTTTGACTTTCAGTTTATGTTTGCAACCAGTTCAAGGGTACACCGTGGTCCAAAGTAAGGAGAGGCATCACTCAGAAACGCCATGATGCAGCAAGGTCAGGTAGAATCCGCCAGAAAACACCAATGAAGAAGCATGATCTCCACATGTCAGAAGAGCTGATGGACTCTTTTTCAGCTTCACCCTCATCTGCCGTAGATTCGTCATCCTCAGACGATGACAACGACAGTCCCCCAAGGAATGCCAAAGGCAATCTCACAACAGTTGGGAAAAGACCAAGACAGATTTTTAAAAACCTTTGAGGAATGAAAAACCATTCTATCTGACACAGATTTTCAATGTGCTTCCCATTTTGTGCTCGGGTGTTTTAAGACATGGTACAATGTACATTTTATGCTGTTAAAGAATAAAAGGTGAAATACGCGTGGATTTTGCTGGTGGTTATTTTAAGGGATCGATGATATTGCAGGAGGAATCCGGACATACTAGACAGTCTGTACAAATGACATGCCCTTTCAGATAGAAGATGCCCCCTCCCCCACACCCAAGGAATTCCGTACAGATGGTGTTTTGTGCACCCTGCCCAGTAATTTCCCCATTTGTGGGGATACTGCAGAGTGCTCTGCCCAATTCATTCCTCAATCCCCAATAACTACCCTGAAAGTACCCCATTGTTGGTACATTCGGGGGCGACACCCCCACGCCATCCCCACACGTGGGGATATTCTAGGGTTACTGTGGGGAAGTTTCCATACCTCCTTGGGGCGTTTTCTGCCGCATATTGGAATTACTGCCCCGCAGATTCCCCACGTGGGGATATTGTGGGGTTTTCTGTCCCATGCTGGAATTACTGCCCCGCAGATTCCCCACCTGGGGATGTTGTGGGGTTTTATGTCCCATGCTGGAAGTACTACCCCGCAGATTCCCCACGTGGTGATATTGTGGGGGTTTCTGTCCCATGCTTTAATTACTGCCCCGCAGATTCCCCACGTGGGGATGTTGTGGGGTTTTCTGTCCCATGCTGGAAGTACTGTCCCGCAGATTCACCACGTGGGGATATTGTGGGGTTTTCTCTCCCATGGTTTAATTACTGCCCCGCAGATTCCCCACCATGCTGGATTGTACCATGCTGGACTTACTGCAGGAATATTGTGGGTCGATTCCATACCAGCTTTAAATATAGTTCCCCGCATCATCCCCACGTGTAGGGAAGACGTGGGGCTGAGGTTGGGATAGTGCGGGATTTAATTCAGCTAAGCAGCATTAAGAAACTCCTTTTCCATGACTAAATCCAATGTGGGGATTTTACCAAATCCTACACATTCCCTACATTGGCTGTCCTACACATTCTCCACGTGATCCCTACATAGCTTGCCCGACATAAACCCCACAAATTTCCCAGCTTATTGGTTTGTAAGAGATACCGTTTTTTCTTACCTCTGTTGTGATTAACTTATGTGGATATATTATTTTAACTATTGGGTTGTCTGCTGAAAGTTTACAAAACGGTCTGATGAGAGAGAGAGAATTAAGGTTTAACGTCGTGTTCAGCAATATTTCATCTATATAGCAACGATCGAACAAAATTCTAAGTATTCCAACAAAAGCAAGTCCACAACCCAGCAATCCAGATGTAACCAACACAACACACAAAAAGTATGTACACACATTAAAACTTATGTAACAAAACCGATTTCTCTCAAATAACCTAAAATACGGTCTTCGACTAAAAAGATCTTCAATGTAGCTGCTTGATAAAAAGAATCTCTTACAATCTTGAAATCTATACAGTCGATCAGAATGTGTCACTGTGAGATCTTCGTGGCATGGAATACACCCTGGGGCTTGTTCCTTTTTTAGTAAATGTTCGGGGGTTAATCGAATAGGGCCGGATCTGAATCGCCTATCATGGCTCGATCGAAACGTTTCTGGCTACTCATATGAATATATCCTACAGTTTTCGTGAAACTCATGAAGTTTGTTATTATTCACAGAATCCCATAAGGATTTAAACAGCCTTCTCACATAAGCACAGATAGAGGGTCCGAAATCGCTATTTGGGCTTCCAACAGGATCAACATCATTATCTAGGGCTGCCTTAGGCATTTCATCAGATTCAGTATTTCCTTTGATATCAACGTGGCTAGAAAACCAACAAAATGCATCAACCTGTTGATGAAATCTACGATCATATAACTGAGAATGTTCGAAATGGTGAGGTGAGTTCCACTCTCAATCGCTTGAAAGTATGACAGGGAATCTGAGAATATGACATATTTTCCTCCTATAATAAACCCAATACCTTCTAAAGCTAACGATAGAGCTTTGGCTTCGGCGGTGAAAATCGAATTTTACCTGAAAGTTGACAGGTTCAGTTTCTGGGCTAAAGATAATAATACGCGCTACTCTCTAGCCATCTTTAGAACCATCCGTGTAAATAGTTTGATGCGATCTGTATCCCCCCCACTAAACAAAATTTTTGTGTATACGCGACATGGCTCGTGTCTGCTTCTTTTATATTTCGTCATTGTAAAATCTACTCCTGGTCTAGTTAACTGCCATGGTGAAACTGGTGAAAGCTTGTTAGGTAAAATTTGACTAAGCTTAATACCAGCTGCTACAATGTATGGTTTCATACGAATTTAGAGAGGTAAAATACGGGAGGGTTTCTGTAAATACAAATGCGGGATTTGAGCGATTACACTGAGAACAAACTGTGGTAACAAAGTGCCAAACAATCACCAGTAACTTGCCCGGTTTTCCTACTGATCTTCTTTTGACGAACGCGATGATTTCAAGAAAATGTCACCACTAGCGGTATTGTGCGTTCTGTTTTGACAATAATCCATACTGCTCATTTTCCTTATCATCTCCCGTTTCCTCTTCCCCTTAAACTAATGATACTGGTGACGTTGGTTAAAATCATCGTTAGAGTGCCCCTGATGTATTTCCGTTACTGGAGACAAATTAATGAATCGCCGATCATATCTGAGCGGGCAGTCTTTGATGTAAAAGGGTATCGCTTATCGACATTATCGGTGCCGCGCAGACGATACAGAGGTTCAACTATCCAGGTCTGGTGTTAATCACCAAGTATGAGCGGAAATCAGCACGAAGGGTTTAAAAGTCCAGATACGTTGCGATACGTATCTCATTTGCTGGGTAAAGCTGTTCTAAGAAGAAATTAGTTCATGTAACTTAGAATAAAAGCGGAAACTTGAGGTGGAGTACAGTATGGCCTACTGAATATTTACAACAACAGCGACGTTTACAAATTGGCGGAAGGGGAGGGGTCTCTCTGCCCAATGGCAGTATTGATGAGAGGTGATGAGGCGGTGTGGAATGGGGTTGTGGGGATGTTATCCTGCCGCTTTTCATTGTTACCCATCGGGCCATTGAAACATTCTGAATCCATTTTATCAAGCATATGTTAGGTTTATCTTAAGACTATTATCATAATTCCAGGTCGGTACATATTGTTTAGCATTTTTGTTTTCCCAAAGCCAAGTCGTAGTTTAATATCTCAAAGTGATTCGGTGTCTATAATTATAGCGAACACTGACGCACGCAGTTATAACACACAAATGGCTTAGTTTATTTGTCATAATAATGCTGTATTTGAGGTATTAATATTGTGAGAGACCTTTACGTATTTAGAAAAAAAGTCTATTGCCATATATTACACCACCTTTCGCCCACTATACTCCGCTACTGGTTTTCGCTAAATTTCTAAACAATTACGATATATTAGACGGATTACGTGGTCACGTTGGAACGATCATTCGACAAGTTCCGTGATGACATTAAATTTATTTTGTTTTTCAAATTGCATCACAATCACATCGGTGACACATCATTGTGGAGTGCCAGTGACAAACATTGTTAATTATCTCGACCGTCGTAATGCTCATTTCGATAAATTTCATAATTTTGTCTGACTATATATTGAGGAAGAAATGTGCCAAATTTCGTTGGAATAGGTGGCCCCTTTCATCTTTTTTTCATTTTTCCTGTGAAAATTTCGTACATGACCGACTTGTCTCATCTACACACAACCATTGCTTTTCGTTCTGTGTTTATCTGAAACTTACCCATAATATTTTCTTTGAAATGGACCGTTCGATTGTTATTATTTTTAAGTACCGGTATTAAACACCGACAACAACCCGACCTATATAATACTCTCTCGTCTTGTCAACCACAGAGGCAAATATGGTAGAGGATATAGAGAGTAACTTCAGTGTGTTAGGATCAACCTAATTTTCAAGTGAAAGTACATGTATACCCAAGTTCACATTGAAGTGTGGATATACATACACCCAATTGATACAATTACCTCCAGAATTGTACCTCACATGTGATACGGAATTTTACTTATATCGGATTAACTGATTGTTAAATAATTTCATATGCTTTAATATATTAGCGTGGATGTATCGTATTCAATGTACACTATATGCAACTACATTATAGATCCTCAAACCAGGATACCTTATATCTTCTTAAAGTAACGTGCTCCCAGCAGTGATAAAGTGATAAAGGCCTCAATGTTAATCCTACACAGTCATACTGACTATGTCGAAGTAATATGTAAGGTTTAAACAACATTCGTGTAAATAGTCTAAATAACAGTAAAGTCCTACAGGAATTGAAGAAGCATGATTTTATTTCCCTTTAGGAAACCTGGTCATCAGAAAACAAGCTAGATTCATTCCAACTTGAGAGCTACCAGTACGAGCTAAAACATAGCCGTAGACAAAGCAAATCTGGTAGTGGTTCTGGTGGACTTATTCATGAAGGTTTATCTGAAATATCACCCCAGTCAAAACTTCAACCCCAATACCACTTAGATGAATTTGGCTGGGAACAGGATTTAATAGCTTGCACAGTTTATATCCCACTAGAAGATTCTAATTATATAACAAACCAATTTATAGAGCTTGAATTTATAGAGATTGAGTCCGTAATAGGTAGTCTCAAAACTGGGAGAAATAGTTATAATTGGTGACCTGGATTGCTAGAGCTGGAACCCAAAATGCCCCTCTCAGAGACTACATACATGATGATAATATAACTATTCTACCCCTTCCAAATTGGAGCGATATGCAAAAAGTGGGGAAAATTGACGACGTCTTGCGACTAAAATGCAACCATATGACTCGTTGAATTCGTTGAAACCCAACATTCAGACCCGAGAATACTGAGGAATCGCGGACGTAGCCTTAGTATCTCAGCCGCGCTTTTATTGCAGATATTCATGTGGAGACTACGTAGTATCCACACGGCACCCAGCACCGGCTTAAGCGGAATTAGATATGGATGAGCATCATGGACGTCTGATGGAGTAAACGCCTTAACATGGGGAAAACTGGTAAATGCAAAGATACATAGGAAAACTAACCGGTAAAATCCGACGTTGTACGGCTTAAATTTCCCATCGAAACAAGAAACCCACATATATTTGTCGAGTGACATATACAGAGGGCGGACATCGGGGACTAACAGTCCACCAGCAGAAACTCGTATACTGGCGACATTGGTCTACATCGATTAGATCGCAATTTTGTGATATAGTGCAGTACCAGTTTAATTATTCGAAGTTCTAAAGGGGATTCATCTGCTTCGACATATGAGCTTTCTTTAGGTGATGTTCTGAACGTTCCGAAAAAAGTCCTTGATGGAGAATGGCACAGTCTTAGTCCTTGATGGAGAATAGGATCTGGCTTTTCCAAGTTGACTGATTTGCTGATATCATTAAATCATATGAAGATAACAGCAAATATTTAATGATACTAGCAAAGGCCGAATAAAAAGTAAAACCGCTTACCATACGCCCGCACAAAGATCAACAGACAACAATGCCCCCTTATCCTTACGAAGACAACTTACTTCACGGCGAGATAAAATTGTTGTGCAAACATCCATATTGAGAGCCCTGGGAAGATTGACTTTGACTAACTGGGCAGAGAGAGAGAGAGAGAGAGGGAGGTTATTTGATGGTTTATGGGGTCAATTCGCCGTCCTTTGACCGGGACTGTAGGTACCTACCCGTTTATGGGGAACTCTCTTTTGGCCCATAAACGTTTTGATGCAAATTTTGACATTTTCGGCCAATAAAACACTGGTTTGAAGTGGCTTTTACAGGTGATAACATTTCAGCATATCATTTCCACATAATTCACGAAAGATTACACGTTTAACGGCAAGAAACTTGCAAAGTTGTAATTTATGTTAAAGTTACCCCCCTTTGACCAGGAGACGATTCACTGTACTGGGCTGGTAAAAAGTATGTTTTGCGCATGCGTCGACCAGCACATCGCAGGAGTTTCAACTTCGGACTTGGGAACTCTCTTGACGGTATTTGCATGTTTGTGAGCCATTCGTCCTAACTAAACCATGACGATTTGGTGTAAGACTCACGAAATATAATTGACAAAGGATCTGCTGCAAGTTGTATTGTCAGTCTTTTGTCCAGGATATTACCTTTTCAATGGGAGGTCTTACACCAAACTTCCAAAGCCTTGCCGGAACTTCACAGAATGACAACAACAACAGAAGGAAAGGTATCAAATGTATCTTTTAAACACTTTTTTTCATCTGTGCTGGATGTATATCTCAGGCACGGCGGAAGCAATTCATGATTGGGGGGGCTACTATCACAGCACAACTAGGCGAGGGTCCAGGGGCCGCCTAGGCCCCGGAAGCTCCAGGGGTCTTAGATGGCCGGAGAGACATTCTAGCGTATTTCCGAGTAATAAAGCAAGAAATCCTCGCCCGTGTAAGCTCCATTTGTGTTGCCTGTTTCCCCAACTTTTTAAAAAATATTCCGCGTCAAGCAAAATGACGGTCGGAAGAATAGATAATTTAAATATATATCAATCCATATATATATTCAATCCAAAGGTTCATTAAGCTTCGATCATGTCACTGGCACAGAGATTTTTCTACTTGTTGGGGAGCCTTTTGTCTCCTTGTGATTCATGTGTATTGAAAATTCTACTGCCGCCAGCGAACGTTCAACTTCTGCGCTACCGGTACGTAGGCTGAAAACTTACCTCGGTCCACTGCATATCCTCGTGTATGTCCATAGGAAAGAACCGATTCTCATTGTTGACGAATTCATTCGCTATATCAACCAATGTGATGAAATACGTACACAACTTGGTTGATATACATGTAGCGAAGGAAGTCATCAACAACGAGAATCTGGGGCGAATATTTGGTCGATTTTTGGAGTAATCGTGCAGTCATAATTGACTGGTTATTAAAACGTGTACCAGAGCAGCATTTACGAGCACAACTTGTAGCCTAAATCATGTGAATAAGCAACGATGCCTCTCGTGGTTATAACTTATCGGAAATTAAAATCTGATTTCAATACAGATATAGGTGTTTTTGCGTCACTCTATCGGTTCTTTGTCTTTCTCTGTCTAATTTTTTGTTTCGTGTGTGTATGTGTGTGTGTGTGTGTTTTTCTGTTTTTGCTGAAAGTAATGGTCCCTCCTGCTCCACCGTCCCGGTATCATAGCACAATTAGGCGAAGGTACTAGTCACCTAAGACTGCGAACTGTAAAGAGTGTGTTGATGAATGTTTTCATGTGATTGACAAAATAAATATGAAGAATATGGTTTTCTTTTCATCACCTTATATTGTCTTCTTGAATTCTTTCTTTATGATTTTGTGAAAAAATGATGTCGGTGATAAAAACTAGAGATTTGGCTGTCCCAATAATGCTGGACAGTTGTAAATAGTTTTAGTTGTGCGATAGATATGCGACACAGAAAATTCATTTTACTATTCATTTCGAAAATACGTATTCATTGAAGTATTTTTGCGTTGACATTATATGAATTTTAGAAAAGTTGGCCAAATTATTGGGGGGGCTTCAGCCCCCGTAGCCCCCACGGCTCCGCCGTGCTTGTATCTTAAGAATCAGGGGGACTTGAGAGATTTTGACATTTTGTTTGTCAGGTTGAAATTTTCAAAAAGGCACTCCGTTATCAAGGGTGCATTATTTCATCTCAGAAAGATAGGAAACACAATTAAGGCCCAACCAGTGTGGACCACAATGTCCGCCATTTTGTCTGATCTCTGACATAGCTATGCACAAAATGTGGAATAATAAAGAAACCCCTCAACACAGAGGTGTCATGTTTTCACAAAATGTAGATTACTTTACCCTCAAAATATGACCACCACCGACATCGATGTGAATGTGACATGAAAATAGAAAGCAAAAGGCTCTCGTACAGAATTTTGTGTACACGAGAAAATTATATGATATCTACCAAGATACAATTTCCTACAATTTCTAGCAAATATATGTGATGCCGCTTTTGCATAACAACCGATTGTTCATTTTGCCATCCCAAGTTACCTAAAGCTTCCCTGGCAAATGACCTACATTCCGGAAGTAGACGCCATGATGGATTTTCATCCTGTCATCAGCAAAATGATATTTTGAAATGGTTGGAATGAACATGAACAAAGTGTAAATGACAACGACATCTGGTCATTAGTGATCCAAACAACGTCGTTATACGGTATAACAGGTTACTTACTAGATGGAGAAAACCATCCATGAATTAATGTGATATCTGACGGTCGTAATTCATGGATGGAGCGCCAAGTCATAGTAAAACACCGAGTAGAAATCCAGCCCCCGACGCCTGACGATGGGGATGGTATTTACGCTAAAATACGGCGAAAGCATCCAAGTTTAGCAACTTACTATCTCCTCAGCTCATTATCCTATCCATAAACACCGTTTATTTGGGTATTCGGCTCTGTTTTGTTGAGATAGCAGCATAAATCCACACCTACTGTACCGTTTTCTTCCATCCTCCTCTGTTCACTCGATAGTTAGGTCAACAAGCATGCGCACACGATACACTTCACGTCATAGTCACGTGACTCTCATTTGGCGACCCGTCGTCATCCGCGCACTTCCTCCACACGTGGTAGGGTGTTTCTAGCTGACAGGCGCGCTCGAATCATGGCAGAAGCGGCTAACTGATTACACGCGTGAGAATAATCCTGCATTTTAAAACAATTCTTGATAGTTATTCCAGGTATTGTGTAATAAATATCCCTTGGATTGCGCCCGAGAGGTGATAATGAGCTGTATTAACTGCAACCAGGAATTCATTCGTAAGTTTGACCATGGATATAGCAGGCATCCGGTAACCTCAACATTAAGGGGGTCCGATTTAACCGTGAATGAAGCACTGACAGCAGAATTTCTTAATATCAAAGCCTTCACCCCGGAGAAAGAGAAACAATTTATATGTTCGTGTTTTCAACTTGCTCACCTGTCAGCTAGAAACACCCTACCACGTGTGGAGGAAGTGCGCGGATGACGACGGGTCGCCAAATGAGAGTCACGTGACTATGACGTGAAGTGTATCGTGTGCGCATGCTTGTTGACCTAACTATCGAGTGAACAGAGGAGGATGGAAGAAAACGGTACAGTAGGTGTGGATTTATGCTGCTATCTCAACAAAACAGAGCCGAATACCCAAATAAACGGTGTTTATGGATAGGATAATGATCTGAGGAGATAGTAAGTTGCTAAACTTGGATGCTTTCGCCGTATTTTAGCGTAAATACCATCCCCATCGTCAGGCGTCGGGGGCTGGATTTCTACTCGGTGTTTTACTATGACTTGGCGCTCCATCCATGAATTACGACCGTCAGATATCACATCAATTCATGGATGGTTTTCTCCATCTAGTTACTTACCCCTTAAAATTCACAGTACCGTTTTTTTAGCAAGAATTCTGGAGAGCGATGTCAAAGGCATGTTCGATTCGTTTTCAACATGGCTGGAGGACGCGGAGAGATATTTCTATATCACACCGTTAAGACATATGTGTACATTAAGGTGAAATGGCAAAGGCAGTAAACCCCCTTTCTTCACACAATATATGGAACATAAAGTTATTTTCATCAGTAGGAGATTAAGTTGAAGGTTACATATATGTGAGCTATTTTTCTAGGCGGCCCAATTGTGCACCCTACCGGCGAATTACCCCTTGTTTGCAAAATGGCCCAAAGCAGCCGACGCGCACCAGCCCTATTGTATTTCAAGCTATTGTGAGAAATCTGTTGATTGTCTACCATATTTTCTGTGTGGAATAGGTAAGCAAGGGGATATAATATAAGATGGCATTAAGTTGCATTGGATAGAGTGGCCGAAAATATAATTTCCAACAGTATTGAAAACTGCACAGTGTGTTGTGGCTTAAGAAATTAACCCTTTCATGTGTGCGTCACTGCCCAGAATGTGCACTTGTACATGTACACATCTGTCATTTAAGTAAACCCAACACACCGACCATAGTGGCAAGTAATTGTCTAAAAATGCTCAATACTGGGTTGTTTTGTTTGAAGTAACTACAAATTGCTCTATGCGGTTCCGAAGACTTGAGTACTTTCCTATAATGGAACATGTTGAAATTTATATTGGAGATTAGTACTAACCACCAAGGAATTGAAGGATCTTATCCACCTGTTTGGCTGACCCAGGCAAAATTTCAATTCAGGAAGACACCCGATTGGTGGATATAAACTTAACAGGTGAAATGATGTCATTTGTAATATACATGTACTATGAGTTAAGGCTCTTTTGTTTGGGTGATACAATAAGGAATATACAAAAGATCACCCATGCATGCAAGCATGGGTGTCAAGCCCATATTGTTTCGCTTTAATTGTTGACAAATTTGGATCATTTCAATGAAAGAGAATGAGTGAATGAAGAATTTTTTCTTCAACAAATTAAAAGAACACCTGCCTACAAAAAATGGTTTGAAATTGAAGTCCACTCACCAGTACTTTTCACAATGTCAGTGTCAGATGGCAGTCACCGGGAGATCCTGGGTGGATTTTGTTGTGCGTACAACAAACCCAAAAAGTCTCCATGTGGAACGCATAACATTTGACAAAGCCAGATGGTGTTCGGAGATGTTGCCCAAACTTGGCAAGTTCTACTTTGAGTGTCTCTTACCCGAGATTTGTGCCCCTCGACAAAATAAGCAACCAGGAATACGGGAACAGGTCGAAGGGCTGGTAGGTCATGGACCTCATTATCAACACTAACCAGCTATGGGTGCATGAGGGAATTCACTGACATCGGTGGATGACACTGGTATCTCTTTACCAGCACCACACAGCAACTGCATTCCACAATGCTTACGGCACTCTGCTACCCATGAATATAACCCATGGTCTCCCAGTTATTGTTTTATTTCCCCATCACATCCATAAAATTGACACGTTTCCTTGCACATTTCTTTTCCTAATGCAAAAAGGGCGAAGGGTTACTTATTACTCACTTCATCAATTTCATGTACAGTTAAATGAAATAATCCCTTGTAATTGCACTGCCACACATCACCCCAATATCATGGAGTTAATTATTATGTACATATACATGTATATTGTACCACTGTTAAATTCTATGCACTGAAGCCGTGGTAAAAATACCTCTAAAAAGTTTCTTTTATCCTCATGTTTCCTGTAAGAGTTACTGTTAGATGGTCTAACACTATACATGTATGGCTTGATAACTGTTCTCTTGAATGTCAAATAATTTTACTACAGGGGGAACTTTATCATATTGAACTTTCCATTACAGAATAAAAATCTCTGCAGATTTCCTGACGAACATCGCAAAGCCAACCTCCCCCATGATACCACAGTGAGACAAAGAAAAAGACATGCAGATCAGGTCCCACAACCCAGTGGCAGCAAAACAGTCCAGACTCCAAGAAACACCCGGAGCAGCAGAAGGTCTGCATGTAAATCCACACGCTCTGCAGAACCATCGTATGTGAAGTTTCTTCATAAACAGATCCTCCACAAGTGGATATGTAACGGTCAGCCGGAATGGTACAATGGTCAGTTGAACCCAACGCCTTGCACTCCCATGTTAAAATGTTCATTTACATGCGCATCATATTATTAGGACTATAGTTTATATGGATGAAGTATTTAGTCATAAATATATGATATCTGATGGTGACTGTTACATATTTATCAGGTGATAAGTGTGCATTTTCAATCTAACTACTGAGAGTGAGGGATGTTTAGGCAGGAGAACCTGTCATTGTCAACAATGGTGTCTGTGGGACTGTAATTCATCTTCCTCTCGCTTAGGTTATGTGAAATCCCTCATCAGTGGTGAAGATGGTACTGGTAATGCTGTGCATGAGGTCGAGTACGAAGATGGCTGTTACAACATTGACCATCTTCTGCAGGACTATGAGGAGGGGTCTGTGGACATTTTGTAACTGAGGACTATTTGTAACATAATGCAGGTTAGTGCTCATTTTTATTCACTTTGAACTGATTGTTGATAATTTTTTTGTCTTATTTCTGTCCTGCTTACCTAACCATATGCAATCATTTAATTATCACTTTTGTGATGTCACATGATACCCCATCTTCCTCACATTATCAGTTTGTAAATGCATGTGTTATTTCTGATTTTCATCACAGCATCAATCATGCCATCATGTTTCAGTAGTTAACATCTTCAACTTGCGCATGTATCAGTGCAATATTTCTAATCCATTCAAGGGTTTAATACTTCATTTCTCAATGTCTTCTTCTGACAACTGTATTATGCCATTCTCCTATGTTATATTCCAGTAAATCTGTTCATACACTTTCTCTATCTCATACAGGTTTAAATTCAGAAATATAATTGGTCACATTCAGGGGAGATCATTCTACACACATCAGGGGAGATAATTATCGTGTCTTTGGAATGTGGGTGTACAGAGGGTTAACTCAAAGTAGTGCCGGCCAGCCGCCATCTTTCCGAATGGTCGTCGTCCATGTGAACAGCTCATTTTCAACTGTAAATATCAACGACATTTCCTGATGTGGACGTTATCCCACGTGTACATAGGACTCTATATTCCTCGTTATTATTAACTACCAAGAAGATTGATTATTTCATGTATTTGGTAAGTTTTTCTTGTGTACTCTAAATTCCATATATCTGTTGATGAGTATTTTTTTGAATCCGACTCCTACGTACTTCAAAATATTGTTCAAAGCTTTGTACTAAACTGATTTTTATTCAGAGAAAATTGCAATACAGTAACTTCTTTATTTATTGAGTTAGGCTAAAGTTTGTGCATAGCTATGTCAGAGATCAGACAAAATGGCGGACATTGTGATCCACACTGGTTGGGCCTTAAAACAAGATAATATGACTATTTCTTTGAAGTAATTCGACAAAATGACTTTCAAAATTTCAAAAATGTCACAAGTCCTAATTCCCCTTAAATTGGATATAATACTATCCCAGGATTTATGCATTCTGTTACGTTGTAGTGCCCTAGGATTTCTCACCACGCAATCTTCTTGAAAAAACATGTCAACTACAACAACACAACTGTTCGGTGCTGCCTAGCTAAGATTCATAGCGTCTCCCTTCCCTCACCGCTATGCCGACGACAAATACATTTCCCTGGTGGTAATTTGAACATCTCCATGGCGCACTTATTATTACCTTTGCGCCCTATTGGACCTTCATTAACTTGAGAAAAAGGGCCGGCATGAATAAAAATACCATAATCGATGTTGTGATCATCATCCCATTCCCCTGTATACACGGGGTCTATTATGACGGAAATGCCCATCTTCTTAACCCTCGATTTCAGATGATTTTGAGGCTCCATAGGGATCATTTTAACGTCTGTAATTAATTTTGGACTGACGAATGGCCATTTAGTCTGCCATTTCTGTATTTTTATTCATGGCGGCCCATTTTCTCAAGTTAATAAAGGTCCAATAGAGCGTAAAGGTAATAATAAGTGCGCCATGGAGATGTTCGAGTTACCACCAGGGAAATGTATTTGTCGTCGGCATAGCGGTGAGGGAAGGGATTCGCTATGAATCTTAGCTAGGTGCTGCCTTACTCTACTGTCTGGGGTCGGCGTATTCGACTGATGAAACGGAATTCGACTGATGAAAACGGAAACCTCTTCAGCTACTCCGGAAAGTTTAGATTGTCAGAATCGAACCAGTATTAAGCGAGCTATCAACAAATAACCGACCAAGTTTCCGTTTTCATCAGTCGAATTCCGTTCCATCAGTCGATTATCTGATCCCACTGTCTGTCCCAGATAATATATTCCGAGACGTTTTCAGCGATATTTCGGAGACAATTTATCGTAAAGCATTGAAACTTCACACAGTATATTAACTAACAAATACTAATTTTTCCCCCATGTTTTATTAAAATCTGTTGGGAATTGACGAAAATCACCAATACCTATATGGGCGGCCATTTATGTCAAAATTACTAGCTCGGGTTGTGCAGCCTAACTCACAACAGACAACGTATTTAACGATATAAAGTGTTGGTTTGAACGATTATTTCTTTTTGCAAACAAGGAACCTAACTCTAAACGCATATTTCATCTCTCTCCAAAGGAAGAATCTAACTGTGAACGAAAAGTGGAGATACAAGCGAACTCAGAAGGAACAGCATATTTCAGCACGTACAACGTATCAGAGAAAAGAACGACCTCTTTCAGAACGAGTTTTATAATCGAGGGGGCGCTCAGCAGACGGGAGACCACTCGAGCGCCTCTGTCTGCTCCTCCCCCACATGTTGACACCATTTTCAGGGGTGGCTCTCGTTTACATGTGCGACTCATAGTAAGGAGTCAACCTGTAACCATCTCGGTCATCTATATATACGCGGTAAGACTGCATCTTATGGATGGCGAAGTATACGCAAATGAGTAAGGAGTCTCACAAGATGAGAATGACAAGTCCCTGTGAATTTTTGTCTGATATCTGAAGTTCAAAACTTTTGGTACACTTTAACCCAGGGGCAAAAAAGAACCACACTCATTCACGACCTGAAATAGCGGAACTCGAAATAGCGGCCGAGTTTCACGTCATAAATCTTTCTACCATCCGGAATGACCCGAATATTTCCGGAAATAATTTCCGAAGGAACGTTGTTCGTTGTGAAACAGCTCGTTCGTTCAGAGTTATACTCTTCGTTTAGAAATAGGTCCCTCTGTGTCAGACTGGCTATTCGTTCAGAACTAGGCTTTTCATTCTGTGTTTGCATTCGAACATCGTGCCGTTTGTTTTCGGTTTGAGTATACGTTTAGAGTTAAGGTTTTTTTTATTTGCAGGAATATAAAATGCGTTTAAGACTACAGTGTACATTGTAAGATATGCTGTCTTTTCTGAGTTTGGCTTTACGTTTTGTAATTGCTAATTTTGACATGAATGGCTGCCCATATACCTACCATGTTATTTTGGGGCTACCATGACGTTGATCTGCCAATGTTATAACATGCAGGCTTGACGTCATGACGTCGTAACATAACCTACAAATCTCCCATCCAATTCTTGTTTTCGCGATTTGTTGAGAACTACTGGAAGGATTTTCTTGATACTTTGGAATAAAATTGGTATTTTTTAGTTTATCTCTTGTGTGAAGTTTCAATATCCTCCAATCAATTGTCTCCGAAATATCGGCGTAAACGTCTCGGATATATTATCTGGGATAGACAGTAGGAGGCCATATCTAGAGTTTATTTGGGGACAATTTTTCTTGCCTTTGGGTGCATTTGCATTTGTCTGTAATCATTAAGAATTGACTGTAAAGTTTGGGTGCCCATATAGGCCTACCCCATAACAGGTATCAAAATGGCTCTGAATATGACCCTGGACACATTCCCTGTCCCCATCCTATATTACTTGCTGGTAATTTTTTCTGTCAAAGTTGGAGTCTTGGTCGCCGAAGTTATTTGACAAATGGCTACATAAATTATGCAAATGTTGGTGTTATATTGTTGTTGTAAGACTTCTCATATCGGATGTTTTGTTGACTGAGTGAAAATCTAGCTGGGTGAAATTCAAGTCCTTCGTTTTTGTATTAGGACATGTACTTGAGTAGAAAGCGGTTAAATAGAGTGCCATTGGCGAGTTTAGTGGTTACAGAAGCATAGGATATGACATAGTAGGTGTGTGATGTATGAAAATGAGTATTTTTAAGTCTTTACTTTGAGAAGTTGGGAACAACAACAACACCCCGTTCTTCTAGGACTCCATTATACCTGATCCGGGGCTGCTCTAACCCCTTGCGTCGTGACGACATATTACTTCTGATAGACTGTCACTGGCTGGGGTTAGAGTAGCTAAGATTCATAGCGTCTCCCTTCCCTCACCGCTAAGCCAACAACAAATACATTTTCAGGGTGGTAACTCGAACATCTCCATCACACTCTTATTATTACCATTGCACCTTATTGGACAGTCATTAAAGAGGTAGTAGAGTGATTTTAATTGTTCGGGTAAACTGAACAACATGATCAACTGCAACAATTGCCAAAAAAAATTCAAGTCGTGAAGTCTCGTATTTCACAAAGGGACCAATATTGTCAGATTTTTCAATTCAGTCTAGTGAACAACATGAAAATGGGAAATGACTGAGATGACGTCCGATAACGTGACCAGCTGTCCATGACGTCACGTTAGAAGCCGTCACAGTGCATTAAAAGTTCTAAGATCGAGTATGACGTTGCAAAGCATCACGATCGGAATGCCAGTGCGCGTTTTGTGACGTCATCTCAGTCACTGGGGCCAAGTGCAGGTGCTGTCACGTTTTTCAGAGAATGTCAGAAATGTGATTTCAATGACCGTGATATTGAAAAATGAGGTCACAGGAAAACGTTCACCATAGCTGATCTCAACTACTAAATAACTTTTATCGAAATATGTTATTTGCTGAATATTTTTTAAATGACGCTACTACCTCTTTAAATTGAGAAAATGGCCTGCGATGAATAAAAATACCGAAATGGGAGACTAAATGGCCCTTCGTCGGTCATATATTAATTACAAATTTTAAAATTATCCCTATGGAGCCTCAAAAGGGACAAGAAGGTGGGCATTTCCGTCACAATAGACCCCGTGTATAGGGGATGATGATTACAACATCGATTATGGTATTTTTATTCATCGCGGGCCATTTTCTCAAGTTAATGAATTAATGTCCAAAAGGGCACAAAGGTAATGATAAGAGCGTGATGGAGATGTTCGAGTTACCGTACCACCAGGAAAATGTATTTGTCGTTGAGGGAAGGGGGACGCTATGAATCTTAGTTAGGGTTAGAGCTGAATCGCCTAAAAAATCATGTAATCGGCGACACCATGCAGTGTCACTGCCAGTAACTCGATTCGATATAAATTTTTTTAAAAATGTATTTGACTGTTTCATAGCACTTAACTAACGTCAACAGATTCCTGAATAATTTCCCTTCGTGGTCAGCCCGAGTTGTACATGTACAACATCCGTTACGTCCTTCGCCTGTTATTTTCCAAAAGAATAGCCAGATCTTCTGTTGTGATTGATTGAAATTGACATCGCCAGTGTATCCAGGTCATGCCCTTATACGGTTAAACAGGCTGTGATATTAACATACATTCACGTGACTTGAAACAGAAAATGGGGTCAATTGTATTTTCTCCAAAACAAATGGAATAAAAGCGTCTGTAACAGGCGAATGGCATAACAGGCGATGTCACTGTCTGTAATGGAAGTTCGCTCCAAATATGGCAAATAGGTCACATACTGATCAGCTGACACACTGGTCACACACCATCCGGATACTCTTGTTTTGGGGGCCTGTGGACATAGCCTATCCCCTTCCGGGCTTTTTCTCTTTCCTATATAATTATAGCATTTTTCCATTAGTCTGTGACTGGAAAATTTTTAAGTAGACAGACTGGTAATTATGGACTGGTAATTAATTTCTAGTTAACAATGCACAGACTGCTGGAAAGTAACAGCGGACTGCTCCAACATGACTACATGTCTGATTGGTTGTTTAGCATGACCTTGATTTTTAAATACACATGCTAGATTATTAAATTGCAAACCAATTGTATATAAATATAAAGAAAATGAGATGGTCTGAGAATTAGCCAACTCATTTCTTGTCTGAACAATAACTCGAGAACTATTGAAACTATCAGCTCCAAACTTGGAGAGTAACTTCACAGCGATGAGATGATGGTTGGGATTGCTTTTCCTTTACCTGTTTAATCCAAGATGCCCACCAGGCATCAGCCATATTGGATTTTCAGCTGTTCTTGTCCGACCAATAACTGTAGAATGATAGAACCCAACCCATCACTTTCAAAATTGGAGAGTGACTTGACATCGGTGAGAGAATGATTAGGATAGCTTCACTGTTACCTGTGTAATCCAAGATAGGCGCCATCAGTTATCGTGGATTTTCAGCAGTACGATCTTGTTCAACGAATAACTAGAGAACAATGGAGATCTTGGAGAGGGGCTTGACATCGGTGAGAGGACAGTTCGGATTGCTTTTCAGTTACCTGTGTAATCCAAGATGGCCTCCATCAGCCATTCCATTACACATTTCTTGTCTGACCAATAACTCGAGAACTATTGAATCAATCGACTTCAAACTTGGAAAATGACTTGAAATACATGAGACGGCAGTCGAGATTTAGTTATCTGTTTAATCCAAGACGGCCGCCATCAGCCATTTTGGATGCAGCATTGTCCCGCTTATAACTGGAGAACAACTGATCCTATCGACTTCAAACTTGAAGAGTTATGGCTTGACATTGGTGAGAGGATGGGTGGGATTTTCAGTTACCTGCATAATCCCCAGCAATTGCATCCATACACATGTATAGCTTAGGCCTTTGTTTTCTGGGCAAAAGTTTGATGCGATTATCTTATTGATTTGGCAAGTCGCTGTACATATATCTGGACAAAGGAAGATTGGTGTTGCAGTGAGATCTCCATTTTCAAAATCATATTCTTAATCAATATGCGGTATTGATCCATGTCCCCCACAGCAGCAGCACCACCATGAACAGTGTTATATGCTAGGAATACCTGGCTATATTTCAAAGCCTGTAGGCTCTAGTTAAAAGCTTGACCAAAATGCTACTACTTTGTGTCCACAGCAAATATAAGAAATAACATTATCGAATTTACTTCTGAACAATGTGTTGTTATAGATTACATCCTAAAGCTTGTATGGGTGATGGCCTGTACATATGTACCATCATGTATAATGATACAAGCTTCCAGAATTGGTGGTTATGGGGCTGGGTGGAGCTTAGTCCGGGATACAGAGGGTGTGTTCAGTTCCCTGGGGATGGAGACTACCCCTCCCCAGGCATAATGGATGTGTGCCATAAGTATGTTTAGCAAGGCTAGAAAATTTTAGCCCACCCAGATGGGGAAAAGAAAAACTTAAAGCAGCTCAGAAAAGAACTTATACTTTGTTCTGGAGATGGGGGGGAGGCTCGGTTCTGGGAGAAACTACACCCCAGGGGTACTGTATGTGTCCCAAGAGTATGTTTAGCGGGCCATTAACATTCTAGCCCACTTAGAGGGGAAAACCTGTAACTGGCCTAAAGAAAAACTTTGGCAGACAGTTTGCCTTTTAATAGGTGGGTCGTCGTTATTTAAAATAACCATTTCATTCGCGCAAGTTGCGGCGCAGTCACAAAGCGCAGCAGTGCATGTCATTTAGTTCTGAACGTCATGGTTTTGCGACGCCGTAATGTCACACTGACGCATTGTGTGATGTTACTTCAGCTGTTCTTGAAAACAAAGTTGTGATTGATAGATGTTTGGGCATGATTATATCAAATTAGTTTTGATCCCCCAATTCTCATTTGATATTTAGAATCTATGTTAAATTTGGAACCTACAAAATAAGTATGCAGAAAATGACACGGATTTTACACATTAAAAAAGCGACTGATGTCAACTTTCAATGAATAATGCTACTGTTACGTATAATCTTAATGGATCGTCATTGATAGTATTCTAAATAAAAAAATGTGTGAGACCCCCCAAATTTTATTTCGTATTTGCAATCTAATTTAGAACAAATAAAATGGATATCAAGAAAATTACATAGATTTCAATATACACCGGGGCCCACATTGAGTTCCATTCTGAAGTATGCATGTGAGCCAAAAATGAACACTTATAGCTGCCAAAACACAGGCCTCCCGAGGAGTAAATCAAAGGCGAATCATTCGTCACTATCCTGAATTTGGCATCAGGCGAGTGTTGGCGAGTGTAACTGTTTCAGTCACTCTCCTGAAAATCTTCGCAGGCGAGTGATTTTCAACATTAGCAAGAAAAATAATTGACAACAAACACAGGATTCAGTAAATTTCCATAACGGTCTTTTAAGTAAAACAAACATACCTACCACCAGGTACAACATGAAGATACAGGTGAGTTACATTCAAATAGCTGTCTATAAACTAACGAAATGCTGTTATTGGTCAGTTAAAATCTGACAAGTTACAAATGAATTTGACCTGACCTAGCTAGCTGCTGGTTTCTCAGTCAGTCGGTGCTCTCAATTTCCTGATCAGAGTCTCCGGTATGTTCTTTTATCTGAAAGTTTGCCATTAACTCGTTCTCTCATCTCAAATACGTGGAAAGTTCAATAGGTTTTCCTTTCGCCATGATTGCAATTTTCTTGTCGAAACAAGTTGTGATATGACTGACAGTCACAATGACAAATAAACCGACAGAACAGCGTTTTCAGTAGCGGGCGGATATGGCGAGTGTCCAAGGAAAACTACAACTAGGTACATGTACAGAAGCGCCAATCAATCCTAGTTTAAAAACAACAACCCCCTTACGGAAGAGCAGTATATACTTCTGTGGAAGTATACACTGCCACTATACTTCCACAGACCTCCCCTCTACTGCGGTCATACTTCTGAAACTCTGTGCAATTTCAGCTCTTTTCTTTATACTGCCACTATACTTCTGGCACTTACACTCTTGCTTTGTGTACTGCTGCCATACTTCTACAACTTGATCACATAAAATGTAACTTCTATACTACTACTATACTGCCCATACTTTAGTAAATTTAAAGATATCAGGTGTATACTGCTGTTTAATACTGCTACAACATTAGCTGTTTGCTGTGTACACTGCTGTTATACTTCTACAAATTGTCCTTACCAAAAAAGGCTTTGGACTCGAAACTATACTGCTGCTATAAGTGAGAGGAATGCTGGGATAGGAATTGCTCATTTATTTGAAAAATAGGTCAACTGAAATTCCCTCCAGTGAGTACACAGTTGCTGTATATGGCACATGGAGAGCAGATCTATGCGGTAGTCCTCTTTTCTCTCTACAGCTTTGTTCATGAACTGATGCATGTAAGTATAGCATTAATTAGATGCCAATGTGAAGAATTCCCCTTTCATTCCGTTTCCCACATTTTTCCAATAATACTGCATATATTCCCAACATTACAGGCCAACATTATGGCATGCCTGATCTAAAATTTAACATGGTGAGAATATAGGGGGCGGTATCAGCCAGGGCAATCAGTTTTATTACACCCCAAAACATGTATACCATGTTAAAATACATCAATTGTCCATGTTATAATGTAGTATACCCACCATTCATGTGTGTATGATACATGCATGTGTCAATTTTGCCTGAAGGACGATGCTTGTATACCATTTTTATTTAGGCCACACTTGGTATATGGGGCAATCTTATACTGCTGCTATACTTCAGCCTGTCTACTGCCACTATGCTTCAGGCATACTTCCACTCTACTTCTACCATACTGGCCATATACTGTCTATGCTGCTACATGTAGCCCTCTTCCATTACACTGCCTCCATACTTCTGTGAAGGGTTACAGCAGCTTAATTAACATAATATCAGCATACTGCAGTCATACTTCCATTATACTTCTACCATACTGCTACCATATACTGGCCATATACTTCTGTCTATGCTGCCAGCCCTCTGCCATCACACTGCCCCATACTTCTGTGAAGGGTTACAACAGCTACCGGTACAATTAACATAATGTCAGCATACTGCAGTCATACTTCCACTATACTTCTACCATACTGCTACCATATTGGCCATATACTTCTGTCTATGCTGTCAGCCCTCTGCCATAATGATCAACACTGCCTCCATACACTGCCTCCATACATGTACTTCTGTGAAGGGTTACAGCAGCTTAATTAACATAATGTCAGCATACTGCCACCATCTTTCTCAAATTTGGTACACAGGTTCCCCTTGGGGTCTAGTTGTGCAAGATACCTTTCTAATCCGATTTGAGAATCCAATATGGCCACGAGGCGGCCATCTTGGATTTCCCTATGAAACTTTATCGAGATTTCTCAGGAACTACTTCATGGATCTTTCTCAAATTTGGTACACAGGTTCCTCTTGGGATCTAGTTGTGCAAGATACCTTTTTTGGTCCAATTCGAAAATCCAATATGGTCACCAGTCGACCATCTTGGATTTCCTCATGAAACTTTGTTATTGCGATTTCTCAGGAACTATTTCATGGATCTTTCTCAAATTTGGTACACAGGTTCCCCTTGGGGTCTAGATACTAGTTGTGCAAGATACCTTTTCTGGTCCGATTCGAAAATCCAATATGGCCACCAGTCCACCATCTTGGATTTCCCCATGAAACTTTTATCGCGATTTCTCAGGAACTACTGCATGGATGTTTCTCAAATTTGGTACAGGTTCCCCGTGGGGTCTAGTGGTGCAAGATACCTTTTCTGCTCCGATTCGACTATCCAATATGGCCACCAGGCAGCCATCTTAGATAGCCCAATGAAACTTTATCACGATTTCTCAGGAACTACTGCATGAATCTTTCTCAAATTTAAAATTTGAACACAAGTTCACCTTGGGGTCCAGTTGTGCAAGATACCTTTGTTGGTCCATTTCGAAAGTCCAATATGGCCGCATCTTGAATTTACCCATGAAATGTTATCATGAAATCTCAGCAAATTACTGCATGGATCTTTCTCAAATTTGGTACAAATTTGGTGCTTGGCAGCTCTGTACATGTACCTGGAATTTCACTTGGCAAA
The DNA here is from genome assembly GCA_036873755.1 of Hanleya hanleyi. Lineage (NCBI taxonomy): Eukaryota > Metazoa > Mollusca > Polyplacophora > Lepidopleurida > Hanleyidae > Hanleya > Hanleya hanleyi. Next base: position 110,119 of record JAVTVY010004953.1, read on the forward strand.
AATCTGCATGCCCCTTGTCATTATGTTGGCATCCTTGACATCCATCCCATAAAATTGTTCTCTCGGAAGTCTCACATTATGTTGCTCTCTTGGTATCCCACAAAATGAATTATCAATCTTCAACTACCATAAACAAAACTCTCCTTCCAATATCCTAGAATTGTTGATATCTAAATAAATATGTACATGTATTGTATACCATGGGTCAAACATATACAGATCACTAATTTTACTCTTAAATTATTACTAGTACCGGTATTGGCATATCACTTGACAGAAATCCCCTTGCCTTTGTTCGTTATACATGTATATATCTTGGGAATAATGAAAGTTCAAAAATTTGATCCTGGTTGTTTCGAATTTTGTGTTGCCTTTAATGAAGGACACCATTTCCTTCAATTTTGGTATCGAATCCCATTCCACATCATGATTTAACCTAAAGCTTTTGCACGAACCATATTTGTTCAGGCATTTCACACCCACATCTCAGACCAAATTTCAATTGTACATGTATTCATAATGACATGTATAAGCTTACTTTTGGAAAAAAGGTAATCTTTATTTCAAGTTTTATAATATAGTTCATCTTTCAATCCAACTTCAACATTACTGACAAAGAAGTCAAATTTTTATAACAATATGTATTGTCATTGCCAGTGATGTGCAACCTGAAGGGCTCGATCTTTATGCGAAGCTGCATGTTATTGACAAAACCAAAAACGGCGAGCTGCCGGGTTACACATAACCCTTGTTTACCTTTTCACAAAATAGTTCCAATCAACTGAGAGACCGTCTTTTACTTCTCTAACAAGATTTTGACACACTGTCTCTTCATTATGAGCATTTAGAAGGCCATCTATTTACCAAAACTGTATAAATATATTTGTGACAGCTTATTTCTTTACAAACTTCAGCAAAAATTTTGTTTTATCATTGCAAAGTATTTTACTTTGTCATTGATATAACTTGTGGATAATTGTTTTTAGCAAAGCAGGATGCCTGCTACTAAGTTATAATTTTATGTATTCATTTTAGTATAGAAATACAACTCCGGAGCTATTCTCCACAAACATTTGAATTTGAATTTATTTATTTTTCATAAAGTATAAATGAAATTGGTATTACATTGTACCATTACACATTTATGCACTCAGTATACAAGTAATTTGAAGGGGTTTAATTCTAGGGGAGCAAATCACCCTCCTTGGAAAATTTAAGAGAACAATCTTAGCTCTCCATCATTTTTCAAACGGCAAGGTCTGTGAGTAGTATAGAAAGGAGATATTGGGCCTTATTGACCTCAAGGCCGCTCTGGTGGGGTCAAAGGTCAATGAGTGCAAGAGTAATGCCCTGTATCTGGGGTTTTTGCATTGGGACTTGTGCGTAGGTGTATGACGTCATACAGGCGTGTGTCTGGTTATACGTCCGGGTTTTTCATGTACTGGACATACGGAGCGTGGGGCGTGCATGGGGCAATCACGTGATCAAGGAATGCATGTACTGACTTGTTCTGGGCTGCGCAGGTATGTTCTGCTGCATGCACTGACTTGTATCTGGGGTTTTTCCATTCATCCGGGTCCTTGTGACCGTGTTTTACAGCCGGGAACTTGTCCATCCGAATCGGGCGTGACCTGGGTATGTCTGACCTACTTCTGGTATCGAATGATAGGAATGCATGCATGTACTGACTTGTATCTGGGGTTTTTCCATCACGGGGAGGTCACCTGATCACTATAGTTCAAGGTCATTTGAATGATGCATGTATTGTATGCTCTCATTCCATTCAGACTGGTGCACAGGTGTATGACGTCACTTCCAGTAGGCGTGAATCGGGCGTGACCTGGGTATGTCTGACTTGGTATCGGTGCTTTACATCCGGGTCTTCGGGTATGATTCAAAGGAATGCATGTACTGACTTGTATCTGGGGTTTTCCCATCATCTGTTGGCTGACCTATATCCGGGTCATCGGTGTTACGTCATCTGGGTCTTTGATTGAATGCACTTGTACCCATCTTTACATCCGGGCACACATTTAGTAGTATAAAAGCGCATTTCGAGCCCTATTGACTCTGTGGCGCAATGCGCCATATAGTATTGTATAGTATTGTATAGTTTAGTAACAGTATACTCACTCACATTTAGTAGCATAAAAGCGCATTTCGAGCCCTATTGACCTCGCAGCGCAATGCACAGAGGATAGTATAGTAACAGTATATTGGCTCACATTTAGTAGTATAAAAGCGCATTTCCAGTCCTATTGACCCTTAACACATGGACGCACTAACGATGGTGAGTGAGTGAGTGAGTGAGGCATGCCCAACGTCTTAATGCTCAACGTCCGTCGTTATGCCTTAACGCCTGTCTCAACATCCGTGAACACCTGTCATTACGCCTTAACGCCTGTCTCAACGCCCGCCAACTCCAAGCTTCATTTTTCAACGCCCTCGTGAATTAGCCCAAAAGCTTGGATTTTCATGGAATTGTCACCAATTCATTGGAAATGCACTGACGCCCGTCAATGCCCATCGTTACGCCTTAACGCCCTAGCATAACGCCTTGACGCCATCATATAGACCGGAGAGAGAACAACAAGGATGAGAGAACAACAGCAACAAGTTTTCATATAGTCTATTCTCCCCAATGTTACATCATACCCACGCTGGGGGAGCCGTGTTGGGTATGTTTACAATTCAAGAAGACTCTTGTCCAATCAGAGGCCGCCATTTGGTCCTGTATCTGTCATGTTCGTTCTTGCCCGTTAGATGTATTCTCGGTTGCTCTTGTCAGAAGTCGCCCTTTCAGAAAGTTCCATCTTTGATCGGTATGATCTAAGCATCATCGGGCAGTTCAGGATATTGTTTGGGCAGCATGTCCTGGAAGAGTTGTTTGCATATCCTGATCGCATTTTCCAGGGCCTAGGTGGGTGGTAACCCCATATCCTCTTCCAAGTGATACTTGGTCTTCATGATGGACCTGTGCGTAGAGTCGTCTTTCATTTCGAGTGGTAGTAAGGTATACTGTTCATAGATGGCCATTTTCCTGATGGAGGGGCGCATTTGTGTGTATGCCTGTTGTAAGTTATCCTGTCCGGCGTCTTCGAGCGCTGCAGCATGAGTATTGATAGCTGCTCTCACAAGAGCAGGTAGGTTCTGCCTCACTTTTCTGGTATGTAGGCTGACTATCTGAGGTCAAGTTGTCCGTATCAGTAGATAGACTCAGCAATCTCACTTTCCTGGGATGTAGGCTGATTATCTGAGGTCAAGCTCTCCGTATCAGTAAATGGACTCCTCAATCTCCGTATCGGCTTCTTGTGCCTTGGAGTCTTCAATCCCATGTATATTTTTCTTGTGTCGCATCATATCGTAACGTCTGGTGAACGTGCGTTCACACTCAGAGCAAGTATAAGCCATATTGACGGTTGAACGTCAACTGTGCGAATTTTGGCAATGCACTTGCTTTTCTAGACAGTAACACCCGTCAACGCTTAGCTTAACGCTTCAACGCCCTGGTGAACTAGCTCAGAAGCTCTGATTTTCATGCAGTTGCTACCAATACATTGAAATGCAGTGACGGGTAACGCCTGTCGTTACGGCTTAACGCCCGCCTCAATGCCCGTCAACACCAGTCATTACGCCTTAACGCCCGTCTCAACGCCCATCGTCACACCTTAGCGCCCGTCCCAACGCCTGTCGTTACGCCTTAACGCCCGTCTCAACACCCGCTAACGCGAAGCTCAACGTTTCAACGCCCTGGTGAATTAGCCCAAAATCTGATTTTCATGGAATTGTCACTAATTCATTGGAAATGCACTGACGCCCGTCAACGCCCGTCGTTACGCCTTAATACCTGTCTCAACGCCTTAACTTTATGCCTTAACGCCCGTCCCAGCACCTTAACAAGCGATAAAGGGGATTTGGAGGACGCTTTTCCTTTGAACTATGAGTGCACTTCCAATCACATTACTGGAAGTGACCTTTGACCCCTGCGCTGCTCGGAAGTGACGTCGTCCTATGCAGGCACACAAACACACACACACCTGATGCAACCTCTACCCTATAGCCCGTAGGTCATAGTGTACACCAGGGTGCAGGTGCACAAGGTATGTGTGCGTGTGCCTGCGTATGACATCACTTCCGAGCAGCACAGGGGTCAAAGGTCACTTCCGGTAACGTGACCGGAAGTGCACTCAAGAGTTCAAAGGTAAATCGTCCTCGAAATCCCCTTTATCGCGTGTTAAGGTGCTGAGACGGGCGTTAAGGCATAAAGATAGGGCGTTAAGGCGATGAAACAGGCGTTAAGGCATAATGGCGGGCGTTGAGACAGGCGTCCGTGCATTACCAATGAATTAGTGACAATTCCATGAAAATCAGAGCTTTTGGGCTAACTTACCAGGACGTTGAAACATTGAGCTTGGTGTTGGTGTTACGATAGGCGTTGACAGGTGTTGAGATGGGCATTAAGGGTACTGACGGGCGTTAAGGTGCAAGGGCGGGCGTTGACAGGCATTGAGACGGGCATTGAGGCGTAATGACAGGCGTTGAGACCGGCGTTAAGGCGTAACGACGGGCGTTAAGGCGTAACGACGGCCGTTGACGGGCGTCACTGCATTTCGATGTATTGGTGGCAATTCCATGAAAATCAGAGCTTATGAGCTAGTTCACCTTACCGTTGACGGGCGTTACTGTCTATCAAAGCAAGTGTATTGCCAAAACACGCACAGTCAACATTCAACCGTCATTCAACCGTCTGGTGAACGTGCGTTCGCACTCAGAGCAAGCTCTGAGTGCGAACGCACGTTCACCAGACGTTACGATATGATGCGACACGAGAAAAATATACATGGGATTGAAGACTCCGAGGCACAAGAAGCCGATACAGATTGAGGAGTGTCTATCTACTGATACGGAGAGCTTGACCTCAGATAGTCAGCCTACATCCCAGAAAAGTGAGATTGCTGAGATTCTATCTACTGATACGGAGAGCTTTACCTCAGATAGTCGGCCTACATACCAGGAAAGTGAGGCAGAACCTACCTTCTGGGATTGTATTGTGAGAGCATCTATCAATACTCCCGTTGCAGCGATCGAGGACGCCGGACAGGATAACTTACAACAGGCATACACACAAATGCGCCCCTGCATCAGGAAAACAGCCATGGCCTTCCATGAGCAGTATACCGTACTACCGCTTGAAATGAAAGGCGACCCTATGCACAGGTCCATCATGAAGACCAAGCGTCACTTGGAAGAGGATATGGGGTGGGGCAAGAACGAATATGACAGATACAGCGCAAAATGGCGGCCTCTGATTGGACAAGTCTTCTTGAATTGTAAACATACCCAACACTGCTCCCCCAGCATGGTATGATGTAAAATTGAGGAGAATAAACTATATGAAAACGTTGTTGTTGTTGTTCTCTCATCTGTCATCCTTGTTGTTGTTGTTCTCCGGTCTATATCATGGCGTCAAGGCATTAAGTTCGGGCGTTAGGGCGCAACAACGGGCGTCAGTGCATTTCCAATGAATTAGTGACAATTCCATGAAAATTAGAGCTTTTGGAATAATTCACGAGGGTGTTGAAGTATTGAGTTTGGCATTGGCGGGCGTTGAGCCGGGCGTTTTTGGCATAACGACAGACGCTGACGGTGTTGAGAAAGGCATAACGACGGACGTTGAGCGTTAAGACGGGTGTTGTGCATGCCTCACGGGCATTGGGCATGCCTCACTCGCTCTCACTCACTCACCATCGTTAGTGCGTCCATGTGTTAAGGGTCAGTAGGGCTGGAAATGCACTTTTATACTACTAAATGTGAGTGAATATACTGTTACTATACTATCCTCTGCGCATTGCGCCGCAAGGTCAATAGGGTTCGAAATGCGCTTTTATACTACTAAATGTGAGTGAATATACTGTTACTATTCTATCCTCTGCGCATTGCGCAGCAGGGTCAATAGGGCTCGAAATGCGCTTTTATACTACTAAATGTGATTCAATATACTGTTACTATACTATCCTCTGTGCATTGCGCCACAAGGTAAATAGGGCTCGAAATGCACTTTTATACTACTAAATGTTGTATAATGTGATGTCACCATGGCGACCACTTGTCCCTGCGCATTGCGCCGCAAGGTCAATAGGGCTGGAAATGCGCTTTCATACTACGAAATAATAGTCAATATCAGTTAAGAACCCGGATGTAAAGATGGACGGGATGAGAGGATACAGGTCAGTACATGCCTTTCATTCAATCAATGATACAGGTCAGTACATTGACTTGTGCATGTTATAATATAGGAATTCATTTTACATAGTAGTTTGCCATAGCGAGCTTGGTGAGATTGGAGATTAACCTGGGAAGGGTGGGCAACTCATTTGGACCAATGAATGTTCGATAGTTCAACCAATGGTTCGGTCGGAATTGGAGCCAATCAGTCAGCTCCTTGATTCTTAGACAGCCAATCCAGATGTCAATATACTGTTACTATACTATCCTCTGCACAGTGCGCCGCAAGGTCAGTAGGGCTCAATTTTTTTTTATACTACTAAATGTGAGTTAATATGCTGTTACTATACTATCCTCTGCGCATTGGGCTGCATGGTCAACAGGGCTCGAAGTGCGCTTTTATACTACTAAATGTGAGTCAATATACTGTTACTATACAATCCTCTGCTCATTGTGCCACAAGGTCAATAGGGCTCGAAATTCGCTTTTATACTACTAAATGTGATCGCAAGGTCAATAGGGCTCGAAATGTGCTTTCATACTACTAAATGTGAGTCAATATACTATTACTATACTATCCTCTGCGCATTGCGCCGCAAGGTCAATAGGGTCCGAAATGCGCTTTTATACTACTAAATGTGTGCCCAGATGTAAAGATGGGTACAAGTCAGTACATGCATTCAATCAGAGATCCAGATGACGTAACCCCAATGACCCGGATATAGGTCAGCCAACAGATGATGGAAAAACCACCGATACAGGTCAGTACATGCATACCTTTGAATCATACGATCCCACACCGAAGACCCCGATGTAAACCACCGATACCAAGTCAGACATACCCAGATCACGCCCGATTCACGCCTACCGGAAGTGACATCATACACCTGCGCACAAGTCCCAATGGAATGAGAGCATACAGTACATGTGTCATTCAAATGACCTTGAACTATAGTGATCACGTGACCTCCCAGTGATGGAAAAACCGCAGATACAATTCAGTGAATGCATTCCTATCATTCGATACCAGAAGTAGGTCAGACATACCCAGGTCACGCCTGATTCGGATGGACAAGTCATCGGCTGTAGAACAAGGTCACAAGAACCCGGATGAATGGAAAACCCCCAGATACAAGTCAGTACATGCAGCAGAACATACCTGCGCAGCCCAGAACAAGTCAGTGCATGCATTCCTTGATCACGTGATTGCCCCATGCATGCCCCATGCTCTGGATGTCCAGTACATGAAGAACCTGGATGTAAAACCAGACACACGCCTGTATCACGTCATACACCTATGCACAAGTCTCAATGGAAAAAAACAGATACAGGGCAGTACACTTGCACTCATTGACCTTTGACCCCACCATAGCGGCCTTGCGGCCCAGAGGTCAAAGGTCAATAAGATCCAATATCCCCTTTCTATACTACTCCAGTATATGCCATGGTAATGTGGTTTAACTTAAGGGCAGTGGAAAAGTAAATGGTGACAACAGTTCGAATTCCTTTAAATCTGTGCTCTCCAGTTTCCCATATAAGTAGATGATGCATCTCCATGATGCAAGCTGTTTGATACTCTACATGCATGTACTACTACTAGTACAAGTGAAGTATCAAATCTATGGTGTTGTCACAATTATTGCAAGCCTGATTATAGATGTACATATCTATAGCGTAGTAACATTCTTGAGATTTCAACACCGTGGCTCTGATTGTTTTCTCTTTATTGGCATGCAGAGCATAACTTATGTCAAATCTCTGTTACATGTACATCAATCGGTAAAAGGGAAAAGTGTAATAATAAATATGTACTCTCTTGTCAGATAAGTGAAGACGACGGGATATAAAGGAGGATGATTATAAAAATATGCATCTCGGAATTGCAGACCCACCATTCCTCAGACAAGGAAGTTTTCCACCAAAAGGTAACAATTAGGACGGGTCATGTTTTTACTCCTCGGACAAATTTTGCCCGAAGGGTATTGTCGTCGTCAGCGTCATCTGTCCGTCTGTCTGTCCATCCTTCTTGTTAACACGATATCTCAAGAAGAATTATAGCCAGGCATTGTAAATTCATATCACAAATGTATCGGGTGAAGGGTCAGAAGCCTATTAAAAATGACTGACCTTGACCTATTTTATCAAGGTCAAATTATAGTATTTGCTATATTTTTTGAAGGATTGAAGCTAGGGTCTCCAAATTCATATTGCTTATGCAACTGGTGATTGACTAGACACCTATCCTGGTTGACTGACCTTGACCTATCTTTTCAAGGTCATATTCTGTTTATTATGGTGTAACATGAAGAAATATATCTAGGCTTTCCAAATTGATACTAGGTATACATCTGGCAAAGGTCCAGAGGTTTACTGAAGATGACTGACCTTGACCTATTTTATCAAGGTCAAATTTTAGTATTTGCTATACTTTTTGAAGGATTAAAGCTAGGGTCTCCAAATTCATATTATGTATGCAACTCGTGATTGACTAGAAGCCTATCCCAGTTGACTGACCTTGACATTTTTTAACGGTCATATACTGTTTATTATGATATAACATGAAGAAATACAGCTAGGCTTTCCACATTAATACTATGTATACATCTGGCGAAGGTCCAGAGGTGTACTGAAGATGACTGACCTTCACCTATTTTATCAAGGTCAAATTTTAGTATTTCTAAAAATTTTGAAGGATTGAAGCTAGGGTCTCTAAATTCATATTAGTCAGGGCCTGATCCAGGCCGTTTTTGAACCCGTTATAACGGCTTTGGGCGCCATGAATTTGGGCGCCCAAATGAGAAAAAAAAAAAAAAAGAAACCTATATTAATGCAATTACTATTGCCAAATATTAAGTTATCAGGCTGTATTTAGACCATTCAATACTCCCACAGCTTCCATGGGCTTCGACAGTCCCACATCGCGGCCTATTTCACTATAACTTATCACACTCTGCGCCAGGTAAGGGTGCCCAAACTAAAAGTCTAGATCAGGCCCTGTTAGTTATGCAACTGGTGATTGACTACATGTAGAAGCCTATCCCAGTTAACTGACCTGGACCTATTTTTTCAAGGTCATATGCTGTTTATTATGGTCTAACATGAAATATATCTAGGCTTTCCAATTTAATACTATGTGTACATCTGGCAAAGGTCGATAGGTTTACTGAAGATGACTGATCTTGACCTATTTTATCAAGGTCAAATTTTAGTATTTGCTGTATTTTTTGAAGTATTAAAGCTAGCTCCAAATTCATATTATGTGTGCAACTCGTGATTGACTAGAAGCCTATCCCAGTTGACTGACCTTGACCTATTTATATATACTGTTTATTATGATATAACATTGAGAAATAAAGCTAGGCTTTCCAAATTAATACTATGTGTACATCTGGTGATGCTCCAAAGGTGTGCTGAAGATGACTGACCTTGATCTATTTTATCCTTGACCTATTTTATCCAGGTCAGATTCTATTTAGTACAATATTCCATGAAAGATTTACATTGTCCAAATTTATACCACTTATGGCTGGACCTGAAGTCTATTGAAGAATATCACTGACCTTGACCTATTTTTAAAAGGTCAAATTCTATATGTTAAGTCTAGGGTCTCCAAATTCCTGTTCCTTATGCAATTAAATTAGAATTGACTTGAAATTGTTTGAAGATGACTGACCTTGATTGATATTTCCAAGATAAAATTACTTTATTTGATTATAAGCTTTTTAGAAGTGCATATTTAAGGCTAAGAATTCGGTCGATCATGCTCTACCAGAACCTCAGGCCTTGGCAAAAGCGAACTACAGCCAACCCTACTAGATTACATTTTTGTTAATCTAGTTCTAAAAATACACTGATGATATTATACAATGCATGAGTGAGTGAGTAAGTGAATATGACTTAACATCGCTTTCAACTATATTTCAGTCATATCACGACATTGGATACTATTCCTTTTCATACCCGGGAACCCCACGGGTGCCTCAGTTAGTCGCCCCTTACGACAAGCTCTCTGAGGAGCTGAGGCATATTCTTAACACGACCTGCTGTGTGCACGACGACATCCCAGGTCAAACCCCGGAAGCCCCACGGGGCTACAATGCATGATTGCTTGGTGTAAACAATAACTGATAGCCGAGGGGTATTGAAGCCCAATGGGCTATTTTTACAAACTGAAGCTGTCTGCATGTGTGTGATTAACCATTTACAGTGTGTTAACTGGAATTGTATTCTGTAGGGTTTTGTTATTGATAAACTGAGTATACGATGCTACACAGTATCCCAGATCCACAAGGGTCATGCGACGAATGTAACATTTTCTTTGAACAAGCTAGCCTAACCAAAATCCCCACAGCCCATGCTTGATTTGCTGCCAACCCTGAGAAGTCACTGATGTGAGCGAGACATTTTTGTCCCCCGGCCCGGGTTAAAAGCGCTCTTCGCCTGAACATCTGCAGTCGATTAATGTTGTCCGACCTACATGTAAGCTATTGAACATAAGCTGGAAACATGTACATTATAGCTGGGATAATGTCGTGACGATAAACAAACAACATGCCAAGCGAAGGCTGTACTTTTGTTAACAATTTTGTCATGTATGTCGAATTTAAAGCAATTCACCTATGGTCATTTAAATCAATTAATCTAGAAATGTTCGCTATATTTTATACTCACTATTAAGACAGCAGTGTCACATTCGTAAATAGGGTGATCAGTCTCACTCTCCATTGCTCTCCTAATTTTCTGTCTAGGAGAGCTATTGATCACTCTCCTTATGGAAAATGGGGGAATATTGACATTATATTGGCTAGAGCAAATCACTCTCGCAATATAAATTCCAGGAGAGTGATCAACAGGTCTCGTAAATTTTATACGAGAGACTGAAACAGTGCACGGTGTCAACAATATAGGCCTAGGTTATTTCACTTTTGCATTTATATTCACTGTTTAATACTTCTTCGATTCTGACCTGGCATTCCAGATATATTTATAGGCTTGTTTAACAAGTAGGGCTTACTCCACTGAATCATCACGCAGTAATAAACCAAGCTTGCCAGCGCATAGGCGCTCATTTCAGGCTTCAACTGGTCTTGTCACAGTCAGTTGTGTGCAACAAAGACAGATATTATTGCAAGAATGTCTAATCACTGATGTACAAGCTGGTACACATTGCAATTTGTCAATGTGTGTATATCGCTATTTGATGTCAGTTTGAGCAAACCTTGAACATTTGGGGCATGTAAAGTTGCAGCCAATGGAACAGTTGATATTTAACAGCCAATCCACTGTAGATGTCTCAATCTGTGACTGGGATACTGTGTAGCGTTGTATATCAGTTTATTAGCAAGAGACACCTGCACAATTTCAGTTATCTGGTTGTGTGTGTGATGTGTTTTAGTGTAACACATTATGTTGTGGTTTGATTACATATGTGCTTTTATATATTTTATGTACGTGCTCAGATGTGGGCGCCTTTTATGGCAAAAACAAACTACATGTACATGTATCTATATGTTTCTGAGATTATTGTGGAGATTGCTGTCATGTGAAATTATCTTTCACCTATCCAGGGCGTGGCGTTTTTACAAGTTCATTGACTATGCAAGGGGCTTTTGTGGTGGAGTATGCAGGGGAGCTGATAAGTGGAAAGGAAGGAGAAAAAAGGGAAGAGAACGGGCCTGAAAATGTCTTCCGATGTTTCTTTCACCACCTGGGTCAATCTTGGTGGTATGTACTTATTTTTGTATTGTTGCCTGGATTGCAGCATTTCAAAACCTGGAAATTAGCACCTGACATTTTTCGAATTGCCCCCATCAAAAAAGTGGTATGATCCAAATCTGGTCATACTACACAATGTAGATTTAAGATCATGGGCAAGTCCATTGTATTTGAAAGGCTAGACAAGTGAAAATGTCAGGCACTTATTCCCAGGCTTGATTTCCTTTTATACATTATCTTGACTAGATTGTTAAATCCTAGCTATTCTTGTTTATCTTGTGAAATATTTTTGGTTTCCAGTGACTGAGTTGTTCACTGTACATTACCTTTCCTACATAATACCAAGAAGCTGACCAGGCATAATTTTCAGAATCATTTGCCTGGGTATGTGTAGATGTAAAAGAAACGATATACTTCACTAAATAATGATAAGATTAAGATTAGGGGATGTGCCTTTGCTATTTTTGAGATGAAATATTAATTTTTGTCCAAATTATGGCAAAAGTGTTTTGTGTTTAGCAGAATTGTACATTGTACATGTAGGCCTCTAATGTACACATGTACATAAAAAGTTTGCTGCAGTTGTCAGCTCTGTTATTGGTTGATTATGGAATTTTGTACACATGTTCGTTATGATTAGAGGATGTACATCTACATGTACATAAAAAGTTTGCTGCAGTTGTCAGCTGTCAATGGATGATTATGAAACTTGGTACACATTTTTCTTAGGATCAGAGGATGTGCCTGTGCTATTTATGAGATGAAATATTAATTTGTGTCCAAATTATGGGGTTTTGGACTTAGTAATTTGCCAATTATAAGGTTTTTTGTTAGACAAAAATGTACCGGTATTGAAAAATTGTCTGAATTTGTCAGGTTTCATTGGAGGATTATGCACCTTGGTATACATATTTCATATGATTATAGGATGTCCCTGTGATATTTAGGAGATATCAATTTTTGTTCAAATTTTGAGGGTGTTTGTCTTAGTAATTTGCCAATGATAATGTACATTTTTATCTCGCCTCACGAAGTAATATTTTTGAGAAGAAATATTAATTTTTAGTTTTCTGTTCAGGTAAATTGTACATGTAGGCCTCTACATGTATATGGTAAGTTTGCAGCAGTTGTCAGCTCTCATTGGATGATTACAAAACTTGGTACACAGGTTTCTTATGATTAGAGAATATACCTGTGCTATTTTTGAGATAAAATATTAATTTTTCCCCAAATTATGGCAAATGATTGAGTTTTGCGTTTAGCTAAAGTGCACATGTACATCTGTACACCACAGTTTTGCTGCAGTTGTCAGCCATCATTGAATGATTATGAAACTTGGTACACATATTTCTTATGATTAGAAGATGTGCCTGTGCTATTTAGGAGATGAAATATTAATTTTTGTTTAAATTTTGAAGGTTTTGTCTAAGTAATCTGCCAATAATAATGTACATGTATATACATGTACACCTGTACATGGAAGGTTTTCTGAAGCTGTCAGCTTTCATTGGAGGAGTTTGACACTTGCTACCCAAGTTCAATGGAATTTGAGGCTGTGCATGTGCTATTTAAAAAATATGACATTAAATATGAATTTTTGTCCTAATTATTGCAGTTTAGACTTTGTACATTTCCATTGATAAGGTTTTTGTTGGGCAAAAATTTACATGTACATGTAGATCTGTACATGAAAAGTTTGTTGAACCTTTCGTGGGATGATTATAAAACTTGGTGGACATGTTTCATGTTTTCCAGGTCACAGCTCTCCCGCAGTAATCCTACACGGGACTGACCTATCCAGCAGTTTTCTCAAATGGCACTGGCCTATCCAGCAGTAATGCCACACGGGACTGACCTATCCAGCAGTAATCCCATACGGAACTCAACTATCCAGCAGTAATTCCAGACCAGACTGGTCTATCCAGCAGTAATCCCATTTGGGACTGGCCTATCCAGCAGTAATCTCACACAGAGCTGGCCTATCCAGCAGTAATCCCAAATGGCACTGGCCTATCCAGCAGTAATGCCACACGGGACTGACCTATCCAGCAGTAATCTCAGACCAGACTGGCCTATCCAGCAGTAATCCCACATGGGACTGGCCTATCCAGCAGTAATTCCACACGGGACTGGCCTATGCAGCAGTAATCTCACACAGGACTGACCTATCCAGAAGTAATATGACACTGGACTGCAATATGCAGCAGTAGTCCCATATGGCACTGACCTATCCAGCCATAATCCTACATGGGACTAACCTATCACGCTGTAATCCCACACAGGCTTAGCCTATCCAGCAGTAATCCCACATGGGACCGGCCTCCCCAGCCGTAATCCCACACAGGATTGCCGTATGCAGCAGTAATCCCACACTGGAATGCCTATGCAGCAGTAATCCCACACTGGACTGTCCTATCCAGCATTAATGCCGTACGAGACTCCTCTATCCAGCAGTAATCCCAGACAAGACTGGCCTATCCAGCATTAATCCCACTTGAGACTGGACTATCCAGCAGTAATCCCACAGGGGACTGGTCTATCCATCAGTAATAACACACGGGACTGGTCCATCCAGCAGTAGCCTAATCCTACACAGGACTGGCCTATCCAGCAGTAATCTCACATGGGACTGACCTATCCAGCAGTACTCTCACACTGGACTGCCCTATGCACCAGTAATCTGATGGCACCGACCTATCCATCCTACATGGGATTAACTTATATGCCAGTAATCCCACATGGGACTGATGTTTTGTCTGCACCAGATAATCTATTCCAGACATTATTGTCTGTACCACATCACCTATTCCAGACCTTATTGCTTGCTCTACATGTATGCTTTCAATACTGCTGCACCTTCGGCGGATGACCTCGCAAGGCGAGATGTTGGGGTTCTCAGAACGCTTGTTTGAGTACGCTATGATAGGTCTCAGATTAAATGGCAAGCCGTTAGCGGAGTTTTGTTTGGAGTGTTTCGTATTCCTCTTTCAGTATACAGGCCGCTTTAACATTCCTATGGCTCAAGTGGAGAACGAAGGGAATAAACTCTTTGTTAGCAACTTTACCCGGGTCTATGGAAAGTTTGCTGAAGCTGTCAGCTTTCATTGGATGAGTTTGGCACTAGCTACCCAAGTTCAATGTGATTCGAGGATGTGCATGTGCTATTTAAGAAATGTTAAATATGAATTTTTAGACTTTGTACGTTTCCATTGATAAGGTTGTTGTTGGGCAAAAATTTGCATGTAGATCTATACATGGAAAGTTTGCTGAACTTTTTGTGGGATGATTATAAAACTTGGTGTACATGTTTCATGTTTTCCAGGTAAGACCTATCCAGCAGTAATCTCACATGCATGACATGGGACTGACCTATTCAGCAGTAATCCAAAATGGCACTGGCCTATATCCAGCAGTAATGCCACACAGGACTGACTTATCCAGCAGTAATCTCACATGAGACCAACCTATCCAGCTGTTATCTCACACTTGACTGTCCTATGCAGCAGTAATCCCAACAGCACTGACCTATCCACCCGACACGGGATTGACCTATCTGGAAGTAATCCCACATGGGACTGATGTTATTGTCTGTACCAGATAATCTATTCCAGACATTATTTTCTGTACCACATCTTCCAGGTGTTATTGTTTGCGCTACATGTATACATGCGTTCAATACTGCTGCAGCTTTGGTGGATGACACCGCAAGGCGAGATGTTGGGGTTCTCGGAATGCTTTGCATACCGAGAAAATGAAGTACATCTATAAAATTGTGTGAGATGTCATCAGTTCAAATAATCTCCCAAGTTAAAAGATAGGGTAGAGAGCAAATAGACTCCCCAGTCTATTTAGATGAGGTCACAGACACTTTTCTTTGTTTCCCAATAAAGTGAATGTGGACCATTTCGTGATGTCTCACTGGTTTAAAATCTGCAGCTGAGCCTCACCAGTTAATGAATTAAAGTTTGTTATCCATAAGTAGTTTACTTCATTGTTTGTTTACTTCACAACCATGTCAGCTTTTAGAATAACTCGGTGAAATGAAATATTGTCAAAAAGTATTGTCTTTTAAAATGGGAAATATTGATTGACTGACATTGTGTATTGGCACACTTAATTATCGAAGAATGTTAACATTTGGTCTAAACATAAATCAGCTGACTTGATTCTGGTCTGCTGTCTGAAAATTTTCTCTGTGTATAGATATACCATGCCAGCTACCATATATGTGCATACTCATCTGATGATATGTAATACCACAGGATTAAATTATCCTGTTTGAAAACTGATTATTTCATTGATGTGATTTATTAAGACATAAATTATTGTTCCAGGGTTGGAAATCTCCAATGTTAGCAATGAAAGATGTCTTGAAAATAAAGCAAGCTTTAAATAAATATGTATTTCTTCATTTATTACCATCTATGGTCGATTTTGAGATTTTTTTCTTCATAGTCTTTTCAAATTCTGATCAGTTATCCAAAGTTCTATACATTTGGTTACATGGATAGCGATTTCCACTATGAATAGAATAATGCTTTGACACATATGTTACGACCTCCAGCATCTGAAGCCCGGTGATTATGGAAGTGATGCATATAACCAATTAAAGCAAAACTTGCGGATGGTTGGGTGGGTTCAGGTTCCTGTTGCTTCAATGCATTTTGCTGAGAAGCAACATGAACTTGATAATGTGATGTCTAGCACTGTAATATCACTTGTCTTTATTGCACCATGTAGTGTAAGCGTCCTATCTGTGTCTTGTGCGCTGTCCTCAGTGTTTTATAGGGTGGATGGATGATGTCTGGTTCCATGCTGCTTCAAATATTTTTTCTTTGAAGTAGCAGGAACACAACCGTGCTGGGTAGTGCTTAGTTGGTTCATCATGATATAGCTGAAATATTGTTGAAATCGACGTTAAATTCTATTCACTCACCCTTGAACACAATCGTTCTTTCCACAATAATCCTTGCACAATGCTGTCTTGCTCTAGTGTCAGCGAGATGTGCACAGCATGTGCGCCACCGCATGAGCTTCAGTTCATTCTCATGATCTCTCTCCTATGTTTATAACATGGAGCAGGGTGTTCATCTATTGATAACTGGCATGACTGGTGTAAATGTGATAATATGGATCAAATATTCCTACTATTCCAAGATAGGACCAATAAGCTTACATTTGTGATAATTTTGGCAACTTCAGGTCGAAAATACAGTTATCATTGATTAAAAATATGTTCTGGATTGAAGCGAAGCACCTGTAATGATGAACCGGAAATCATGAGGCCACCCAGGCGTCGGGCACTGCCTGCTGCCATGGAGGCCAGACAGCATTGTCCAGGGATTAACTTGAACTATAGTACAAATTGCCCATTGACAATGGCCTATTTTCTGAGGTCACCCTATTTGATAATGCTGCTAGCACAATATAATTGAAGCTTTAGAGCTAGCTTTTCTCGATTTACAGCACATTTACAAATCTGCTTCTTGACCTGAACCGTATTGAAGTTGACTGAACTTGACCTATTCTCTAAGGTCAAATTATGTGGTAAAATGAAGTTTGTGCACTATTGATGATGTCACAATATATCTCAAACGAGCAGCACCAGATGATTTTTCAAGAGCAGATTAAATGTATCTTGACAGAAGTGATCCAATGCTTTTTACACCTCTTTCCAAATCTACACTACATATGTGACTGGTTATTAACCAGAGCCTTGCCAAGCACTTGACTAACTCTTCCCACAGTACGTTATAGGTCCAGTTACATCGTATATTTTACAATGATATCACATGAACAATCCTAGCTAGTCCTTCCAGATGAACGCCACACGTGAATCTGGCGATTTTGACCACAGACAGAACCCCACATATATTGAAGATGTGTGATTTGCCACTGAACTGTGACTAAACATCCCTAGTTAGGCATCTCTGTGATGATAAATGTGTTTGTCAGTTTCTTCTTTTTTCTTTTTATGCCAGTCTTGTCCATCGGATAACTTTTGAATACTGTAAAACATGAAACTTTCGCGACATGAAACTTTCGCGATTTTTCAATTTAAAAAAATTCGCGACATGAAACTTTCGCGATTCTATCTGTGCCAGAAAAAAAAATTAATTTACAAATATATCATACTAATAGACATGGAAAATACACACCGGCGGCGGCAAAATCGGCAAAGCCACGTGTATTCACATGTGGTCGTTTCACAGTATCAACACGAGTCTAACGAGAGGCGGCGTTAGCTGTATGAAGATACAGTTACTGGTATTCAAACAGAGGTTTCCTGACTGTTGGGGCAGATTATTTCAACCCCGCTGTTTCAGACTTGAAAGGGATTCCCGTAGGTAACCAAACCCTATATCGCCAGATATTATGCAGGTAGTTGTCATTTAAACTCCGCTAAATTAAATAAATACCACACAGAAGAGCTCCAGCCGTTAGATCTTAGCGGGAATGGAGCTTTCAAAACCGCTCTGAAAGACCAGTTCACCGCGTGGTAGGGAGGCATTGTTTCGGAAGGGCTGAAAAGTGGAAAATCTGTATAGGATATCAAAGTTGACTTGAAACTTTCCACATTGAAACCTAAACACGCGATGTGGATGGTGAAGGCCCACGAACAACTCAGAAACAACACGTCTGCAATGTCGAAAACAATTGCTCTCGTGTCCTTTCTCTGTCGTCAGTGTTGTTGCGTTTTTGTCTTCGCCATTGTCATATGAACATGTTTCTTTCGCGTGCATGAAACTTTCGCGATTTATTCCAATCGCGAAAATCGCGAAAGTTTCATGCACGCGAAAGAAACATGTTTTACAGTACCTTTATCAATCAACTTCTAATTTATGTGCTAATTACTCATATCTAGCTTTTCCCAACAATTTTCTATTTGAATCTATGGTAAAGTAGCTGTGACTGTGGAGAGTAACAATAGTGGCCGGCCATTGGTTCATTGACCTCTATGCTAACATGCATATTTTCATTTGCATGTGCATGTATAGCATATTCACTGATTGGTCCAAAGTCCTGGCTCAATAAAATTATAACGACTTAACAAATTCTTTCCAAATTGTTGTTTATATAATGCCATGGGATGTTGCTTGGGGTTCCATTCCATCCACATATGCCCGCCATCGCAAAATGTTGATTCCACAACAAAAACAATATAAGGAGTGTACAGATTCTTTCCAGATTTTGGGTAACCGGGTAAACAATGTTGAGTCTGGTCAATTCTTGGATGAGTAACCCGGTGCTGTATTGGCTGAGCTGATCAGTGTCCAGGATAATAGGAACTGTGGGCACTCTCGTGTCCTGGCACATGTAGGCAACGTCATGATATGACTGAAAATTTGTTGAAAACGATGTTAAATCCGACTCACTCAATAAATTTGGTACTGTACATGTCCATCTGTATCTTGCCACAAGATATTGCTTGATATTTGTTTCCTCCCTTATACACCCTCTGGACTATATCTTCCTTGTTATTTGCCAAATAGGTTGGAAATTATTGAAATATGATGTCACCATGACCTCTGTTTCAAAGCCAAATTGTTGTACAGAAGTTAGAAATCAATGCGTTTTGACGAAATCTAATTCTTGCCTTGTGCGATAAATATACTGCAGACTGGACTCAATACAAACCATCCATGAACTGAACTGTAACAAACCGGCAGTAAACTTTTTGCTATATATGTATTTTGCTGACATTTGTGTTTGTACACAGCCCGAAGGAGTTCATTTGTACAAAACATTAAATTGAATGTCGAGACTCAGTCAGTGGAGTGTATCTGACTGCTATTCATTAGACAATGAAATACGACCCGTTGGATCTGGAATTTTCTTACATGCCTGTTGTTAGACATGGCTTGAGATAGCGAGTTCTCGTTGTCTGTCAATCTGTCTGTTAACATTTGTTGTCCATGTGACATCTCCAATTTCATTGTATGGATTGGTACCAAACTTATCCATGGAGCAAAGAGATCCTATCTTGAATCCAAAGGTCAATGTCACTGGGACCCAAAAATTAGGAAATAATTTTGAATTGTTTGTCCATACTAGAACAATTAAGGGAGTGAATGTCATTGTGGGATGAAAATTAAGATATTTATGTATATTTATTTATGATATTGTCGCGCTGTTTACAATTTTATGGTTGTAATCTCATTTTCGTTCTGTTTTTGTATAATTTCTAGTCGTATAGTAGTAATACAGGAACACATCTGCAGCATTGTCACGGTATAACTGTATAGTTGATATTTTTTTTCCGTTGAAGAACTTACATTGTTTTATTCCTCAGTGGTATAGTTTTATGCCTAGTGGACTTTGTGGAATGACTACCCAAGGTCATATTTATGATCGTCAATTCATGATCGTCATGTTCTCCATTTCGCGAGAATAGCTCAGCTTATTGTTTCCTGCTGGAATAAAACACCCAAAGTTTTGTCTTTCAAATCACAATGAATCCAGATTTTATCAATAAACCATCTTTTGAGTTCTGTATATCTGCATAGGAATGGAGAGTTTGTGACTACGAAATCAGAATGAGATGACCTCAAATATAACCCCTTGCAGGAGTTTTGGCGCAAAGAGCCTGTGATCAATCACAAAACAGAGGTTTATTAACATGAAATTCAATACCCAGCTATGAAATCGGATCGATATTGAGGCTCCCAGAAGCTACTAGAAGTAGTCCAAAAGTTCAATAATGACTTAAAAGATCACCAGTTTGCTCTTGACACTTGGAATCCTGAGGCAATCAGACAGCAACAGTTAGAGTATTCTAACATAGGGCCCATCACCATTGCTCTTGAAGACACCAACTGTAGACCAGAGCAGTCAGTAATATCACACCTATCATCATTGAAAACGATTTGGCGGCACTGGAACTCTCAGATACCCCATAAACATTACTCTCTCATTCCGGTCCCCACAAAAGAAACTCTCAGATACCCCATAAATATTACTCTCTTTTTCGGGTCCCCACAAAAGGAACTCTCATATACCCCATAAACATTACCGGTACTCTCTTTTTCGGGTCCTGACAAAAGGAACTCATATACCCCATAAACATTACTCTCTTTTTCGGGTCCCCACAAAAGTAACTCTCATATACCCCATAAACATTACTCTCTTTTTCGGGTTCCCACAAAAGAAACTCTCATATACCCCATAAACATTACTCTCTTTTTCGGGTCCCCACAAAAGTAACTCTCATATATCCATAAACATTACTCTCTAATCGAGTACCCCATAAACGCACTCCCTTGGATAAAATAAAAGTTTCCTTAAAACGAAAACTTAAGAGAGAATTCTCTATGTGAAATTTGTTTTGAAATTACAAGGAGCTGTGGAATACAACAAACAACGCCATATGTTCATACCGGGTTTAAATCATAGTGTCCCCATAAAACTGTGTTGTACTCATTTTCACTGGCTGCAAACAATATCTCTGACTGTACTGTCAGAGGATGTGCTGCATAACTTCAAGAATGAAACTCACAGGGTGGAGGGGCAGGGTGTTATTTCCCAGCTATTATTGTTTCCTCAAGAAAGTTGATGTTCATGAGAAAAACTTTTACACTTCAAACCTTGAACTTAGGATCGTGTCATTTATAAAAGTCTACATGTACATGGAATCCAGATTCAGATCTTCCCACGGTGGAGGAAATAAGACAAGCATGCTCTCCAGAATTCAATTTTCATGGCAAGGTGATGAGTAAATTGACCAGAGCTCAATGAATGATAGAGTTATAAGAGGATTTAGCGGGGTACCGTGATACACTGCTCTCCTCAAATTTAATTTAGTTGAGAAATACACTGGTGAGCAGGCCACAGTCCAGGGCTAGGCCTGTCGATTTGAAGGTGATAATATATTGGGCATTTTAATTATGTTTTTATATATTGTGCTTTCTCCAGTTCTGGTGAAAAAAGATTTTGGGTGTTACTTGTCACGTCATACATTTAGATGAGGTCACAGACACTTTTTTTTGTTTCCCAATAAGGTGAATCTGGACCATTTCTTGATGTCTCACTGGTTTAAAATCTGCAGCTGAGCCTCACCAGTTAATGAATTAAAGTTTGTTATCCATAAGTAGTTTACTTCATTGTTTGTTTACTTCACAACCATGTCAGCTTTTAGAATAACTCGGTGAAATGAAATATTGTCAAAAAGTATTGTCTTTTAAAATGGGAGATATTGATTGACTGACATTGTGTATTGTCACACTTAATTATCGAAGAATGTTAACATTTGTTCTAAACAAAAATCAGCTGACTCGATTCTGGTCTTCTGTCTGAAAATTTTCTCTGTGTATAGATATACCATGCCAGCTACCATATATGTGCATACTCATCTGATGATATGTAATACCACAGGATTAAATTATCCTGTTTGAAAACTGATTATTTCATTGATGTGATTTATTAAGACATAAATTATTGTTCCAGGGTTGGAAATCTCCAATGTTAGCAATGAAAGATGTCTTGAAAATATTAAAAGCAAGCTTTAAATAAATATGTATTTCTTCATTTATTACCATTTTTGGTCGATTTTGAGATTTTTTTCTTCATACATGTAGTCTTTTCAAATTCTGATCAGTTATCCAAAGTTCTATACTTTTGGTTACATGGGTAGCGATTCCCACTATGAATAGAATAATGCTTTGACACACATGTTACGACCTCCAGCATCTGAAGCCCGGTGATTATGGAAGTGATGCATATAACCAATTAAAGCAAAACTTGCGGGTGGTTGGGTGGGTTCAGGTTCCTGTTGCTTCAATGCATTTTGCTGAGAAGCAACATGAACTTGATAATGTGATGTCTAGCACTGTAATATCACTTGTCTTTATTGCACCATGTATTGTAAGCGTCCTGTTTGTGTCTTGTGCGCTGTCCTCAGTTTTTTATACATGTAGGGTGGATGGAGGGTGTCTGGTTCCATGCTGCTTCAGAGATTTCTTCTTTGAAGTAGCAGGAACACAACTGGGCTGGGTGGTGCTTAGTTGTTTCGTCGTGATATAGCTGAAATAATGTTGAAAGCGACGTTAAATTCTATTCACTCACCCTTGAACACAATCGTTCTTTCCACAATAATCCTTGCACAATGCTGTCTTGCTCTAGTGTCAGCGAGATGTGCACAGCATGTGGGCCACCGCATGAGCTTCAGTTCATTCTCATGATCTCTCTCCTATGTTTATAACATGGAGCAGGGTGTTTATCTATTGATAACTGGCATGACTGGTGTAAATGTGATAATATGGATCAAATATTCCTACTATTCCAAGATAGGACCAATAAGCTTTACATTTGTGATAATTTTGGCAACTTCAGGTCGAAAATACAGTTATCATTGATTAAAAATATGTTCTGGATTGAAGCGAAGCACCTGTAATGATGAACCGGAAATCATGAGGCCACCCAGGCGTCGGGCACTGCCTGCTGCCATGGAGGCCAGACAGCATTGTCCAGGGATTAACTTGAACTATAGTACAAATTGCCCATTGACAATGGCCTATTTTCTGAGGTCACCCTATTTGATAATGCTGCTAGCACAATATAATTGAAGCTTTAGAGCTAGCTTTTCTCGATTTACAGCACATTTACAAATCTGCTTCTTGACCTGAACCGTATTGAAGTTGACTGAACTTGACCTATTCTCTAAGGTCAAATTATGTGGTAAAATGAAGTTTGTGCATTATTGATGATAATTACAAGCGTCTAGTCCATCATTCATAATCCAGCCGTCGTCCATTAGAGAATATCCGCGTCCATAATCCAAAGACCTATTCCATTTCCATATAACAGTATTAGCACCAAATTCAAAAAGACAAAAGTATACATAAACATAGGCTTGTTTCCTGCAAGAGAGAAGCGGTCAACAGTTTTCAATGATGCCGGCAAGACATCATGATGTTCCAAAATATCAAATCCGTATCGCTGATCAGTATTCTTAATCCATAATATTCGTTATAGAGTCGTCATCTAAAAATGATGTACCTCAGTCACGCTTTGATTGTGACTGTTCATATGAGTACCATGAGGATCTTGAAGTACATGGGCTCATACGGCCCCTAGCCCCAGGTTAAGTGGAATTAGACACATGTTACAATATATCTCAAACGAGCAGCACCAGATGATTTTTCAAGAGCAGATTAAATGTATCTTGACAGAAGTGATCCAATGCTTTTTAGCTCATCTGGGCCGAAGGCCCGATGGGCTTATGTCATGGCCTGACTGTCCGTCGTCCGTCGTGCGTCGTCCATTGTGCGTAAACATCTTCTTCTCTGAAACCGCTTGGCCGATTAAGCTCAAACTTGGCATGCATGTTCCCCCCAATGAGTACACCAGAATTTGTTCATGCTGTGTCGATACGATTTTAAATATAGCCGCCATGGCGGCCATCTTGAATTTGCCATTGAAACATTGTTATCGCGATTTCTCGGGAACTACTGCATAGATCTTTCTCAAATTTGGTACACAGGTTCCCCTTGGGGTCTAGTTGTGCAAGATACCTGTTGTGGTCTGATTCACAAATCCAATATGGCCACCAGGCGGCCATCTTGGATTTCGAGATGAAACATTGTTATCTCGATTTCTCAGGAAGTACTGCATGGGTCTTTCTCAAATTTGGTACAGAGGTTCCCCTTGGGGTCTAGTTGTGCAAGATACAATTTGTGGTCTGATTGAAAAATCAATATGGCCACAAGGCGGCCATCTTGAATTTGCCAGTGAAATCTTGTCATCATTATTTTTCGTTAACTACTGCATGGATCTTTCTCAAATTTGGTACACAGGTTCCTCTTGGGGGTCTAGTTGTGCAAGATACCTTTTCTGCTCTGATTCGAACATCCAATATGGCCACCAGGCGGCCATCTTGGATTTCCCTATGAAACTTCGTTATCGTGATTTATCAGGAAGAACCGCATGGATCTTTCTCAAATTTGATATGCAGGTTCCCCTTGGGGTCTAGCTGCGCAAGATACAATTTGCGGTCTGATTGAAAAATCCAATATGACCACCAGGCGGCCATCTTGGATTTCCAGATGAAACATTATCGCGATTTCTCAGGAACTGCTGCATGGATCGTTCTCAAATTTGGTACAGAGGTTCCCCTTGGGGTCTAGTTGCGCAAGATACAATTTGTAGTCTGATTGAAAAATCCAATATGGCCACCAGGCGGCCATCTTGGATTTCCAGATGAAACATTGTTATCGTGATTTCTCAGGAACTACTGCATGGATCTTTCTCAAATTTGGTACAGAGGTTGCCCTTGGGGTCTAGCTGTGCAGGATACCATATATGGTCTGATTGAAAAATTCAATATGGCCACCAGGTGGCCATCTTGGATTTCCCCATGAAATTTTGTTATCGTGAATTCTTAGGATATTACTGCATGGATGTTGATACACAGGTTCCCCTTGTGATCCAGTTGTGCAAGATACCTTTTTTGGTTCATTTCGAAAATCCAATATTGCCGCATCTTGAATTTCCCATGAAACTTTATCATAAAATCTCAGGAAATAACTGCATGGATCATTTTATAGTGTTCAGGGGGGACAACACAAGTTAGAAACTCATCTATTGCAGTTCTTTAGTAAAAATTTCTCACAGCTACTTTCTCCAGTTACAGACAGATGACCTACAGTGCCGTGGCCCTATCTTTTACATCCTCGCAGACAGATGGGGGTATGTCTTGGTTAGGCCATACCTCACCAGAGATTACTTTCATTGGAAAAATGTCCTGTTACATCTCATTGCCATCGTAACAACCCAGTCGCACATATTTCGTACTCGACATGTCTCCCCCTGGTGCATATACCCACAAAATATTGGAATCGTAGGTTAAAAACTGTCCAATGTACTGTCCGGACACGAAGTGGACAGACGGACTAACGACTGCAATCACATAATAAAAATTGGTTCTGGTTATTGCTTATACAGCTTACTGACAATCACACATTATATTTTGGTATAATTGCCTTTATTCCATAACCTCCAATTACAATCATGAATTTACAGCTTGACCTCCTGTGAAATCGACTATGTTGCCATTTTGTTCAGGGGAGACAACGCAAGTTAGAAACTCATCTATTGCAGTTCTTCAGTAAAAATTTCTCGCAGCCACTTTCTCCAGTTATAGCCAGATGAGCGCTACAGTGCCGTGGCACCATCTTTACACCTCTTTCCAAATCTACACCACATATGTGACTGGTTATTAACCAGAGCCTTGCCAATCACTTGACTAACTCTTCCCACAGTACGTTATAGGTCCAGTTACATCGTATATTTTACAATGATATCACATGAACAATCCTAGCTAGTCCTTCCAGATGAACGCCACACGTGAATCTGGCGATTTTGACCACAGACAGAACCCCACATATATTGAAGATGTGTGATTTGCCACTGAACTGTGACTAAACATCCCTAGTTAGGCATCTCTGTGATGATAAATGTGTTTGTCAGTTTCTTCTTTTTTCTTTTTATGCCAGTCTTGTCCATCGGATAACTTTTGAATACCTTTATCAATCAACTTCTAATTTATGTGCTAATTACTCATATCTAGCTTTTCCCAACAATTTTCTATTTGAATCTATGGTAAAGTAGCTGTGACTGTGGAGAGTCACAATAGTGGCCGGCCATTGGTTCATTGACCTCTATGCTGACATGCATATTTTCATTTGCATGTGCATGTATAGCACATTCACTGATTGGTCCAAAGTCCTGGCTCAATAAAATTATAACGACTTAACAAATTCTTTCCAAACTTGTTGTTTATATAATGCCATGGGATGTTGCTTGGGGTTCCATTCCATCCACATATGCCCGCCATCGCAAAATTTTGATTCCACAACAAAAACAATATAAGGAGTGTACAGATTCTTTCCAAATTTTGGGTAACCGGGTAAACAATGTTGAGTCTGGTCAATTCTTGGATGAGTAACCCGGTGCTGTATTGGCTGAGCTGATCAGTGTCCAGGATAATAGGAACTGTGGGCACTCTCGTGTCCTGGCACATGTAGGCAACGTCATGATATGACTGAAAATTTGTTGAAAACGATGTTAAATCCGACTCACTCACTAAATTTGGTACTGTACATGTCCATCTGTATCTTGCCACAAGATATTGCTTGATATTTGTTTCCTCCCTTATACACCCTCTGGACTATATCTTCCTTGTTATTTGCCAAATAGGTTGGAAAATATTGAAATATGATGTCACCATGACCTCTGTTTCAAGGCCAAATTGTTGTACAGAAGTTAGAAATCAATGCGTTTTGACGAAATCTAATTCTTGCCTTGTGCGATAAATATACTGCAGACTGGACTCAATACAAACCATCCATGAACTGAACTGTAACAAACCGGCAGTAAACTTTTTGCTATACATGTATTTTGCTGACATTTGTGTTTGTACACAGCCCAAAGGAGTTCATTTGTACAAAACATTAAATTGAATGTCAGTGGAGTGTATCTGACTGCAGCGCTATTCATTAGACAATGAAATACAACCCGTTGGATCTGGAATTTTCTTACATGCCTGTTGTTAGACATGGCTTGAGATAGCGAGTTCTCTCTGTCTGTCAATCTGTCTGTTAACATTTGTTGTCCATGTGACATCTCCAATTTCATTGTATGGATTGGTACCAAACTTATCCATGGAGCGAAGAGATCCTATCTTGAATCCAAAGGTCAATGTCACTGGGACCCAAAAATTAGGAAATAATTTTAAATTGTTTGTCCATACTAGAACAATTAAGGGAGTGAATGTCATTGTGGGATGAAAATTAAGATATTTATGTATATTTATTTATGTATTTATGATATTGTCGCGCTGTTTACAATTTTATGGTTGTAATCTCATTTTTGTTCTGTTTTTGTATAATTTCTAGTCATATAGTAGTAATACAGGAACACATCTGCAGCATTGTCACGGTATAAATGTATAGTTGATATTTATTTTCCGTTGAAGAACTTGCATTGTTCTATTCCTCAGTGGTATAGTTCTATGCCTAGTGGACTTTGTGGAATGACTACCCAAGGTCATATTTATGATCGTCAATTCATGATCGTCATGTTCTCCATTTCGCGAGAATAGCTCAGCTTATTGTTTCCTGCTGGAATAAAACACCCAAAGTTTTGTCTTTCAAATCACAATGAATCCAGATTTTATTAATGTACCATCTTTTGAGTTCTGTATTTCTGCATAGGAATGGAGAGTTTGCGACTACGAAATCAGAATGAGATGACCTCACATATAACACCTTGCAGGAGTTTTGGCGCAAAGAGCCTGTGATCAATCACAAAACAGAGGTTTAGTAACATGAAATTCAATACCCAGCTATGAAAACGGATCGATATTGAGGCTCCCAGAAGCTACTAGAAGTAGTCCAAAAGTTCAATAATGACTTAAAAGATCACCAGTTTGCTCTTGATACTTGGAATCCTGAGGCAATCAGACAGCAACAGTTAGAGTATTCTAACATAGGGCCCATCACCATTGCTCTTGAAGACACCAACTGTAGACCAGAGCAGTCAGTAATATCACACCTATCATCATTGAAAATGATTTGGCGGCACTGGAACTCTCAGATACCCCATAAACATTACTCTCTCATTCCGGTCCCCACAAAAGAAGCTCTCAGATACCCCATAAATATTACTCTCTTTTTCCGGTCCCCACAAAAGGAACTCTCATATACCCCATAAACATTACAGGTACTCTCTTTTTCGGGTCCTCACAAAAAGAACTCTCATATACCCCATAAACATTACTCTCTTTTTCGGGTCCCCACAAAAGTAACTCTCATATACCCCATAAACATTACTCTCTTTTTCGGGTCCCCACAAAAGGAACTCTCATATACCCCATAAACATTACTCTCTTTTTCGGGTCCCCACAAAAGTAACTCTCATATATCCATAAACATTACTCTCTAATCGAGTACCCCATAAACGCACTCTCTTGGATAAAACGAAACTCTCTTCCTTAAAACGAAAACTTAAGAGAGAATTCTCTATGTGAAATTTGTTTTGAAATTACAAGGAGCTGTGGAATACAACAAACGACGCCATATGTTCATACCGGGTTTAAATCATAGGGTCCCCATAAAATTGTGTTGTACTCATTTTCACTGGCTGCAAACAATATCTGTGACTGTATACCAGTACTGTCAGAGGATGTGCTGCATAACTTCAAGAATGAAACTCACAGGGAGGAGGGGCAGGGTGTTATTTCCCAGCTATTATTGTTTCCTCAAGAAAGTTGATGTTCATGAGAAAAACTTTTACACTTCAAACCTTGAACTTAGGATCGTGTCATTTATAAAAGTCTACATGGAATCCAGATTCAGATCTTCCCACGGTGGAGGAAATAAGACAAGCATGCTCTCCAGAATTCAATTTTCATGGCAAGGTGATGAGTAAATTGACCAGAGCTCAATGAACGATAGAGTTATAAGAGGATTTTTTCGGGGTACCGTGATACACTGCTCTCCTCAAATTTAATTTAGTTGAGAAATACACTGGTGAGCAGGCCACAGTCCAGGGCTAGGCCTGTCGATTTGAAGGTGATAATATATTGGGCATTTTAATTATGTTTTTATATATTGTGCTTTCTCCAGTTCTGATGAAAAAGGATTTTGGGTGTTATTTGTCACGTCATACATGTACAATCGATAGTGTCTATCTAAGAGATACTCTCCGCTCTTGAGGTATAGAAGGGTTATCTCGGAGATAAAATAGAGGGTTCCGCTCTACATTTATTTTCTGTGGCATACATATTTTTTCATCAAACGGAGGGATCCGCACCCCCCTTCATGAACATAAAAAAAAAAAATCTTTTTTTTCTGAGGGATCAGCTAACCCTGGGATTCCACGTAGAAATGATGTCTACAAATGATATGTAGATTAAATGAGTGGGGATTATGTAATTAGAGTATATGTGTATTAAACAGACCATCATCTATTCATGTAGTTTGTGAGTGTACCATTTAAGTTGGCGTTTCAATATGTATTTAAAATCAGATATTATCGCCGCGAGAGCATCCCGTGTAGTTGTGTTTGATAGGCCGGTTTGTTTGTGTTAAACCAGGAAGTCAAATGGAGTCCGGCATATTCTTCAATATTGATGCGTGTTAATACAAAACAAATGTGAAAATAGAACCATAATTCTACATACATTGTGTTCAGATTTATTTCCGGGAAAAAGCATAAAATGCATCTCCGTCAACCTGGGACTCCAGAGCTTCCATGACCTAGGCGGCCCTCACGCTGTGAGGATCGCTTATATGGCCACCATGCGGCCATCTTGGATTTTCAGATGAAACACTGTTATCGCGATTTCTCAGGAACTACTGTATGGGTCTTTCTCAATTGGTACAGAGGTTCCCCTTGGGGTCTAGTTGTGAAAGATACAATTTGTGTTCTGATTGAAAAATCCAATATGGCCACCAGGCATCCATCTTGGATTTCCAGATGAAACATCGTGATTTCTCCGTAACTACTGCATGGATCTTTCTCAAATTTCGTACAGAGGCTGCCGTTGGGGTCTAGCTGTGCAAGATACCATTTGTGTTCTGATTGAAAAATCCAATATGGCCACAGGCAGCCATCTTGGAGTTCCCCATGAAACATTGTTATTGCGATTTCTCAGGAACTACCGCATGGATCTTTATCAAATTTGGTACACAGGTTCCCCTTGGTGTCGAGTTGTGCAAGATATCTTCTCTGCTCTGATTCAAAAATCCAATATGGCCACCAGGCAGCCATCTTGGCTTTCCCCATGAAACTTTGTTATCGCGATCATGGATTTCTCAGGAACTACTGCATTGATTTTTCTCAAATTTGATACACAGGTTCCCCTTGGGGTTAAGTTGAGCGAGATACCTTTTCTTGTCTGATTCGAAAATCCAATATGGCCGCATCTTGAATTTCCCATGAAACTTTATCATGAAATCTCAGGAAATAACTGCATGGATCATTTAGTGTTCAGGGGGGACAACACAAGTTACAGACAGATGAGCTACATTGCCGCGGCACTATCTTTAAAAAATGATCTAAATTTACATGATTAACGATTACGATTGAGAATTTCCAAAATATTTTATCCCTAATAATTACGTTTTAGCCGAGATTCATATGAAGTTGAAAAGACCTACATGTATGTATGGAAACAGTACTCGACAAATACGACTAAAAACTAACTTTACCAGCCACAATAAATTAACTTGCACAATGAACTCATTTTTCAAACAGCTGTAGAAGTCAAACCACGAAAAAGTGTTTTTTGTTTTACCAACTTTTCCAGGTAGCATTTACTTTTTGAAAATAGCTAGCTACTATGATAGTTGTGGTTTTAAACAAAATATCTGTGAAAAAAATTAGCCAGATTTTTCAAAACTCAATTTGACAACTGAAATAAATTCACTATTGAGTAAGTTATTATAGTGAGTTTTCTGTAATTATATTTTTTACACATGTGAAAATTAGTATATTAAATAATAATAATAATAATATAAAAGCTTATGAATCCCTGACATGACTGAGGAGGCATGTCAATGATGTGATTCGGGAAGTTCTGCCTCTACATTATATAAAATTAATCAAGAAAATCCTGGATCTTGTAGACAGAAACAATTTAAATAAATATGAAGTGTCACAGCCTAAACCAAAAAATAATGTTATATAAGGAAAACTCTATTCTCATGTCAGGGGTGAAGGCAAATAAAATAGAGTTGTTCCGACAGTCTGCATGGTTGAAGTACATGTACTTTTAATACTGTGGACAATATTTAGAAGACAAACACCAAAAAGTTTTTCCATAAACACAGAGGAAGAGAACAAAGCTGCCTGAACCAGATCCTCAGTGGCCATACCAAACTGAAACATCATCAGGTGAAGCTGAACACCAACTTAACGTCAGCAGACTGCAGTGTGACTGTCTGCAATGTGCCTGAGACACTAATTCATCATTATGTCTTCCAATGCTCGAGATTTGATTAAGAACGTGATTCTCTGTTGGACAAAGTGAATCAGACTCTGCGTCTTTCCAACAGGGAGAAAGGATCTATTGTGGGGGAGATCAACCCACAGGTACTAAGTGGGCACAGTGAGGTCCTCTCAAGGGAGCACAATTCTAAGATAGTGGGAGCATTCTGCGACTACCTGGAAAAGACCCGAGACCCTCCCTAGAATCAATATGTATTTAAATTAGTCGCACAACGGTTGTAAATAACATAACCATGCTTCTCCAATGTACATATTATTTCTACCCACCTTACCACTGTATGTCTTTTCACGGGGCAATGTAGGCCCATAGGGACTAATGGTCCTGTCTTGTAGTCAGAAAAAATTGAGCACCAGCTCTGTGTCATGCTAACACAGCAAAAGATAGAGTTCTTACACGACAAGAAAGAGATCTGAAGCTTCCTTCTTTAGAATGTCCAGGTTTCTGTGCTTTTAATGTTCGCGTATAGTTGCAGGTCTGATATGTTTAAGTTACATTTCCATTTATCTAATTTTATGCATATTTTCGTTCATTTTCCAGTGGCACTACTTTCGTGCTCAAAATATGTCGTCTGCTAACCACAGATTTTGAGAGGTGCATGTTGAGTGATTTTGTGGGACTAACTCATTCTCATTAGAAAGCGTGTTTGGGCAGTAATTTAGTATTAAATAATACCAGTATAAGTGTAATTCATTGTAGAAAACAATGGGATATTTCACTTTGCCATTCATCTACATTTTCATGAAATATGTGTTGAGTTACAGTTTGGAATTTTCACCATTTAAGCTCACCCCTCAAGAACCTCTGCGACTGCATTATCTTTTTATAGTAAGTTTCTAAAATCCAGTGGTGGTCAAATCATTTACGTAATACTTTCCCTGTATTCAGAAATGTTTTCTTTCCTGTCTGCTTCTGAAATACATGTATTCATGGAATGTTGCAAGCGTTTCCCCCTGATATACAGAAAGAGCTCTGCATATCACAGACACGCTGTGTTTGAAGTTGTAAGGTGACAGGCCTAGGGGAGATAACCAAATAGAACTGTAATATACTAGGGGTGACGTTGTACTGACAGGAGGAGGTACAAGAAACAATATGATGCCATGAGAGGATGCATCCCAGCATAGCCAATTTTGGCCATAGGGTATTGTCATCTTGTACGTCCGTACATCAGTACGTAAGCGAGATAGACGGAAAACGGTTCCACTGAAGAATTCCAAATTTGGTATGCTTATTTACCTAGTCAAGGACCAGAAGCCTATTGAATTGGGACCTGATTGGGTGGAAACCTTGGCAGCCATCTTTATTTTTATGCAAAATGGATAATGATCCATATCTCGGAAACCATTCAACTGTTCAATACGAAAGATGAGCGGCGCGAAGGATGAGCGGCCATCTTTAATTTATGCGAAATCATTAATGATCTCTATCTCTGATACCGTTTAAATGCTCGATGTAAAATTTGGTATACATCATTGATGCATCAAGAAACTTATGTAATGAATACCGGTTTCTCTGATTGGACGGAAACCTTGGGGGTCATTCCAAAATGCAAAATTTTTGATAATCTGTTTATTTGTGACTTGACTGTTTGGTGTTCATGACATCTTGGTTCAAATTGAATACATTATGAATGTACCCAGAGCCGAGGGGTTTTCAGATGCGCAGCTTCGTATTGTTATTTACTGCTGTTCAGGATATACTTTCGATTATCTGAAAAAAGTGAAAATTTTTACAAATACCGGTAACATGCAGTGAAGACATTATTTTATCATTTCATCAGGTTGGTTTCATAATAAATGTCTGTCCCAGCGAGTTTAAAAAAAAAAAATATATATATATATATGCGTACAATTACACTAATGCACTAGAGATCCTTGTTGAAAGGAATGTGTGAGACTACAAGTATGGCTCTTTGATGATGAGATGGAACATCAAAGAGTTAGTGGATTTATTCCAATAGCCTATTTTACATTTAAATAGCCCCGTTTCCGTGCCTACGGCTCTAGTTTTTTTTTCTTCCACCCTCCACCCCCCCCCCCTACTCTGCATCAATGAGTCGGACAACACGTATTGATCGATCTAACACCGCCCCCATAACACTGAATACATAGGGAAATTCGATTTTTTTCTACTTTGATACTCAATAAATCAAACTTCCCAAGGTCAAATTTCCACCATTTTGCTATATAATACTAAACACATATAGTGTTAAATGTGTAATAAAAACAGGGGGACACCATACTTTCCTAGAAAATATTAGAGGTATAACAGATAAACAGAGCCTTTTCAGTCCTATTTCCAGGAGGGGGTGGGGGTGGGGAATCAGGGTGGGTGTGGAGAATATTATTGAAGTTGTAATTTATTAGCCATTCAGAAGTTTTCTTCTTCTTGAAAGTGAATAAGAGTGAATTTGGGGGTATTCCAGAGGAATAATTTTTAACCTATGGAACACTTTGTACCCTCCAAGCGTTGATTTAAAATGCCAATTTGTTGGTTCATCCCATCACACTATCGAACCGCCAGTAAAATGCATAAAATGGTTGTATTGTGTCTGTTGTTGATTTTTATTCCATTTTGAGATGTCTGGGAACTTTTGTTAGGAAATTCAGCTTGTTTTGGAAAATTTGACAAATGACCATGTTGTAGCCCCATGGCATAAGGTCAGGGAAATGAACGTCCTCTAGATCTACTCCCTTAAGAGAACAAACAGCATTTTGGGATATTGACAGCATTTTGGGATTTTGTGTTGGTGATAATAGCTCCTGTGTGAGATAATGTTCCTGATTTTGTAAACCGACGTTAAATAAACTATCTTATCTTATATAGCACCATGTGATTTTTTCTTGTAGCAACAGTGAAAAATACCCATCGAGTTGAGAGTGGATTTACAGATAAACAACAACAACAAATCTTTTGTAGATGGCAAAATGTATCAAGTTGTTTAAAGGATTTATATGGCAGCCCATAGATTGCTCGTGAGCAAATTATCCAAGAAAAGAGCCTGTGATTGCATTTATCCCACTCGCTGTCCCATGGGGGGTCCATATTTCGACTGCAACGCGCGTATATATAGGGGTCTCTCGTTAAACAAATCGGCATGTTTTGTCCAATTTTCCTCACCTTTTATTAAAAACAGCTGACTGTGCCGCCGTGTTTGATATCTCCCGCTCAAAATCCGATATCGTACCGTGGTACGACTTCGAAGAGACTGTCGCAGATTTACACATGTACGACCAAATCTATGATATTTTCTACGACCTTGACTTTCGAGACATCGATCTTTGTGGTAAATTTTATCGTACGATAAATTTATGACAAAAATCATCGTAAATTCTTGATGAAAGTGGCCCCAGTATTTCGTCTGGTCCAGACTGCGATCTTCGCAGTGCCGTTAACGGTTATTCCTGCAAAATCGTATCTCTCCAGCCGCAGCCCATATTCTCACTCTTTGATTCCCACAAACTCACATCTCCTGTAAGAGTCCCCATTAAACAGTCTCTTTAAACCCACAAACCACACTCTCCGATTCCCTCAAACAATTATCTCCCAAATGAGTCCCCATTAAATAAGTCTCTTTAAACCCACAAACCACACTCTCCGATTCCCACAATCAATTATCTCCCAAATGAGTTCCCTTAAACTAGTGTCTCACTTTTAGTTTGTTGAGCAGTTTATTCAGAAAGTAAGGGGAGAGTCGTATGTTTGAAGTGATTCAGCCAATCAAAATGGAGTGCAGTACATGGTGACGTATGCCCGGTGAACCTCACACATACAGAACAGTGAGTCCCCACATGCATGGTTTAGGATGAATGGCTCACAAACATGCAAATACCGTCAAGAGAGAGAGAGAGAGAGAGAGAATTGAGGTTTAACTTCGCAATCGGCAATGTTTCAGCTATAAAGCGACAATCAAACAAAAATCTGAGTATTCCAGCAAAAACAAGTCAGCAACCCACCAATTCAGAAGTAACCAACACGACACACCAAAAACATGTACATATATTAATACTTATGCAACAAACCGGTTTCTCTTAAATAACCTAAAAAAGGGTCCTCTTTTACCCGACTAAAAAGATCTTCTAAAGTAGCTGCTTGACAAAAACAATCTCTCACCATCCTGACACCTATACAGTCGATCGGAATATGTCTCACATGAGATCTTTATGGCATAGAATACACCTTGGGGCTGGTTTTCTTTTTAGTAAATGTTCGTGAGTTAATCGGGTATGGCCATTTCTACATCCCTGATCATGGCTTGGTCGAAACAGTTTCTGGCTACTCGGATGAATATATCCTACAATTTTTTTAAACTCATGAAGTTTGTTATTATCCACAGCATCCCATAAAAACTGAAACAGCTTTCTCACAAAAGCACAGATAGAGAATCTGACATCGCTATATGGGGTTCCTACAAGATCAACATCATTATCTAGGGCTGCCTTGGCCATTTCATCAGCTTCAGTATTTCCTTTGATGCCAACGTGGCTAGGAAACCAGAAAAACACAAAATCAATCTGTCGATAAAATGTACGATCATATAACTGTAGAATGTTTGAAATGGTGGGGTGTCTTGAAGTTCCACTCTCAATCGGTTGAAGGCATGACAGTGAATCAGGGAATATGACATGTTTTAGTTTCCGAACTAAAGATAGTAGCGCACGCTACTTTCTCGCCATCTTTAGAACCATCTGCAAAATAGCTTGATGCGGTCTGTACTTTTCTTTTAATAGACCAGTTTTCATATTTCGTCATTGTAATATTTGCTTCTGGTCTGGGTAAGTGTCAAGGTGGAACTGGTGAGATCTGAAGGGAGATAAAAGGAGGTGTTCGGTTTGACCGTATTTTTTTCCTTAGGGTGTTGCGTTTATAACCCGAAAATATAATTTCTTCTCGTTTACTTTAAAAGTTATTAGTTCGAGAGAGAAAGTACTGAATTATCATATTCTCAATTTTCACCGAGAAGAGATTTGTCCAAAAAATATTACGAGTATTAGAAAATAAGCATTTGTTTGTTTTTGCAATTTTTGGCGATATTCTTGAAGGGAATTCCATTCATATATAAAATATGACACCTTTAACCAAAACGAGTCTTACATATCGAAATGCGATGGGTTTGATCCAAAATGATACGGAAGAATCGTTTTGGTTAAAGGTGTCATATTTTCATGATATTGAAATATGCCAAAACGCTTGTAATGCTCTGAAAGGGTGTAGTTCACCGTCATTCAGCACATGATTCCTCATTTTGATAATTGTAACAGCTGCTTGGCCGAATGGTTACGGTGTCGGACTACAGATTAAAAGAAAACCAACATTTTGGTTCGAATCCCCAAATCCCCGAAAAAAAATTCTTCCTTTTTTTCCTTTTTCTCCCATCTTCATCATTTTGGACTTTAAAGTGAAATAAAGACAGCGAACCCCTAACGCACATAATCCCTTATTTTATTATAATTCGTCAATAGAATTGCACACAAACAACTCAACACACAGTCAGTATTTGAATATTCTGACGATCCAACAGAGCAAAAAATTAATTGTTACACATATATAATTTCGTCTTAGGGCAGCGGAAAGTTGTAACTATGAATTGAAAAGCTATAAGTTAAACTTGTCTTATATCAAGGCCTTTATTAAGGAAATGACCCTCAACAAGTTGTGACGCTTGCTTTCCCAACTGATTATGCATGTGCCAATATGTGCCAATGGTAACCGTATGAGAATATGAACCAGAATTTCCCATTTGACTGGCCTCGCCTGTCTGACAAAGAGTTGGGGAATACCTGAGCATTACGTCACAATTTACCGGCCGGATCGGAGCGAGACAATAGAGCAGCAGAGAGCGACTCTGATGGGAAAAATATCCATCTAAAGCGAACACATCCTTTGACTAAGCTTAATATTCGCTGCTACAACGTGTGGTTTCATACGAATTCCAAGTGCTGGGATCAGGGAGGGTTTCTTGAAATACAAATCTACGTATTGAGGGTTGAAAACACAGTTATACGCAGGATTTGAGCGATTAGATTGTAACTGTGTGACTTATTGCAGTGATAGTTTAATTCTTCGAAGTTCCGAAGGAAATTTATCTGCTTCGAAATATAAGCTTTCTTAAGGTGACTTGCTTTCGCCGTTGTAAAGAATAGAGCCATAATCAAGCTTAGAACGAATAAGTGATCGATGTGAATGAAGCGTCTGCTGATCTCCTCCCACCTTATAGCTGGCGACTACCTTATACAAATCAAGAGCTTTGATGTACTCAGCTTTCAAACAATTTATATGCGATAAGTACGTTAATCGGTGATCAAACAATATTCCTAAGAATTTGACTTCTTTACTGCCTTGATCTCAGTTCCATCTAATGTAACTACTGGATCTTTGTGCTGGAAATGATTTCTACAAAAGAGTCTGATGATTGTGG
Organism: Hanleya hanleyi; assembly: GCA_036873755.1. Taxonomy (NCBI): domain Eukaryota; kingdom Metazoa; phylum Mollusca; class Polyplacophora; order Lepidopleurida; family Hanleyidae; genus Hanleya; species Hanleya hanleyi. Next base: position 148,485 of record JAVTVY010004953.1, read on the forward strand.
ATGCAGGCGAGTCCTTCGTTTGTTTTATAGTCCTTGGTCGCTCAGATTCAGTCGACGAATTTGATAAAGGTGCATTGTTTATTCTAATTATTGAAAACAATAATTCTGCAGTTCCATGGGTATGTTAGTGCACTGGACATGAGAACGTCGTGGATGTTCCTCTAGCATGTCTGGGTCTGAACTTCATCTCTGTCCCCTTCCAGGAATAGTATTCATTGTACCATAGGACGCCTTGGTGCTGTAATGATAATTAGAGACTAAGTGAGAGAATGGCGATGATGGTTGTTTGTTGACGGCTCTTTATAAACCATACATGTCTCAACCTCCTTAGCTTTCGCATAATGGTCATTGCGACATTTCTGGAGGAAAAGTCAACAATAGATATAGCAATGCGTTACTTTTGGCTTGCATGTTGTCCATAAATTGGATAACATGTCATCTATCAATGGCAAACGCGACATTACCTCATGACATCATTGGCACATTGGCTCAAGTTATCTGAAGCTTCTATGTCACATTCGAAAGGAAGCGTTATGCGATGCGGTGTATTTATTGCTATCATAGTAAAGGTACAATGACTAAGTGGAGGGAGCGCCCTATGTCATATTATACACACATTCACAATTAAATAAATTTAATAGTGATATTATATTCAAAACAAGTCAAGAATAAGACACGCCCATGCCTATGAGGCATGTAAGAACAAAAGTTAATTCTAATGCACTATATGGGACTCAGAAGTTTATGCATTCAATGACGTTGACCGTGTGTTATTTGTGGGGACTGTACGTTTGAGTGTAAAACATACATCAACCTTATTGCTGCAGAGCTAGTGCGTCCTTGGAGAAACTCTAATTCGAAGCGTTTCACATCAAGACACTCAAATAAATGCAATACCACAAAACTACGTTAACAGTGCTTTAAATTACATTTCTCGGGTGGATTGTGATTCCATCACACGTAGGAGGGGCCCTCGGTGGCACGGGTTCGAGCCCAGCTGGTCCATGTGTGAAAGTTTGCCAGTTACTTGCCTAAGGGCGGTGGTTCTCTCCGGGTACTCCGGCTCCCTCCAGCAACCAAACTGACTGTCACCATATGAGTGAAACAAACTTGAGTGTGACATTAAGCCAAATTCCCTCCCTCACTCCATCACACGTAGATCAAGTTTTCGTCCGTCGAGGCGCTGATCAAATTTCATAAATATTCTAATTCTCCTAATATGATTTTTTTTGCAACCGCAAATGAAATTGGGGGAACGGTTAGTCCAGTGGTCAACATCTCGGACTCTCACCAATGTGGCCCGGGTTCGATTCCGCGTGGCGTCGACTCGGTCGTATGTGAGATTGGGTTTCTGGTCCCAGGCCGTGCTGATGGGTTTCCCTTCGGGTACTCCGGCTTTCCTCCCACAGCGCAAAACCAGATGTATGATTGTGAGATATATTTCTGTGTATGAATGTACTCGGCCCAGTGGAAGATTGGCTTATAGCCAAACTGGCTACCCAGGGTAAGAGAAAGATTATTATTAAACGTCATCTTTAAACGACGTAATTTGTCATCAAAATTGGTCTCCCATCGACCTTCTGGTTCCAGTTTCAAATACGACGTATTTGCATAATCTACGTATTCCACGTATTTGCATAATCTACGTATTCCACTGCTGCCTCGAATAAATAATCGACCTAAAATGACAGTTTTCTTTACGAGTGGCAAGGCTCATCTTCTCTTTAGTGTTGTTGAATAAGAGTGCTATCAATTCCCACACATTATACATGCATTTGGTGAACACTGCTTTGTTGGCTGGTTTGCTGTTTTTATGTTTCTTCCGTGAAAAATGTTAGTAAAACAATGTCGATAGTCATTAATCCTATCTGGCCTCGGTTTTTTGGGGACCTGTCGTGGCCTGGTTGGGGGGGGGGGGCCTTAAATATTAGCTAGGGGCTGAAACTTACCACACTATACCCTTGGGTCAACCTCTACAGAAAATGTAAAAAAATCCAAGATGGCCACTTTGATGACGTCACAGTGACGTCATTTTCAACAATGGCATTTTTTGGTCGATTTTTACGTTAGATTTTCCGAATTTTTACGACTGTTCAAATCACTTTTCGTCCGTGGTCCGTGGTCCGTCCGTCCGTCCGTCGTCCGTCAGTCCGTCGTCAGTCCGTCCGTAAACAATTCTTGTTACCGCGATTTCTCAGGAACTGCTTCATGGATCTTTCTCAAATTTGGTACACAGGTTCCCTTTGGGGTCAAGTTGTGCCTCGATCCGATTCGAAAATCCAATATGGCCACCAGGCGGCCATTTTGAATTTCCCCCTGAAATTTCGTTATCTTGAATTCTCAGGAACTCATGCATGGATCTTTGTCAAATTTGGTACACAGGTTTCTCTTGTGGTACCCTCTGGCATGCTGGATTTCCCCAGGAGACATTGTTATTGCGATTTCTCAGGAACTATTGCATGGATCTTTTTTTCAAATTTGGTACACATGTCCCCTTTGGTGTCTAGTTGTTCACGATACCTTTTCTGGTCTGATTCGAAAATCCAATATGGCCTCCAGGCGGCCATCTTGGATTGCCCCATGAAACTTTGTTATCATGGATCTTTCTCAAATTTGGTACATAGGTTCCCCTTGGGGCCTAGTTGTGTAGGATACCTTTTTCGGTCCGCTTCGAAAATCCAATATAGCCACCAGGCGGTCATTTTGGATTTCCTCATGAAATTTTATCGTGATTTCTCAGGAAGTGCTGCATAGATCTTTCTCAAACTTGGTACACCGGTTCCCCTTGTGGTCCAGTTGTGCAAGATACCTTTTTGCTTCGATTCGAAAATCCGAGTTACGCTTCAAATTAATACTGTATTCCCGAGTTGTGACGTTGCATCACAAGAGTCGGCTTATCAAACGATGGGGCATATTCTATATATTGACTATAGAGAAATCCATACTTTCAACTTCTATATCAATGAGTTCAAATGATTCCGAATTAAAATGAATTTCTTCAAATTTTAAATCAGTTTACTTTAGTCCATGCCGATGCGAGTGAACTGCCCCACCGTTTTGTCTGCCTAAGGGACGTCACTCTTGTGAAACAACGTCACAACTCAATAAATGTAGACTACTGCGTGTTTCGATCCAAGGGAGATAATCAGGGCTCATGTCAAAGTGTCAAAGAGATTAGGCTTCGCTTCCAGTCCCCAATGATGACACGTGCAAAAAAAAAAAAAAATACTACAAAACGAAAACGAAGGATGCTCCGGACATTCACTTTCAGAGTAACTTTGCTCATTTACTATAACAACCGACATCAAGTACAGTTTCTAGAAATCTTGAAACTCCTGAACCTTATATAGATAATATCTTGGTGTTTTCAAGTGTCCCTTTTTCGATCTTTTTCGCTCAAATTCGAAATTCTGCAAACAAAATTACAAATCAATCGTTTGTTCTTAGTAACAATCGATAAAAAGATCCTCTTGTCATTAGCTTACAATTATCAGACAATGTTGGACGCCAAGATTCTTCAGGATCTCTCGTTTATTTACGCAATTTCTCCGCAAAAACAGCATGATAAATCAGTAAATAGCAGAAAGTTCGAAGAAATATGACAAAAACATCACTTTTCTGGGACCCCACATGGCCGCCATTTTGAATTTACCCATGATCCTCTCCTCGAGGGGTCATGCAAATAGGCTCAAATTGACCCAAATATGATAACCTATAATGTCACGGAGATTCAGCTCTCTATTTTCTGTCGTTCAGGAGATAGCGCAGAAAGTTTGGTAGGGGGGCCATTTCAGCACCCCCCCCCCCCTTCAGGCCAGGTAGGGTTAAATCGTCCCCAACGGGCCATGTTTCATGCAAGGAACACCAGACAATGCAAAGTCAAGTTTCAATATAACATTGTGTCAGAATAACTGACAGTTGATTTTAACTTCGGCTTTCAGTCTCAGTAGCTTTGGATCGCGGATATGTCGTTGGCAGAGCTAGAGCGAATGTTGAAAAGAGAAATTGAACTGACTTGTGTGTCCTCTAGTCGGTATAGAAGCCCATACCCGGTCCTAGCAAGATTATATCACTGACACCGCGCTACGTCAAGCTGGAGTGGCCGATATTTGAAATACAGTGCAATTCTACGCCGACGAGAAAGCATGCGTCGTCATCTTGTAAGGCTCTTGGATAACATCCAATGGTTGACCCGCGTATAGATTATGTTCAGAGGAGACGGTAGCTATTTTTTCAGTTAGCGTACAGTATATATGTCTTATGCTCTGAGTATTTTGTAAGCCCTGTGTGTTTTTTAGATATCAGCATCTTGAAATAGTGGATTTGTTCAAAATCGTCAGTAGTATTATAGGGATATCACAGGTCCCACACCCCCACCCAAATGCACCTCCACTCACCGACCACCGTCATACGTCACTACCGATCTCTAGTTGTATAGATTATTGAGATTAGACATTAATAAATTATATACGTACAGTCTGCTTTATAATTTACCTAAAATATAAATATATATACATAACAAAAAATAACATATAGCCTTCTTGACTTTCTACATCATTCTATTCCGACTGCAGTTTCGAACTTTGCGTTCTTTTCAAGGGATATTGTACAGTTGCAATGACATGGGTTATATATACCGTAACGTGTGTACGTTGTCCCCAAACAACAAATCTATGGTTACACAAGTTAAGACATGCTAATCTTGTCCATAGATTTTCTATACATTATTAAGCTATACAAGTGAGAACAAGAAACTAAGCTAGTAAGCTAAATTATAATACTAGCTGATTCATGGATAGTGAAAAGGATTAAGGCCTGTGGCTACCATTGAGAGGGGGGCGCATTTTGTCAATAAACAGTATTTCGTTGACATCTAACAATGACTGATTACCCTCAGGTATTTGTAAAAAGGAAAAACCTTAAACGAAGGGGTTAGGTGCAAAGCGCATTCTCTGATATGCCGACTCACTGGCAGAAAACAATGGTTCGCATTATTGATCGCATTATTGATCCTTCGACTTTTCGGCCTCGTACAAGTGATGACGATCACCTGGAATTATATTTAGATAGTCTGAATAATATACCCCTGACCGTATCATCTCAGGCTCGTTCAAATACATCTTCTAAACAGAAATCTGCTATTAAAGAGCTTCTGTCTAATCCGACCATTATAATTAAAGAGGCTGATAAAGGTAAAGCCGTAGTGGTAAGGGAGCGTGTCAAAAGTTTTGACGTTCAAACTAAAAGAATGCGTTAGAAAATGAACAGGTACTCGTTCTTTTTCTTCCAGCAAACGAACGTTCGACAGTCAGAAAATGAACACTACCCCGTCAGAAAAATGAACGTCAGAAAAAGAACATTCATTTTTGAACGTTCAAATTAGTATGTATGATAGCGGTCAGAATTCGCTGAAGGGCTCACATTACGGCTATCGTGTCGACTCTTATTAGAACGAAAAAAACAAAACAAAACAAAAACAGAACACTCGAAAAGGCAGCACCTTTGAGACTTAACTGTATTTATTTTGCACTAGCTTTCGTAGGTATATAACCCACTTCCTCTGAAGAAGTACTTTCGTTCTTTCAAAGCAACTATGGCAAAGATTTGACGTTTATCTACAGCAAATTCAATAAATGTATTTAATATAATAAAAGTGGATCTTTCGTGCATATTCTGGGGAATTATTTACCGGGAATTATAGAACGAGCGACATATAGGAACTAACGCGCGTGTATTATTTTTTGAAAGAAAACGAGATGAACTATATAATATTAAACTTCGACAGAGAAATATCACCATACTGATTTGGTTTTATTAAAAGTCCGATGTGACCAAATATCGTAAAGAATGATACAATAATCGGGTGAACAAGTTGGAGAATTAAGCTCCTTAAAATGTTCGTAATTTGAATTAATTTGATAGACAAATAAGGACTTTGTTGTGATATCAAACCACACATTATTATATTACGTATTTGTATGACATTTATATAACAAATTTGATAGATGGCATTCGGCGGATGTTGATCCCGAATGTTAACCGTATATGCTAAACCCCTAGCTGTCCCCTATTGTACTGTCCGACCTGCTCTGTGTTGATAGTGTGTCACGCGCGTGGGCCGTCTGCACATGAGGCCCAGAAAGGGGGAGAGCTCAAAGTTGTTGCCGTTCCCGGGTATATAGAGTTGTACGGTGTGGGCTTCATTGCATCAGATTTCATCACCGCTACTAATTTTTTTCGTATGGGAAAATAGTGATAGTCTCCAGGTTCAGATGGCTTTTTATGCACACCAAATGACCACCCGGGATTTTCCTGGTAGGCCGTAACTGACACTGTCAACATTTGAAACTCGACATAATATTGTTTCAATTTAATTTATTACACATCTTGCGGTGTTCTAAATGCTGTTCGTTATATTTATTATTTGGTGTCAAAAATGATCCATCACGGAAAGCCCCTTGAACAGATGTACATATAGCGTTGATTTTATTATCGTATTTTGATAGATCAATAAAGCTCAATAAACGATTCACTTATATTTCACCATAAAGTATATCACATGATCGATATGAAATCTGAAATACATTTTTCGCTATTAAATTCAAAATTACTTTAAGAGAAAATTACCCCCAAGAGTTCTAACGTGTTGTCCTCGTGATTGTGTTATAAGTTACATATCCAGTGATCGAGTACCGATTATCTCTCATCTGAAGTATTTCAGAATGAAAGTGAATTTTTTCATGAATCCAATTTTACAGTTTGGTGTCATGTGAATCACAGAGTACAGGAATTTATTGCACAATATAGAATTATACGGAGCATTATTTGTATGTGACAGCGTATCGACAAGCCTGGAAGATAGTTGTAAACCTGGTAAAAGTATTTTCCAGCTATTATTAAACGGTTCTCGTTCACCTTACCACACACACAAACCATACACTCCCGTTTAGTATCCACATGATGTGTTATTTATATATATATACAGACTTCCATGCCCTTTATCATGCTGTTTGCTGGAGTGAACGATGTTATTGAAAGTTAATACCCCAACACAGACATACTCATAGTATGCAAGGAGTCCCCATGCAGTTCGAAAGCCATGCTTCTCACAACAGGACTAGATCAATAGTTGTTGAATGCATAGCCCCCCACCAATCATGCACCAGAATTGAGATGTCTTTAGCTGCGGGTAGGAAATTAGTCGTGTTTTGAAATTATTAATATGCATTCATCGAATTTTTAACACCTGTCTTGGTTTTATAAATATAAAGTATATTTGCCGCAGCTCATTTCCTGAACTGAAATTATAAATTTATTATAGTTCACACTTGTTTAATTGGAATTCATACATCTCCATACTAACATTGTTAGAATCCTGGAGCCCAGTGTTCCTTCTTTGTCCACACATGGATGAACTTTGTCAGAGATATATAATGCAGAACATAAATCGCAATAGTAATCAAGAACAAGATAAGAAAAAAAACGTGTTTTCTTTTTGCTTGGAAATATGCCAATTGCATCCGCGCTGGGGGAGAAAAGATAACTTGATCAGCTCCCTATTTCCAGAGTAACCACAATATCGCCATTCATTTGGTTTAAATAGTTTATTTGACGACAGGAGCGCAATAAGCCGAACTTATTAGTGCGTCTCCCAGTAATCGTAGAGGAAATACATAGTGACAAAAGTATAATATAGACATATAAATATACGAAAGTCATTCAGTTATATAACGATTTATCCTTATGACATTGGGAATTTTTTGTCTTCAGTAATATTATCTTCAATAAGAAATGAGTAAATCAGGGAAAGTATACAGGCCTACAAACTACATGAATGATCATTATAAAAAGACATGGCCCGATTGAATCACGCAGAGACACCATGCAGCTCCCGTCATATCTCAAGGTAGGCCGCCATGTGAGGTCTCCTGTTTGTCAATAAAACCATGGAGTTCAAAGTTTTAATTCCATGATAAAAAAGATAAACCTTGAATAAAACAGTTCTGATTGCCAACACATCAAGCCATTTCTTTAAAAAAGATATATGGACCGATTGATTCACGTGGAGACTTCATCACGCATGTGGCGCCCGTCATTATGCAACCTGTGAGGGCCCCGTCATTTGTAAATAAAACAAAAGGACGCAGTTCAAACACCAACACATCAAAACATTTCTTTAAAGAAGATGGATATTTTTCATAGACCAATGTATTGAAATATCCTTTGCGGAGCCTAAACCCTTCCTTCTTTCCCGCATACAAAGTATTCTCTATAGGGCCCATTCCCAGCGCACGAACTTCATTTTCAATACATACTGTCGGCTTCTTTATTAAAATTATACCATTTCCAGGCATTACAGATCGCTGGAATACGTTTGTAAGTTGATAAAGAAGAATCATTTAAAGTAACATGTCCATGACGAAACAATCTATCCACGGGACGCAAGCGCCGCAGGCCATGACTTTTGATCGCCCGACCGAGAATCTCATTTTTTGGTGGATGAAGAAGAGATTCACGAAATGTAAAAATCCACATCAAACAAGTAAAACACTGGGGAAAATAAACAAGAAAGAAGTCATTAATTTATCTTGTCAAGTATTATATAAGCGAACACTCATATATAGGTGGTGACAAACCGCTGAAGCGGAGACGGGACAAGAAAAAGAAAAACGTTTTACTTGTACCCTTTTTTTATTGAAGAAAATCACCGACATCGGTAATACAACTCCACAGGATTACGGAATGCATTGAATATATACACACATGAAGCAAAAGACATGGCAAATTACAATAAAATCTATAACACGAGAATGACGCGTGATGAGAAAGTAGATTTGATCCGGCGCGTTTTTTAGTATCGGGATGGCAGCTTTCTGTATGTTGTTCATTTCTGCTTTCGTCAAACGCCAGCCGTTTGCGCACGTGAGAAAACGAACATGCGAAAACGAACGTGCGAAAATGAACGTCAGAGTGCATTAAAAAAATGAACGTTCAAAAATGAACGTTCGACTGTTCATTTTCTGACGCTGCTGTGTAAAATGAACGGCCTGACGCATGCGGAAATGAACGACCTCCTGTTCAAAAATGAACGCGTTCGCGTCAAAACTTTTGACACGCTCCCTAATGGATAGGGAGTATTACAAGGACAAGATTCTTGAAATGTTTAACGATAAGGACACTTACAAAGAAAACGAAACGAATCCCGACAACGAAATTATAACAGAACTCCGTAAACTTATTAGGAAGTATGAGAATATTCTAACCAAAAAAGAAATAGAATTTCTGACTAAATTCGAGTCCAAATCTAGCAACTTTTATGGTCTCCCTAAAATCCATAAATCAGAAGAAATTAAAAATGCTATCCAAAAACAAAAGTCAGAATATATTGTGCTATGTAGGCCCCTGGATCTTAAATTTAGACCCATTATTGCTGGTCCGTTATCCCCTACGCAAAGGATTAGCCATTTAACTGATATCTTGCTAAGAAATTTTCTTAAACACGTTAATAGTTATGTACGGGATGATTTAGATTTTTTGAATCATTTGCCCACTGAAGTGAACGTTGATAGTAAAATGGCCGTTTTCGATGTTCACAGCCTATACAGCAGTATCCCACATAATTTGGGATTAGAAGCCATCAACTACTGGCTTGTTAATCATCCAGACACTCTCCATGACCGATTCTCTAAAGATTTCATTCTAGATAGCATAAAATTCTTTCTGCACAATAATTCATTTTGTTTCAATAACACTCACTACTTGCAGGTTTTGGGGACTGCCATGGGTACAAAAATGGCCCCCGTATATGCAACCCTAGTTATGGGCTATATAGAAATAAGCCTTTACAAAAAAGTTACAACAGCTCATGGAGAAAGTTTTGGCTATGAATTCAAAGAAGGATGAATTCTTTGCATCCAAATATATCGTTTACTATGGAACAAAATGACAGGGAGATACCATTTTTAGATATTTTTGTTATCAAATCTGGAACTTCTATTAGTACTGATATATATAGAAAACCCACGGATACGCAGCTTTATCTCCATTTCAGTTCTAATCACCCTAGACACACCAGGGAGAATATTCCGTACACATTAGCCAGACGGGTGTGTACTATTATTTCAGATATTTTGGTCCGAGACCAACGACTTATGGAATTGAAATCAGCTTTACGGCAAAGAGGCTATCCGGAAGGCCTTATCGATCAAGGGATTAGGAAAGCAACCACTCATCCGCTCAACCACAAAGCTAGATTCATAGCTGGTTCTAGAAGCTGCACCACCAAGCTTCTTTCAACCCTATTGACGAGGGCCCTTCATGAGGTAAAAACATTTTGAAAAAGGTATTGCGCCACTATTTCTAAGAACTCTGGCGTTGAATGTATGTGGATATTGAAAAACTCAAAATGTCTTACGGAAGAACTTGATGCTAAAGGTCACATACCGTACAGACATGTATCCACATGGGATTTCTCGACTCTCTATACTACAACCCCTCATCAGGACCTTATTGACCGTATAAGTTCATTAACAGTATCTGTGTTCAAGAAAACTGATCGTAGATATATTAATGTCGGAAGCCATAAAGCATTCTTTAGCTCGACTACATACAAGAGATATCATTCATGGGATGTTTTTTGTTTATAGAGTTGCTTGAATTTCTCATTAAAAATATCTATGTGAAATTTGGCAACACAATATATCAGCAGCATATAGGTATTCCAATGGGTACTAATTATGCACCCCTGTTGGCTGACCTGTATCTGTTCTCTTATGAATATGACTATATGCAGGCGCTTTCAAAAACCTATCCATTCAAAGCCCGTTCCTTCTCATTCACCAAACGCTATATAGACGATCTTCTCGCTGTGGATAATCGCTATATAAATGACGCAGTAAAGGATATATATCCACCTTCACTGGATTTGAAGGAAACTACAGATAGCCCTACAGGCACATCTTATTTAGATCTCTATCTCTATAAAAATGAAGTGGGCATTCTCTCTCGTCGACTTTATGACAAAAGAGATGATTACAATTTCGACATCGTGAACTATCCCTTTTTGGATAGTAATATTCCAGTGGGACCTGCATATGGCGTATACATATCTCGCTTAGTAGCATTTGCTAGATCCTGTGTTAAATGTGATGATTTTAATCAACGTCACCAAACATTGTTGCAGAAACTTATAAAACAGGGCTATTCCACCAAGCGCCTCCACTCAAAGTTTCTCAAATTTGGCGATACATATCGCATGCTGATAGCAAAATACGAACGTAGCGTGCAAGATCTATGGCGCTACGTTTCGTAACTTGTGTCTAATTCCGCTTAACCCGGGGCTAGGGGCCGTATGAACCATGTACTTCAAGATCCTCATGGTACTCATATGAACAGTCACAATCAAAGCGTGACTGAGATACATCATTCTTAGATGACGACTTTACAACGAATATTATGGATTAAGAATACTGATCAGCGATACGATTTGATATTTTTGGAACATCATGATGTCTTGCCGGCATCATTGAAAACTGTTGACCGCTTCTCTCTTGCAGGAAACAAGCCCATGTTTATGTATACTATGATTGTCTTTTTGAATTTGGTGCTAATACTGTTATATGGAATATGGAATAGGTCTTTGGATTATGGACGCGGATATTCTCTAATGGACGACGGCTGAATTATGGATGACGGATTAGACGCTTGTAATTGTGAATTGAGACAGCCTTCCCCAAAAGTTGCTAGTAAAAACTTGATTCCTTTTGTCACCACCTACAACCCCAATAATAATAACGTGTTTCCCGTTATGATGAATACCTTAAGTATGCTGAATAACAGCCCTAGAATGAAAGATATTGTCTCAAATTCGACAAATATCAACAGTAAAAGACAGGCCCCAAGCTTGATGAAAATACTTACGCGGGCTCAATTTTCAGATACTGGATTGGATACACGGGTCTCGAAATGTAACAAATCGTGGTGTGGTGCATGTATTCATATTATAGAGGGGCCTGGTATCAGGTTCACTCATCAAAGTTATGATTTTAAGGTCAAATTCAATATGTCATGTGATTCGAAATTTGTTGTGTACGCTCTTGTCTGTGTGAACTGTAGAAAACAATATATCGGGCAAACAACTGATTTACGTTCAAGATTAACAGTACACAGGCAGCAGATCAATAATGCGAACCCTTGTTTTCTGCCAGTGAGTCGGCATATCAGAGAATGCGCTTTGCACCTAACCCCTTCGTTTAAGGTTTTTCCCTTTTACAAAGTACCTGAGGGTAATCAGTCATTGTTAGATGTCAAAGAAATACTGTTTATTGACAAAATGCGCCCCCCCCCCTCTCAATGGTAGCCACAGGCCTTAATCCTTTTCACTATCCATGAATCAGCTAGTATTATAATTTAGCTTACTAGTTTAGTTTCTAGTTCTCACTTGTATAGCTTAAAAATGTATAGAAAATCTATGGACAAGATTAGCATGTCTTAACTTGTGTGACCATAGATTTGTTGTTTGGGGACAACGTACACACGTTACGGTATATATAACCCATGCCCTTGTAACTGTACAATATCCCTTGAAAAGAACGCAAAGTTCGAAACTGCAGTCGGAATAGAATGATGTAGAAAGTCAAGAAGGCTATATGTTATTTTTTGTTATACACCTTCTCCACATCAGAAGACCGCTCTTTTTATACCTATATATACATATATATATATTTGTAGTGTGGTCCTACATATGATATTATAAATAAATTCTCCGAATTTATACGTTAACCGTTAATAACAGTATAAAACACGGTGTATATTTTAGACTCTATATTGGTTTTACAAAAATGCGTTAGTTCAATCATTGTATGGCGACATCTGGTGTTGGCTGTTTATACTTCGTATATTTATAGAACGATATCAATTTAGTTTGGGTATGGAATTATACAATACGATTGACATATAGTAAGGGTTGAAAGGGATACCGTGAAATAAATCATTATTTGAAAACGGTCAGTAGAATATAAAAGGGGAGTTCTGAAACACAGGGAAGCCGGGAAGCCGATGGCGTCGTGACGTCATAAATAGGTCGCGCGGTGTTCGTCTATTGATAGTGTCATGACCATAGCCCAAGGGGTTGTAGGTCAACGTCTGTTCACCGGACCGCGACAATAGCCCGAGGTGTTTGCGGTGTTTTATGTCTGTACAGCGGACCGTGTCTATAGCTGTTTGCGGTGTTCGAGGTTATGGTCTATTTATGGAGCCATACTTATAGCCCGAAGGTGCGGTGTTCATCGTCTATATATATATAGACCTATAACCCGGAGGTGCGGTTTTCACCGAACCGTGTCTATAGCATGAGAAGTGTGTGCGGTGTTCCATATCTGTTCAGCGGTCCGTGTTTATAGTTAGCGATGGAGCGTGACTAATGAAAGCCCGCGGCTAATTCGGGAATTTTGCATATAGAATACGGTGGTTACATTCCGCATCACTCAACTTCTCATCTTACACATCTGATAATCAATGAAACTATGAATATACTCGTAGTCTATAGTTAGAAAAAAATATATATAAGGACAGTTCTGAAACAGGGAAGCCGATGAAATAGATCGGTGGAGCGTGACTAGTGGAAGCAGGCGGCTATTTTATTCGAAGCCGACCATATACGGAACAGGATTAGCCCGAGGCGTGGGTTGACCAGGTTGGCGGTGCTCGCGAGACTCATCGTTTATTAATGTCGTCTTATGAGTGTCACGTAGGTGAGGGAATGATCTTATAAATGGGTAGGAAACTCGCATTTCTCCATTCACCTCGAGAAAGCGTCGCATCGTGCATCATATCTAGCGGACACTAGCTTCCCTCGGAGACAAAGCTTCTTTCCAAGCGTATGCACAGTGGAATCCATCGGCGGAAGTCTCCATCGGACGAAGACGTATCATACGGTAAGCCTATTCCACTATACCAAGCGATTTATATGCATTATTACATTCCAAACATGGCGGAGATGTACCATTTCATATATTAGGCCCTAAGCTAACGATGTAGAACACTGAACTGTCAAAGAAATGAACATAAGATTCCATCAAAATTATTGGTGCTCGTAAAGATTTTATTTCCACATCAGAAACCATATGTTATCTACACCCGCGATGGACTGATATAACGGTTCAACATTCAGTGACTAGCCATTATTCATGTTGTGCTCGTTTCTTCCTATGGTTAAACAGACATAACTCGCTTCCTACGAATAAAAGTGTCAGAACAGGCATTCAATTATCCACATATGGATATCGCGCTGTCGATATAGGTAAATTTTTAAAATATGTGTCTAGAGCTTCAATATTATGTTTCCGACCATTTTTGTTTTTTTTTATTTTGTTTTTTTCAACGGGCGTGTATGTGGCGAGCTTTTGTGCAGGTAGAATGCGATGGAGACCTCATAGCGTTATAACGATACCGAAGTCTATAGCGTTTCATGTATAAAATGAGAACGTATGAATCGAGTTTACCGGGCCTGTATCAACCTGACAGATTGAGGAGGATATTCCGAATACGATGGCAATCATTTTGAGCGGAACATAGGTCAACCAGAAGTGACGTCGATAATATGGGAAAGTCTCTATATCTCGGACACGGGAGGGGTTAGAGAGCTGAAACGCACTGCTTTAGATACATAAGAAAGAAGCGCATCGTTTAAGGGCCATGGTGACGTCATAGTAACATCACGGTATGATTTCGACAGATTTTGAAACTTACACCGTTGGATATTTTGAAACAACGCGATCATAGCCGCATCTCATGCGTCATTATCACCTCAATATTTCAGCGAACAGCATGGATGATTCCAGTCTCGATTCCTTTACCAATGTTGAATATCTTAACGCTTGGGCTGAAAGATATGGACGTTCGAACGATGATGCCGTCAACCTTCGACGAATTCAACTGCTGGCGGAATCACTAGGTCGTCTCGTCCCCAACACAACGGCCACCAGAATCCAGTGAGACTTTGCATTAAGACATTTACCAGTAGGAGGAACATGCTACAGCATAAACGTAGGAACCACGGCGGTCATTCACTGTTGTGCACTGTATGCTGTAAAACGTTCTTCCGATCGGAAAGGCTAGAAGAACACCAACATGTTCATTCGAGGAAACGCCATGCGGAAACAACCACCCATGACGGGGTGAAATGTCCGAGGAAAAACGGTAAGTGTAATATTCATTATTACAGGAAGTTACTTCGGTAACATAATTTTCATGAACATTCGAGGTCCAAGGTCGTAAGACACGCATCTATACTACCAAACACTCCGGATAATTATTCTACTCACAGCGACTAAAACAACACTGTACATACTATATTCCGTTAGCGGTCATCAGTTATACGTTTCACCACTCTATGGTATATATTTATTTTAAATATATCAACTTGGGTTGGCATCTTGTTCGTCGTCCTATGGTTCAGATCTCCAGCCAGCGCAAAATACAGGTAAATTACCGCGGATACTAACGACTAACGATAGGGTTCATTAGATATACCTCTCAACTCAGAGGAGAGGAAAACTAATAGTTCTTTTTAACTATGCTCATTTCGATAAACATGGTTATATAGCATAACCTCGAGATATGATCGCGTAGGAATCTTTATTACCTACTTCTATGAAAAGTAACTCGAGCTTAAGGTTGATTTAACATAACAGTTACAAAAAAACGGTTGAAAATAAGCTTCGTTATTATATCTTTAGATCCACCCGCTCGACTAGCCAAATGTAACTGGTGCGGAAGACTCAAGGGCCTGTTACCTGGAAAACAGTTCTGCGAGGAGTGTTCTAACCGAGGTCGTGGGTGTTCTTCCGGTCATCGACCCCTACCCGAGCGATTCTACATCAGTCACCCGCAGCATTGCAACAGTTGCCACGGTAAACAGTCGGGAGGGGCGAAATCATCGTCGTCCGCGCTGAACGGAACTCTGCACACCCACACTATTCCACCTACATTCTTCATTTTTTTAATAACAATGAAAACGCAGTTCGTCAACTGTTGACGACAACGTTAAACGAGCAACGCGGGATCAAGTGGTACGTCTCCCTACAACTCCGCCTCTCTCGAACGAACAGCGAGGGTGAGACCATTTACTCCGAACCCCTGTTCAGAAGTCTTAATTTCATTAGCACATACCTATCTCAGCTCGAACAGCAGCTCGCCGAGGCCTTCCAAAAAATACATTATAGCTTCCAGGAGTATCAGCGAGATGGAAGCGGCTGGGTCTTGGACGAAATTATTCACCTTCTGGTTCACATCGCTCAATATGTACCCTGTCAAGGTAGTAGCTATATCCCCACACCACATCATCTGAGTAAAAAGAAGGCCATTGTCAACCCACAGAACACCGATCAGTTTTGCTTTCTTTGGTCAATTCTAGCGGTCTTACATCCCGCGAAGCATATGTCGAATCGCATTCAGCATTATAAACCGTACTTTAACGAGTTAAACATCGACGGAATCGATTTTCCTATCCCTTTATCTCAAATATCAAAGTTCGAAACTCGTAACGATATTTCCGTGAGCGTGTTCGGTTATGACGGAGGGGTTTTCCCCCTGCATATAAGCGAACAAAAGTCCGACAGACACGTCGATCTTTTACTCATCTCTAAAGATGAGAAGAGACATTTCTGCTTGATCAAGAACATGAGTCGATTGTTGGGGGATCGTACAAAACCTCATAGTGCTCAATTCTTCTGCAATTATTGTTTGCGCGGGTTTCTACTCGACAGTTGCTAAACGATCACATTCCTCACTGTTCTCGACACATCGTTTAGCATAACACTAAGGGCTATGACGGTCATCTCATCTGTAGCGTTATGGGAAAATTCAAGGGTCTGAAAATAACGTGCATCCCGAATAACATGCAGAAATACATCTCCTTCTCTCTGGGTAATTTAAGGTTCCTCGATTCCCTACAGTTTCTCAATGCCTCCCTCGAAACTCTAGTCGACAACATGTCTAAGGAAGGCGCTGAAAAATATCACCAGCCCGGGCAACATTTCCCGAACCCTAACCACCAGCGTAAAATGTTGAGAAAGGGAGTCTACCCGTACGGCTATACGTCCGCCGAAAGTAAATTTTCGGAACGCCAACTCCCTCCCATTAAGCGTTTTACAACGATCTTCGCGAAGAGCCCATTTCCGACCAAGACTAAGCCCACGCGCAGTCGGTATAGTCGGAGTTTGGAATTCAAACCCTAGGGCATTACCACGACCTCTACCTAAAATCTGATGTCCTGCTACTAGCCGATGTATTCGAAAATTTTCGCAACATTTGCATGAACTACTATTATCTCGACCCGGCTCACTATTATACCTCACCCGGTCTGTCATGGGACGCCATGTTGAAAATGACGGGGGTGCGTCTACAATTGCTGGACGATATAGATATGCATCTAATGATAGAACGGGGTATCCACGGAGGTATTTCAATGATCTCTAATAAGCATAGTAAGGCGAACAACCCGGACATGGTCGATTATAATGTCAACTGTCCCACTAAGTACATTACTTATCTGGACGCTAATAACATATACGGGTGGGCTATGTCGCAACCTTTACCCCTACGGGACTTTGCGTGGATGACCGACGAACAGATCCAGTCGCTGGATGCGACGGAGATAGAGAAAATTGAAGATGATGCCGAAACGCGTTATATTTTCGAAGTCGACTTACAATATCCCTCGTCACTCCACGAGGCGCATAGCGACTATCCTCTCTGCTCCGAACGACTGACGGTGGCCGATGACATGCTCTCGCCTCATTCTCTCGGACTGAAGGAAGAGCTAGAGATTAAAGGCAAACCCACAGAAAAACTCGTCCCGAACCTTCGCGACAAATCGAACTATGTGATACACTACCGCGATTTGAAGTTCTACCTGCA
The DNA here is from genome assembly GCA_036873755.1 of Hanleya hanleyi. Lineage (NCBI taxonomy): Eukaryota > Metazoa > Mollusca > Polyplacophora > Lepidopleurida > Hanleyidae > Hanleya > Hanleya hanleyi. The sequence goes on from JAVTVY010004953.1 coordinate 166,404, forward strand.
ACAGGGGATGCTTTTGACTCGTATCCATCGCGGGTTGGAGTTCACGCAGTCTACATGGCTGCAACCGTACATCGCATTCAACACGGACAAACGTAAGGCCGCTAGGAATGACTTCGAGAAGGACTTTTTTAAACTGATGAACAACTCGGTGTTCGGGAAAACGATGGATAATCTTAGGAAACGTACCCCGATAGAGCTCGTCAACTCAAAATGGAGACTTCAGAGGATGGTCGCCAAACCCTCTTTTCAGGCTTTTAAAATTTTTAACGAGGATTTAGTCGGCGTCAATCCAAAGAAAATAAAATTATTTTTGAACAGGCCCACCTACCCCGGCTTCGCATTTCTAGACCTCTCGAAGCTACTGATATACGACTTCCACTATAATGAAATGAAACGACATTATGGTCAAAATGCGAAGCTGCTATTCTCTGACACGGATAGTTTATGTTATGAAATCGAGACGGAAAATTTATACGGCGACATGGCGAAGAATCTGACTTTGTTCGACACCAGCAACTACCCGAAAGATCACCACCTCTATAGCGCTACCAATGCCAAAGTACTTGGTAAAATGAAAGATGAATGCGGTGGTACCCATATAGAGGAGTTTGTGGGTCTTAGGCCTAAGTTGTACAGCATTCTTTTCGGAGGAGAGGAGAAGAAAACGGCGAAGGGGATAGCTGAATACGCTATAAAGAAATAACTTCGACATATCATGTATAAAGACTGTTTATTTCAACACAAAATTGTAAAAACGACGATGAACCAGATTCGCAGTATTGACCACCAGTTATATAGTCATACCGTTGAGAAAGTAGCGTTATCCGCCTTCGACGATAAACAGTATGTACTAGATGACGGTATCAATACTGTGGCGCACGGCTTCGTCGGATCTACATCACACTGAAAACAAATGACGGCTAATTTTACAAACTATGTATGTTTATTAATAAAATGCGTGGAATTTATTCATCGTCTTCGTAAAGTTTATCGAACAAGTGTTCCTTCATTTTAACGCTTTGTTTCATCGCTTCCTCATAGCTCGCGTTGTACGACTTCTGAAGGTCATCGCAGGTCTTCATCATTTCCTCGTGAATTGGGTCGCTCTCCAGAGTTTTTATACCCAAGATCACATCGAGATACATCCGGCGTAGCGTCTTCATCATGTGAGGCATGTATTCAGGTATTTCTCGGACCTCAGCCTCCTCCTTCGTACAACCATTCGTTATGAACTCTCTAGTCTTCATTTTGATATCATCGTTGAATTCCATACGCGATGCTCTACCGAACATGGCTTTCCACGTGTCTTGTTTCACGGTATGGGACGCTTTATAGGCAGCCGATTTCACACGACTCCCTTCTCCCGTTTGTTCCCTATATCAAGGAGGTATTGCCTTTGTATATAGACCTTGTCCAGTCTGTGTGGGCGCATCCAAACTCATTTTTAGCCTTTGGCTTTCCGGTGTAGTCGGCTTCAAATCGATTATTAGGGAACCGTAAGGCTTGGTAGTGGCTTCTTCGTACTTTTTCGTGAAATAGTCTATGTTTTGAGGATACATGCGTCTTCTGAAGAGTTGGACCTGATGACGGTCGATGGGACTGTTGAAAAGCACGAAGTATTGGCAGTTCAAGGTGATGTCTCTGGACGCCTTACATTGGGGGAAGAGATTCTGCGGCAATTAAATTACGGACAGATTCCGATGGTGAGAGCCTTTGGTGAACAGATCCTCGATTTGTCCGTCTGATTTGGGTTGACTCATCATATCGTCGAGCACCACAATATTGATCTGCGCAGGGTCGAAGTAATAGGTCTCCCGATATCGTGCGGGATTCCGGGAACGAAGCTCACATTCTTTAATCGTGTATTCTCGTAGGCGGGCGGCCAATGACCGTAACACCAGACAATACGAGAGGGAGAGGGCTGAATGTCGGTCCCTTCCAAGCGTTTCAACACCCATGACGTCTTTCCACACCCCGTCGGACCGCTAACAGTCATGGTAAAGGGATGTTGAAAGGCTGCATTCACAGTCTTTGCTTCGGATACCTATTCATCCGTAATGACATCGGATATTACATCGCGTATCATTGTAATCCGTCCCCCGTGATGTAACTCGATATGTTTGCGCAGGTTTTCGATTCTCGTAAACGTCTTAGTACATAAGCTACACGCATAAGTCATGATATGCTCTAGGAAAATAGACGTTAATATAACAAAAGCTTCGTGTAGAGGGCGTTCACCGCACTGAAACTTGCACTTACATAGGAGATATCCCAACGCCGATTCAATACATTCGGCTGCAGGGTGCAGGCTACAGGGTGCAAGGTGCAGGCTGCAGGATACTGCGGGTAGCCGAGCTTAAATCTACCGGCACCCAACTGGCGAATTTAATGGGCCAGCCTCTGGATACAGATCGGTATCGCCGATGTTTATTATGTGATGGCGGTTTCCGTCCGTCTGATATGCTCTAGGAAAATAGACGTTAATATAACAAAAGCTTCGTGTAGAGGGCGTTCACCGCACTGAAACTTGCACTTACATAGGAGATATCCCAACGCCGATTCAATACATTCGGCTGCAGGGTGCAGGCTACAGGGTGCAAGGTGCAGGCTGCAGGATACTGCGGGTAGCCGAGCTTAAATCTACCGGCACCCAACTGGCGAATTTAATGGGCCAGCCTCTGGATACAGATCGGTATCGCCGATGTTTATTATGTGATGGCGGTTTCCATCCGTCTGTCCGTGTGTCCGTGTGTCCGTCCGTCCCCCGTGTCCGGTCTATATCTGGGACAGTTTTCTATCTACAGCTCTAATTTTTGGTGAGTGGATACCCTACGGGGAGACGATGTGTCGCGTACCAAAATGAAGGTCAAGGTCAGAGGTCAAAGGTCACTGGCCTGAAAAACAGGAAATCACTGAAGGGTTCGTCTCCGGTCTATATCTGTGAACGTTTTGTATCCACAGTTGCAATTTTTTGTGAGCGGATACGCTAGGTAGAGACGACGTGTCGCGTACCAAAATTGAGGTCGAGGTCAGAGGTCAAAGGTCACTGTTGCCTAAAATCAGGAAACCATTGACCATTGACAGTTTTCTATCTACAGTTCTAATTTTTGGTGAGTGGATGCCCTAGGGGGGAACGATGTGTTGCATACGAAATATAGATCGAGGTCAGAGGTCAAAGGTCAGTGTGAAGGGAAAATCAGGAAATCATTAAATAATACTAATTTTTTGTGAGTGGATTCAATAGGGGGAATGAGGTGTCGCATACCAAAATATAGGTCAAGGTCGAAGGTCAAAGGTCACGGACCCAAAAATCAGGAAATTATAAAAAATAACATTTTTTGTGTGAGTAGATACATTAGGGGGACACAATGTGTCACTTATCAAAATGTACGTCAAGGTCAAAGGTCAAGGTCACTGTGACACCAAAATCATAAAATTGTTATAAATCATGATTTTTTGAGTCCATTGAGAAATTACAGGTAGCCGTTTTGTCATGTACCCAAATTTAGATCCAGGTCAATAGTCAAGATCACTGTGACACCAGAATCAAGGTCAAAGGTCAGTGTGACCTAAAAATCAGGAAATCATTAAAAATTACTAATATTTGCTGAGTGTATTCAATAGGGGGAAATGAAGTGTCGCATACTAAAAATTAGGTCAAGGTCAAAGGTCACTGTGACCCCAAAATCAAGAAATTATTAAAAATAACATTTTTTTTGTGTCAGTAGATACATTAGGGGGATATGTCACATACCAAAATGTAGGTCAACGGTCAAGGTCACTGACCCCAAAATCGTTATTGTTAAAGATCATGATTTTTTGTGTCTATTGCGAAATTACGGGGAGATGGTTTGTCATGTACAAAAATTTAGGTCAAGGTCAATAATCAATGTCACTGACTCCAGAATCAAGAAATCTTTGAAAATTACTTTGTTTTGTGCCCGTAGATTCATTAGGGGGACATGATGTGTCACATACCAAAATGTAGGTCAAGGCCGTACGTCAAGGTCACTGTGACCCCCAAAATCATGAAATTCATTTTTTTTTGTCCATTGATACATTGACGGAAGCAAAGTGTCGTGTACCAAAATTTAGGTCAAGGTCAAGGTAACTGTGACCCCAAAATCAGGAAATCACATTTTTATATGCCTGTCGAAGACGAGGTCATGTAATGCGATGTTGCGTTCTGTCCATTCATCCATTAACATTTGTTGTCCATGCGATATCTCTAGTCTCAAGGCATGGCAAAGAGGAGCCATACATTTTGAGATCAATTTGTCCAAGGTCAAGGTCAAGGTCACAGTCACAGTTTAGCTGACCATATGTGTCAGGTTGGAATATTCAGAGTTCTCTCCCCTACATGTATATGGCATTCGTCCTGTGGAGTTGTCTCCCATATTTGAAACCGCTACATTTATGTAAACTGTTGTGAAATAAAAACCATACATGTATTTAGTAATTTAACGGGGAGAGAGGTCCTTTATGAACTTCATACCTCTTTATTAACTCAAGAACAAATGTTTACTTCATCAGTTTCTTCTTCCTTCAGGAAAAATTGTCTCGTCTGAAAGGAATCCATTTGCAGGAAAACTACTATTTTCGTGTTTGACTATTGTCGATTTCAGTGTGGGATATGTGAGCTCTCAGGTTATGCTTCAAGGTCAACTAGTTACCAAGAGTTAAGCTCGTTAGTTTATCATTCAATATAAGATGTTATATATGTTACATTCTCAGAAGCACAAAATTGTAGGCTAGCTACCAATTGGAATCAAGGCTATCAAACAACCTTGAAATTTGGACCAATGTAATTCCAGATACACGGGCGTATATTGAAGCCCCTTGGGCTCTTGTTGTCTTTGCCGTTAGGTGAAATCAGGACTTCTTGTAACAGTATTAAGAAGAAGTAAAGGATGCATAACGGTAAATACATTTCTATCGTTAACTATTTTGAACATGGCATCTTAATCAGTGATACTATGGATTGTATTATTGATATTATTGGTTTTAGTGGGTATCGGATTATCATCATATGATTATAACATAAATGAACGTTTAAGACAATTTAAAGGCATACGGACGTATACCCGGTACATCGAATACAACCGGGAATCTGTTGATCAACGGTCTCTTGTACACGCTCGAACTTTCTTCGATCAATAATGGAAAACATCCGCTGCTAACTAATCACGTGATTTTTGCCACAGGGCACCCTCTTTTGAATATGTCTTCAAAACCAATAGATCGTACCGCTAATGATAAAGACAAAATTTCTGGGACAGGGTAAAAGCTAAACAAAAAACCTTCATATATTTTCGGTTTTAAGGTAAATATTACACGTTTATGTTTATTTATAAGATACATTTTGTTTATACTGTAAGCCAAAATTCTTGCTGGCATACACTATTTTGTCAAATGGAAGAATTCATCTTGTAATTGGGATACCCTAACAAAACGTAGTAAAGTTTTCCCCAACATTTCACATTTATTCCATCTCAGAGGGTTCAAAGGCAGCTTTCTATAGTGGGGGAGGAATCTGCACTGCCTCTTTTGACGACAGAGATGACTATAACGACGTTATATTTTATACTGATCGTAGCACAATAGAACAATATTAGATGCTGTGGCAATAAGTGTGTTGTAGATATACATAGTATTATATCATTGTTCTCTTCTTTATTGCTTATTTTATGATGATGTTGCAATATGTATTACTCATGTATTTGCTCGGCCTGTAATAGGTGCATTGCAAATCAATTCAAATACTTAGAGCGCCTTACACCGTCTGTGGGACGTCGTGGCAAAGCAGAGAATGGAACAGTTGTGTAACAACGTTGTATTGTGCCATGGTTTAACATTCCATAATAACGTCACAAGTTCCAACATCCTTGTGGCGCAGTTGTTAAAATTAAAGTCGTAAAGCAAGAAAGTTATAAATTCTAAAATCTGGAATATTATCTTGGAAAAGACGTAAACTTGCAAAAGTACATGTACCACAGTTGCATTTTAAATGAATGATCATGGTGCCGATTAAGGTAAAGACTGCTGGCGATGTGCACTGAACTGGGTAGTATATTACCTGTATATAATAGGAATATTCATAGTTCATAATATTTTCCATTTGAATAATAAAACTAATGGTGTATTTTCTTGTTAATAAGATTAATGAGTGAAAATTCATATTGATGGATTTAATTTCGTTTGTTCCGGAAAATACTTGTTATCCACACTGTCTGTTTACATATCGTTATATATGTGTTGAGATTTGATTTGACTGGTTTAGTGCAGATGGCTTGCTATATGAATATAGAGAGATAAATGTATACAAAATAGACTAGTTAGGGCCTACAAAACCGTTTGACAGTCCTTAGCATTCCATTCCATCAGACCATGGACTGTCGAGATGCACCATCCTTAACCAGACCAGAAACCTCATTGTCAAACCCATTCTTAGTTCGCAATCTATTTATAAATTGACTTTTTGGTATGTACAATACGAATTCTTTTTCACAATGTTGATACAAGCTACATGTATATCTGTGGACAGCTTCTATGAAGTGAGTTCAATCTGGAGTCTTCTCCAGTTCAAATGACATTTCACCCAGCCTGCATCAATCCTGGACAGTCGCTGTATCTGTCACTCAGACCAGAGCAAGAGGCTAGCTCAGATATCAACATCTGGCTATCATTTGTGTTGAAACCTTAATAGTTGTAATGGCAATTTAACCACTTTCTCTGTGGAGAATCTCAGAGGGGAGTCGCCTTATCTGGTTTTTAAATCACCCGTTGGTCCCTTTGATCTCCGGGGGTATTTGGAAGATTTTCAGAACAGGGAAAAACGACAGTATGTATACGTCCACGTTATTCAGCAAGTAGCGCTGTTGTTTGAAAACATCTTGCATGAAGTTTCCTTCCATTTCGGATATATTACTCTCAGCGATGAATTTCTTTCTCTGCGTAAATCCGACATTTTGACCTGATGTGGCATCCGCGGTATCCCAATTAATACCTTCGTCGGCTACATACAGTTGGAGCACTAGCTGAGTGGTTTTAGCGGCTTCACCGAAATTCATTAGCGTTTGAATGTAGGCTTTATAAGGGTAACTGTTGTCCATGACGTCATAAGCTTACCCTGCATGGAGACGTCTATCTGAGACCACATAGTTTGAAGGAGTAAATTGATAGGGCCGCATTTTTCGTCCTTGATCAAAGGGGTGCCATCTCTGTGGGTTATTTTAGCCTTAACGTAGAGTTTGATGGGTTTCAAGTCGACGTAATCCGAGCCTTGACCGGATATCAGGAATTCGACGGGTGCATCGTCCGAGATTTGAGAAGACGGTCGAACGTCGATAACATAGCGATTTTCAACCGCAGTTTGCGTAGGGGGTAATGAGAACAACGATAATTCGCTAGGTTGACCATCGGTGAATCCTTTGTCTGTGAGGAGTGCCATGTTATAACTCGAAGAGATGCGATCTTTTGGTCCGCGCTCTTTGTTTATCGGCGGGTGAACTGACGGTAGGAAGAGAACGCTTCCTATTTATGGGTTCCTGTTGACGCGTTCTCGAGACTTCAGACTTGGCTTGTTCGACCACTTGTTGAGAGGGGGCCGTAAGCTGAATAGCCGGCGTCTTGGATTTCTTCTCGCTGACGTCTTTAGAATGAGGGTCGACGGGAATAATGTAGGATTCAACCGTCTTACCGCCGAGTCCTCCACCTTTCTGCTTCTTAAAATATGTCGAGGGTTTATGGACAGACTTTGTCTCGTTCCGTTAAAATCTGATCCATTTATTCACATCGGGGATGTACAACGGTCTCCCGGTCATAGCTGTTTCACGTGGAACGTTACGATGACGGATTCGGTGAGAAATGTCGCCGGTTCACCTTGTTCGTCCGTTATATCGATTTCTAGATAGCGTACGTCGCTTAAAATGATGGGTAGGTAATACGGCGTGGGGTATATCCTAGATACCGTTTTTTCCGGAGGCCTCAACGTAGCATAGTAGAGGTACTTTCGTCTCGCCTACGAAGGAATCTCCGCATATATTACAACACAGGCGTAGAAGAGATCGCGATTTAACCTGCGGTTGTCTTTGGATGAATATTTCTGCTAAGGCTACGACCCAAGACTCGTCGAAATGGATGTTTTTATTCAAGCTGACGCGAAATTTGTATGGTCGATTCTCGAGGAAAAGCGTCTTAGAGTCCTCGCTGTTTACGACGATGTACTTATCCATTCGACTGATTCGCAATCAACTTTCTCCTTAGGCGTTCGTATAGCGTTATATAGTAATCCCAAATTTCAACTTTCAACGTATCGGAAACATCCTGACACACTGAATATGTATAGATACGTAGTAAAATTAGGCGGCCTCTATTTACTACGCCGTCTTCAAACATGCTATGGATGATAGATTTGCAGGCGTGTAAAGAGGTGACGGCATTCAACATTTGATTCCAATCCATCGTTAAATTTTATTTTCTAGCAGGTTATGAATAGCTGTATCGATGAGACGGGTTCGAGCTTTGAGTAATGTCCACTGCATGTAGTTCAAGACCATGCCCTTTATAGTGGCTTTGTCGTTGATAAAATAACGCAGATCAACCCTTAATAACTTGGCGTAGATGCAAACAGTAACCCGGAAATGTTCGTCGATAATAACTTGCTGCATCGGTATACATAGCGTTCTGTTGGGAATGATGGTTATATCGCCCGATGGTATATCGAAAACACGCGGTGTATCTTTGCCGGTGTGGTACGCGCATGAAGGACAGGATGTTCGTTTCGTGGTCAATACGATGAGTGATATAATTAGGAGCAATATAGTTCCTATAGAAAGAACTTTAAGTATGACGAGCTTTCTCTGGTATTGATCCATACCGCTCGATGTCCGACTTCGGAATAAGCGGAAATGATTTAAACACATATTTATAAATACCATAGTTCTCAAATTTCGGTCGACCTCATTCTTACATCACCGCGTTTAAGATACTGTATAGACGGATTTTAAAGGCAGGGGTCTTGAGGCTGGCGATATTCTCTGGTGATAGATGAGTATTCAGGATTTCCGCGGAATGTTTATTGTGGGCGTTGAGACAATGCTTAGTCTCTTCGACAATATCGCATTCCTTTAGCATGCTGAAGGCCGTGATGAAGTGCATGTCAATATGTTGACAGGTTTCGAGAGCCAGACAGGGATGAACGCTGCTACCGGCGGCGCACCCACAACATGCTTCCGCGATCAGATTATTAATTCTATCAACCATGTAACGCGCGTAGACTTCCAGCAGAGCATCTTCAATGATATCCGGTGTGAGCGTTGCAGTATGTGGAGTGGGTGTAGCTGAGGCGCCTAGCGGTGTAACAGCTTCCTCGTTGAGTGTCTTCTCAGATTCGGGGTATATTAGATTGGCTAAGGTATTGTTTCCCGTCTTAAGCAGAGATTCCACGAATGCGTCAAATGCTTTAGGACTTCGTCTAGGTAGTACGTTTAACAGATGATGAACTCGCGCAGTTTTCGTCTTCTCAGCCATGATATCTTCATACATTTCCGCTGATAATACTTTACTTTCTCGCAATATCTCGCATATGCTGCATATGCCTACCATCTCCTCGGTGAGAATTGTAAAATTTAAGCGAATAGTTTCCCGGTTTGTTTCTTCCATGTCGTTATCCGTTGAAGTTAGTGGGATGTTCGAAAATATTGTAGGTCTCACCAACGTTTCTGTACTATACAGAGCGTCTTTCTTAGGCGGAATGTTGTGTATAGTTCGCTAGCCCGCTTTCGAATGAAGCGATCGTTTATCGCGGGATAATATATGTGTATAATCTGCGCGGTTATGCGTGAGCGGGGCGCTGTCATCAGTCAGGCATATCCCCGCTGTTGGAATATCTCCTGGTCCTCATACTTATTGAGCAGAGATCGTTGTCTCTGAGCATATAGACTATAGTATGAACACCGCAAACCATATCGTGATGGGATATTCTCTACCATTTAATGATTATATTAAGAGGGATTTACAGAAGAAATTCTTCGCCCCCGTGAGAAAGAACCAACACGCATAGAATGTATATGATGTATATTTTCTTGGATAATATAGCATAGTATACAACGGTAGTAGATATGCGGGTATATATATACCCTAAAAAGTTCATATGTTATGAATATTGTTCGAACAAGATAGCAGTTCATATCCGATTTTTAACAGCCGAATACTAGAGTGATAGTAATTCACCTGCGCGCTCACTCCGTCGTCCTAGTATTAACGTTTTCATACAGGGCATTTTCCACGTTTCCGTTTGCAATTTGTCTCTATAGTCCGAGCAGTGGAAATTTATCAGCTGTATACTGGTTATCTCCAGCTTAGACCGGGCATCCACCAGTCGAGTGAACTCCTCCATCAAACGCGTTTCATCGACGCGGCTGTACGCATCCATGAACAGAGATTCCACATGTTCGGAGGGGTCTGTCATCATACACGGGTGCTGCTTCTGAGACGGGTGGTCGATGATGCAGCCATTACAACGTTCGCGTATAAGTTCGTTGATCTGGAGCACGACAAGATTGCCATAGGCTTCGGTGAAGGCACGTTTCAGGAACGTCATCTTCTGTTTGGCGGTAGCCGTGGGTTCTACCTCCTCATCCACAGTTTCGTCGCCGCTGTCGGAGGCTGCATGGAATTGGAAGGTGGATAGCATCTCCTGTATGGCGTCGTCGACGAGTGGTATCTGCGTTTTGAATGCCATCCAAATTCTCTCACCCATCGTTATACCTCGTTTTGTAGGGTAACGACCGTCACCATACTCCTTCTTCCGCCACATGCGTAAGTGGACAGCCGGCTTGGACCGATAAATGTTCATTGATAAATAAAGGTTATCATCGAGTTGGATAGGCTTCCCCGTTTCCACCTTATGACGCATTAATCGATCCATTTCGTCCACGCTGGTCTTCAGCGCCTCCCAGGCTTTCAACGTAAGGACGGCTCCTTTCTGGTAACTGCCCTCAACCGAATCGCTGTCCGCATAGTCGATGATGGAGACGAATGCCACGCTGTTCTCGGCGTATACTTTCAGACCCACTCGATAGTAGAGATGAAACATTGTGTGTATCGGTATTCCCAACGTGAGTGGTGAAATGCGAGTTTTCTGCCTATTTATAAGATCGTCTCCTCACCCACGTAACTCTCACAATACGACATTAATAAACGATGAGTCTCGCGAGCACCGCCGACCTGGTCAACTCACGCCTCGGGCTAATCCTGTTCCGTATATGGTCGACCTCGAATTAAATAGCCGTCTGCTTTCATTAGTCACTCTCCACCGATCTACTTCATCAGCTTCCCGGCTTCCCTGTTTCAGAACTGTCCTTATATATATATTTTTTTCTAACTATAGACTACGAGTATATTCATAGTTTGATTGATTATCAGATGTGTAAGATGAGAAGTCGGGTGGTGCGCAATGTAATCACCGTGTTCTATATGCAAAATTCCCGAATTAGCCGCGGGCTTTCATTAGTCACGTTTCATCGCTAACTATAGACACGGACCGATGAACAGATATGGAACACCGCACACACTTCTCACGCTATAGTCACGGTTCGGTGAACACTGCACCTCCGGGTTATAGGTCTATATATATATATATATAGACGATGAACACCGCACCTTCGGGCTGTAAGTATGGCTCCATAAATAGACCATAACCTGGAACACCGCAAAAAGCTATAGACACGGTCCGCTGTGCAGACATAAACACCGCAAACACCTCGGGCTATTGTCGCGGTCCGGTGAACAGACGTTGACCTACAACCCCTTGGGCTATGGTCATGACACTATCAATAGACGAACACCGCGCGACTTCGACCTATTTATGACGTCACGACGTCATCGGCTTCCCGGCTTCCCTGTGTTTCAGAACTCCCCTTTTATATTCTACTACGGTCGAACCGCATAATTTACCTAAAAAAAATATATATGTAGTATAGGCCTACATCTGATATTACAAATAAATTCTCCGAATTTGTACGTTAACCGTTCCTAGCGGTTTAAAACACGGTGTATATTTTAGACTCTATCGATTTTATAATTAGGGATTATTTCAATCAGTGTATGGTGACATTTGAAGTTGGGTAATATCACCGGTAATACCGGTATGTTTTATCATAAAACTTTGTTGATATAATGATGTACATAGTGAACGGTGTTTGTAAATGATTTATTACCCGATTATAGCCTAATTAAATATAATGAATACTCAGTTTTAATATTTGTATTCGTGCGAAAAATGCGGATGTTTCAGGGAGTTTGGGCTGGCCAAGTTTGCAGAATGTAGCTGACGTAGATGTGGTCGTTGAAACACGGTCAGTTTATAATGACGAAGATTGGAATGTTGATATAAGAAAGCCGACAACCATTCTCCTGAATCATTCCCCTTCACTACCCGAGTTTAAAACACGGAAATGTGTGGAAAAATTAGACCGTTTATTTCCGCCCCGACTTTGTAAAAACTGTAAGTTTGTAGCAGATGTAGAGAGTGCGCATGTTTTGCCCGTCAGGTGTCATTCGGGGTTGTTTTATTTGTCCAATCTGTTGCAGTTGCGAGTTTTGTGGTTATTGGCGAATGAAACAATCCAAATAATCAAAACCGGTGATAACAATAAAGAGCTGCTGCACGTATTTATTATCACTGGATGCCAGCTGTAACTGACCATCGTCCATATAAAGCGATATCGAAGCGACTATGGACTGAGGCGGAAAGAAAGAAGAACACAGCTTCGGTTGATAAAGTTCAAAGTATATATTTATTTATACAAATAAATTTAGTAATGATAGTTTCAAAACGAAAAAAAATCTTAGCATAGCGATAATCCTAGTACCCAAACGTAAATTTAGGTTTGAGGGTATATCGATAACAAATGCAACGATACACCCTGGTGGCGAAATCGACTAATAAAAAGGTTTGATGTACTCGCGCGGCAAACGTTTGTTTATTAAGAATTTACGCATTTCAGCAGCAGATTCTTCTGCTTCATCGTTTGATAAGTCGTCTTCCTCATGCATCCGTTTCTTAGTCGCCATTACTTTCTGATGAATCGGGTGATTCTGTAGTTTTCTCCACAACCTTAAATTATGGACGTAAATATTTCGGAAACTTGTCTGTATTCGGGGTAAAAGCTTGTCATACGCCATCTGATGCTCAATTGGTTGCTCCATTCCGTCTTCTTCGCAAACTTCCGCAAGGTCGTTTATATCAGATTCATGATCAACACACCTCATTCTCGACATCATCGTAGTCATCATCACTATCATCATCATCATCACCATCATCATCATCCACAACTTTTCCGTCGTCATCATCGTTCACACTGTAAACATCATCGTCACCATTGGCTTCATCGCCATCAATGTCATCGTTATCATCATCATCATCATCATCGGCGTCAGTAACTTCGGATCATTTTGATCACCATGGTAGCCAAAAGTATGAAGTACGTTTATTTTCACCATTACTACTGGAACTGCAAAATTTGTCCACATTACCTCAGCCCGCATGGTAATACCGCTCAAGGTTACTCGAAGTTCCCAGGGTTGATGTATTATACATATTGTCGCTATCGACGCATGGACAAGCTCCGGTTTTCTGATATTTTAACATGTTGGATCGATTGGTAAACTCACGAGGGCATCCATAGCATTGAGAACTCATGTCTGCTTTAAAACGACCGTACCACACTAGTCTCACGAAATTACCAAAGATGAATGATAGAGTTAAACATCAACACTCGGCTAAAGTGAAATGACCCTATTTGCCGACAGGGAGCGTCGCTTCATACGTCATTTGAGTTGGTATCGCCGGAAGTGACATCATCATCATCTCACGAAAGTCCATGAAAAGTCCAAGAACGTCCACGAAAGTCCACGAAAGTCAATGAAAATTCCTTTAAAGTCCACGAAATTCCATGAAAAATTATTAAATGTCCACGAAAGTCCATGAAAAGGCCTTAAAGTCCAGGAAAGTCCATGAAAAGTCCCCAAAATGCAATGAAAAGTCCGAGAAAGTCCATGATAGTCCATGACTTCCATGACTTCAAATATGATTGGCTATTCGGAAGAAATTAACATCAAGACAACCAACACTTGCCATATTCGGAAATCACATCTGCAGACATCAAAGAAAATCCTCGCTGTACAGTGTTGGCAAGCTGCTATCTTGATTGGCTATATCACATCACGTGCGTTTCCCCGTCTGAACAATATACCATCTTCACATTTCAAGTTAAATGAATTAGGTCAACAGCGCCCCCCGGTGTCAACGGACATGCAGATCCCCTTATCGGAATTAATAATGGTGATCTAATGGCGCCACTGGTGTCAATATGCTCAAAGGTAACCTTTTACAATACCGGATATTAATAATGGTGCAACAACGTCACTGCCGGGTCACGTGACAGTACGGAGTTATCTCCCCCTAGATGCAGTTTTTGCCACCTGGGCACCGAGTGGTCAATACGATCGATGACGTCACAAGTAGGTCAACAGCGGCCTCTGGTGTCAATGGGACCGCCGATATATGTGGGGGTCAGTCAGAGTGTGTGTGAGTGAATGAGTGAAAGTGAGTGAGTGAGTTAAAGTGAGTGGGTGCGTCTATGCATTAAGACGCGCGTTGGGCACGCCTCACGAACGTTGGGCATGCGCATGGACGCACCCGCTCACTCAGTCTCACTCACTCACTCACTCACTCACTCACTCACTCTGACTGACCCGCGCATATATCGGTTGCGCATAAGCGCATCTGGGGTCCCATTGACACCAGGGGGGCGCTGTTGACCTACTTGTGGCGTCATCGATTGTATTGACCACTCGTTGCCCTGGTGGCAAAAACTGCAACTAGGGGGAGATAACTCTGGGCTGTCACGTGACCCGGCAGTGACCTTTGTTGCACCATTATTAATATCCGGTATATATATAGATATATTAAAAAGATATGTTCAAATGTATACGAAAAGTCAAAACAGGCGAAAGCCTAATTTCAAATGTCAGTCGATGCTGTCTCACGTCACTTTTAATTCTGATCGTTAAAGATATAAAACTTGGATATCTGGTCTGTACAAAACGCAGCATTTTTGTGTGGAATTAAGGGAATTAGGATTTCATAACGTAAAACCTTAGACAGCTTTATGTTGTATGTTAATGTGACTACACATTAATTCTAAGAAAGTGAGAGCAAAATATCCTAATTTGAGGGTATATCGATAACAAATGCAACGAGACGGCCTGGTGGCGAAATCGACTAATCAAAAGGTTTGATGTACTCGCGCGACAAACGTTTGTTTATTAAGAATTTACGCATTTCAGCGGCAGATTCTTCCGCTTCATCGTTTGATAAGTCGGGTTCCTCACGCATCCGTTTCTTAGTCGCCATTACTTTTTGATGAATCGGGTGCTTCTATAGATTTCTCCACAACCTTAAATTGTGGACGTAAATATTTCGGAAACTTGTCTGTATTCGGGGTAAAAGCTTGTCATATGCCATCTGATGCTCAATTGGTTGCTCCATTCCGTCTTTTTCGTAAACTTCCGGAAGGTCGTTTATATCAGATTCATGATCAACACACCTCATGCTCGATATCATCATCATCATCATCATCATCCACATCCACAACTTTTCCGTCGTCATCATCGTCTACACTGTAAACATCATCGTCACCATTGCCTTCATCACCATCAATGTCATCGTCATCATCATCATCATCATCATCATCATCATCGGCGTCAGTAACTTCGGTATCATTTTGATCACCATGGTAGCCAAAAGTATGAAGTACATTTATTTTACCCTTACTACCGGAACTGCAAAATTTGTCCACATTACCTCAGCCCGCATGGTAATACGTCTCAAGGTTACTCGAAGTTCCCAGGGTTGATGTGTTATACATATTGTCGCTATCGACGCATGGACAAGCTCCGGTTTTCTGATGTTTTAACATGTTGGGTCGATTGGCAAACTCACGAGGGCATCCATAGCATTGAGAACTCATGTCTGCTTTGAAACGACCGTACCACACTAGTCTCACGAAATTACCAAAGATGAATGATAGAGTTAAACATCAACATTCGGCTACAGTGAAATGACCCTATTTGCCGACAGGCAGCGTCGTTTCATACGTCATTTGAGTTGGCATCGCCGGAAGTGACATCATCGCCTAAAGTGACTCCTCAGAAATCTATGAAAGTCCACGAAAGTCCATGAAAGTCCAAGAAAGACCACGAAAGTTCATGAAAATTCCCCCAAAGTCCATGAAAAGTCCTTAAAAGTCCACGAAAGTCCGTGAAAAGTCTTTAAAGTCCAGGAAAGTCCATGAAAAGTCCCCAAAATGGCATGAAAAGTCCGAGAAAGTCCATGATTGTCCATGACTTCCATGACTTCAAATATGATTGGCTATTCGGAAGAAATTAACATCAATACAACCAACACTTGCCAAATTCGGAAATCACATCTGCAGACATCAAAGAAAATCCTCGCTGTACAGTGTTGGCAAGCTGCTATCTTGATTGGCTATATGACATCACGTGCGTTTCCCGGTTTGAACAATTTACCATCTTCACATTTCAAGTTAAATGAATTAGGTCAACAATGCCCCCCCCCCGGTGTCAACGGACATGCAGATTCCCTTTATGGGTATTAATTATGGTGACCTGATGGCGCCCCCTGGTGTCAATATGCTCAAATGTAACCTTTTACAATACCGGATATTAATAATGGTGCAACAACGGTCACTCCCGGGTCACGTGACAGTACGGAGTTATCTCTCCCTAGATGCAGTTTTTGCCACCAGGGCACCGACTGGTCAATAAGACCGATGACGTCACAAGTAGGTCAACAGCGCCCTCTGGTGTCATTGGGACCGCCGATATATGTGAGGGTCAGTCAGACTGTGTGTGAGTGAGTGAGTGAAAGTGAGTGAGTGAGTGAGTGAGAGAGTGAATGGAAGTGAGTGGATGCGTCTATGCATTAAGACGCGCATCTGGGGTCCCATTGACACCAGGGGGCGCTGTTGACCTACTTGTGACGTCATCGGTCGTATTGACCACTCGTTGCCCTGGTGGCGAAAACTGCAACTAGGGGGATATAACTCCGGGCTGTCACGTGACCCGGCATTGACCTTTGTTGCACCATTATTAATATCCGGTATATATATAGATATATTAAAAAGATATGTTCAAATGTATATGAAAAGCCAAAAACAGGCGAAAGCCTAATCTCAAATGTCAGTCTATGCTGTTTCACGTCACTTTTAATTCCGATCGTTAAAGATATAAAACTTGGGTATCTGGTCTGTGCAAAACGCAGCATTTTTGTGCGGAATTAAGGGAATTAGGATTTCATAACGTAAAACCTTAGGAAGCTTTATGTTGTATTAATGTGACTACTCCTCATTAATTCTAAGAAAGTGAGAACAAAATATCCCAATTTCCACAAAGTTGTAAAACTGAATGTATTAAAATTCGCGCCCAAACGAGAGAAATAGAGGTCAATGCCTCGGTGACGACTCAGGGAGACGGCACTTACGGTACATATCAGATACAGAATTACGAAGATAGTACACTGACAGTGGAACAACGTTTATAGTAGTACATGCATTAGATTTTACGGCGGTCAGTTTGTTCAATGTCTGAATGGTGAAAAGACGATGGAGGTGTATCGGCGTTTGAGTAATTACAACACATATAAGGGAAGTGGGGAGAGGTGCCGACATACTGACAGAGTCACATGACTTCACAGTATAGTCTTCCGGTTAACCTATTCTAATGTTAGAGCATGTGTTATTTTGTTCGTGTATATGCAGAAGTAAATGAAAGAGAAAGTTTTAACATTAGAGTAGACCAACCGCACGATACTGGGTACACAACTGGACGCATGCGCCGTGTATATGCATTTCACATGATGTACATTTCACAGGATGAGCATTCGAATTCGAGCACCAGCTCATCTCTCGTGATGCATCAGTTTTAACAATCGTACTGCACACGTCACCTCGCCTGTTATAGCAGGGTGGCATTGGCCAATTCATTCTATGTAGTCTTATCTAATGTTACTGATTTCCAGTTCGTTTGCTTCTGGCAGGATATCGAGGGTATCGTCGGTGAATAATAATAATAACATTCAATCTTTCATCGAAACGAATAAACAATTGGACAATCTGTATATTTACTGGCAATTTTATGAAATTCAACAGATCACTTGATAAAGGCTCCGGCATGAGAGTCGAAAGCTTGTGCATTAAATATGTTCATGTGGAGTACAGCTCAGAAGTTTGTCTATTTTTATAATTAACGAACCCACGTATGAGTCTAAAATAGTATATAAAAAAATCATTTGAGGTAAAATTATCAGATACGGTTGCATCATACAGTATCCCCTTCATCGATTTGTCTATGTACAGGCGAATATTATCATTAGGTTATTAAAAAGACTGCTAAACATGGTTCTGTAACATACATACCCCTGCTGAGTTAGTTGATTGTTGATATACTCCATTGAGATTTGAACGCGTACAATATGACCCAAACCACCATCCAGAGTGAAGTGTTGCAGCACAGCTTCCATTAGTTGAACTGGTGAAC
This sequence comes from Hanleya hanleyi, assembly GCA_036873755.1. Taxonomy (NCBI): domain Eukaryota; kingdom Metazoa; phylum Mollusca; class Polyplacophora; order Lepidopleurida; family Hanleyidae; genus Hanleya; species Hanleya hanleyi. Next base: position 185,028 of record JAVTVY010004953.1, read on the forward strand.
CGGCGATTGTTACCGCTGAAAAAGATGGTGGAAAAGGATGCCGGCGAACTTAGTAAATTAGTAAATGTACTGTTATAGTAAGTGGTCACGTCCAATCGATCGAGACGGTTTCTCGATGAACGAGTAAAACCAGTAAATATCTCGTCTCGAAGGATCCCGGTTTATCTCCATCGATTGTTGTCCCGGTTTGCTCTCGAAGCACAAGTCCATATCGATCACCCTCGAAACAGATCGACTTGCTTCGAGAATGAAATCGAGATGCCTTCAAATGAAGGTTTGAACCATTCGGAAGGCGTATGCCCGCTTCATACTTCTCTGTGCCAGCGAGACTAATATTTGTGAGTACATATGCATTAAGCCACGGATAATGCATTTAAAATTATTATTTTGTTATTCCGTCTAGAGATCTGTGTTCGCGCTCTGACTGCGCAATTTTAATGCACGTTATGTATGGAAAGTAAACAAAATCAACAATTGAGTTGCATAGGGTGGCTCAATATTATTATTCAGTGTAACTTATTTCGAACCTGTTTTTAGAATCTGAATCACTTTATGAGACGCGTCCAGGAAGTGCGCTTTGAAATAAATTCTACAAGTCCAGAATAAATGTTCACATGTTTATCTCAAAGTATATCAGAATAGGAGATTTTTATTAAGAATACCTATTTAATAGGATCTTGAACACCACTGGAGCGGCTGGTAATTTATTGGAAACCGGAAAATATAAACATAAAGGCATGATCGAAGTTTTTTGGGCATTCCCTATAAGCTTTTCACGCAGACAAAACGCGTTATTGTTGATAGTAAAATGAACATGACATTTGACCTAATCCCTGATTGCACTCTGAATTAGGCGTTAATTAATACTTTCGTCATTTGTTTAGCTTGATAGACACATGAAACTAGCAATATAAATAATATAACGTGGGTATCTTATAAGTACCTGCCAAAATTGTTTTCGCGCAGTTTTACTTTTAAATAAGACTTTACAATTTCGACAGGCAACGTCTCCACTCAAAATATCTCAAATTTGAGATAGTCAAAAAATACGACCGTAGCATGCAAAATCTATGGCGTTACATTTCGCCACTTATGTCTAATTCCGCTTAACCCGGGCTAGGGGTCGTATGAACCCATTTACTTCAAGATCCATATGATGTTCATATGAACAGACGCAACCAAAGCGTGCCTGAGATACATCATTCTCTAGATGACGACTTTACAACGAATATCATATGGAATATAATACTGATCAGCGATACGGATTAAATATTTTGGGGTCATCAGGATGTCTTGTCGGCATCTTTGAAAACTGTTGATCTCTTGCAGGAAACTATAGCCTATGTATAGTGTGATTGTCTTTTCGAATCTGGTACTGTTAAGTGGAATTGGAATAGGTCTTTGGATTATCGACGCGGATATTCTTTATTGGACGACGGCTGAATTATGAATAAACTTTTATGGTAGAGATGTCGATTACGATGGTAAAATTATTGAGTCCCATTTTTGTCCCAAGAATTTGTCCGTGTATGTATTAGTTTTGTGAGTTGGATTTTGTGATTGAACATTTTGAAGTGTATTGTAGTGCGGGAAAGCTTGTAGTGGTGGCATCATTTAGGGGTCAAAAGGAGGAGGAAATTCCCCAGTTTATCAGCAAGATTGGTGAAGAGGCACGCTGGTCAGTCGATATCGGATTTTAGAGACTGATCCTCTTCCCCAGCATCCAGTAGGCGAGGAGGTAGGGACCACTAAAGTATGTTACAGGGCCTTCATGCTGGGGTCACAGTTAGGTGAAACCGGACAACAAGGGGCTCTCCAACACAATGCCGAGGCAATTCAGCCGGGGCCTGTGATGTTGCCCTCGCAAGAAAAAGTGGTTTGAATGAGGTCAGGTAGACGATGCAATCCGACGGAGACAATATCTCCAAGGTGACCCATATAGAGCTGGTAGGGCCTTGTCCGCTGGCAATTATGTTTCCGGCAATCATGGTCATGTGGTGAGGTCGCTACTGATCAGCCAAGTTTGAATGGATGTCTTAGGCGATGCTAATCCTCTCTCTCCCTTAGGTGATCCATTACATGTAGTTCGTGTTGAGATAGGTCAGCCATGAAGTCACGTGGCTCTGTCAGTATGTCGTCACCTCTTCCCACTTCCCTTATATGTGTTTTAATGGATAGTGAATAGGTATCAACTATATCAACGAGACCGGACTATATTAATAGGTCGAAATTTAATAGGGAGTTTACTCCAAGGATAAAGAGAGAGAATTAGCGTTAACGTGGCATTCACTTCACAGACTAATATACGTGATAGTTAATAATTAGTACAGGTTTAGTAGAGTTGATATGTAGTAACTCAGCTGAGCATAAAATATATATCCACTAATATTCGACGCCATAAATGGCCTACAACAAAAAATAGCCTGGCTTATTCGTTCAAAATACATTCCCCGTCATTTTTTCGAGATATAAAGGACAGAAATAAGGTCAGCCCGTCCGATACCATAACAGCTAATTTGGGTCAGCCAAACTGATCCAGTTGTTTTCATACGAAAATGTTTTTTAGTGTTGAATATTATAATATTATAGGTGAAGTTCAGTCAATAATCTTTTATACAATAATTTCCATGGAGATTTGTGACCTCAATCCATGAGTAGAGAAGGTCTCAAACTATGTAAACCCGAATGCAAGCCTAGTTAGTTCTGAATTAAAAAAATAACAAGGTCTCGGAGAGGTATAACCCACGATGTGGTCGATGATAATTGTATTCGAAGAAAACTAGCAGTCAGATGTTGTTACTGAGGTTGATCATATACGACAGTATGGATTATTACCTTATCACCTTTATGTAGTAGAGAAAGTACGAGTAACTGTCGATTCGTGAAAAAGAATCGTCGAGACGATTCTTTTTCACGAATCGACAGTTGCGAGGACTTTCTCTTACTTAAACGACACAATCTTTTGTTATTGGGGATATAGATTATTTTTCAAGAATCTACAGCGCAGTTACAGTAATTTGATTACATAATACGGCATATTGCCATTGATAATAGCCGTGATCATTTCGTAGGCCTACATTCCCAAAACTAAAGAACAAACCAAATACTGAATATAAGACTGCACAAATATATAGGCGCACCTACTGCCGACAACCACATGCGGGCTTTAATGGGCGATTGCATTCTTGAATTGCATCCAATTCCTCACGACGCGAGGGGAACTTTATCTTCCTTGTGAAAATGACAATTGCACTGCAGTTAGCCAAGAAACAGGGCAAATATTATGAAAGCCGGATGCGGCCATTCGGCTTCGTCGCTTCGCGTTGTGAGTAAGGCGAAGTTATGAAGGCACGAATGGCCGAATCCGGCTTCCATAAAATATAGCTCGTACGACTCCTATCCGCTATGCCAATGTCTAGGCGGAAAGAGTACAAAACACCGCAAAACTGGCGCGCACACTGGTCGACTTCTCAGATTCTGCAAAGCCATGGACAGCGCCGATGGCGACGGAATTTTTCTTACGCAGTCAAAAATCTGTGCGGAAAGTGTCGTGTACGATCCGTTAGATATAGGCTTGGATAGGTTCATATACCCTGAAGTGAAACAATTTTGTCAAGAATCCCTGTCCGACAAGGAATTGTCCCAATTCGTTTCCAATGCTGTTAATTGTGTATCGGTACCGGCATATGAAGATATATCGTCCGCGTATGACGAGGAACAGTCCATTCCTTTAGCTTCACTTTCTAGCAGTCGGTTCAAACCACCACAGACCTAGCCCTTGTTGGCGTGACCAGGTGAGCATCCCCTGGTCACGCCAACAAGGGCTACCACAGACCGAGGAGGCAATGAAGGAATACGGTCGTCGAAGGTGAGTCTATAAACAATGTGTCGGTGAATGATGCATAAATGCAACCGTAAATGGGGCGAAGTGTTATTAGAAATATTACATTTAATTTTTTTAAATTCTTATTTAAAAGTTTAAATTTAAAAACTAGAATAATGAAAACAATTAAATTTTTCGCTTATTCCAAAGTTCATAGTTTCTTAATATTAATCTCAAAGTCCTGGGTACATTCTGTACCAATATTTAAATACGCATTTATGAAATTATATAATATTAGAATATAGCACTATTATATTGTTTATATAGTTCATGTATCGACGTCAATCTAGGTAAACCAAGATGGTAAATCAGGGGAATACGATCTAGACGTAATGCTATGAAAACTTCGTGCGAAATGTTCGCCGATATTCTACAGGATCCCATAATAAACCATTTCAACCTTTTCGCTCTGACAATGATTGACGTTTACTTCAAGGAGATTAACATCTTCGCACGGCACAATCTTTTGATATTTTCTATCCCTAACAAAGGCAGACTTGTTGGAGGGAGTAAACTCTTGTCTGAAAATGATACCATATTTGGAAACTGTTTCAGGATAATGTTTATATATTGGACCACGAGCTACCGTGTGTAATTACTGAGGGCGTGATTTTGAAATATAGTTACAACCAGCTATCCATCTGATTGGCTAACAATAGTAGTTTAAACTTGCACGGGATTTATATAGGGCTGAATTCAGATATAATATTCCGTGATATTATATCTGAGTTTACTGAGGTTGGTATCGACGTGAAATAGAAAACGATTCACGTTATTGCATAACTGCTTTCGCTGTTTGCATATTTATGTGGCATATTTTCTTATTGCAGCCTGGCCAACTCGACAAACAGAAAATGCAAATGGGCGGCTGACTTGTTCAATACCTGGCGTCTGGAGAGGAATACATTTGGAGAAATTGACCAGAACATCAGTGTCATTCGACCTTGTTTGATAGACATGACTAAGGACGAAGTCTGCTGTAGTGTTTCGCGTTTTCTTTGTGAAGTGCGAAAAGTGAATGGCGAAGACTACACGTCTGCCACTTTGTACGAAATCGTGATCAGTTTACAGCTTCATCTTGAACTTTACGGCAAATATTACAAACTATTGCAAGATGAAGCGTTCCTGCAGTTGAAAAATACGCTTGATCATGTCATGAAGGAACGCACGGAGCAAGGAGTTGCGGCTCGTAACCGAAAGGCAGAAGTCATCTCTTTGTGCGAAGAGGACTTCTTGTGGAAAACTGTTCTAGGTTCGTGTAGTCCTCGAAAGTTGGTTGACACCATGCTATACCTGAATGGTCTCAATTTCGCACAGCGGGCTGGGGCTGAACATCGGAACCTTCGGTGGGAAAAGAGTCGGCTTTGCGTCATGACAGATTCTCGGGGATTGACTTACTTACGATACACAGAAGATTCCTCCAAGAACGATCAAGTGGGGTTGAAGCATCGCCGATTCAAGCCTAGCTAAGATTCATAGCGTCTCCCTTCCCTCACCGCTATGCCGACGACAAATACATTTCCCTGGTGGTAACTTGAACATCTCCATGGCGCACTTATTATTACCTTTGCGCCCTATTGGACCCTCATTAACTTGAGAAAATGGGCCGCCATGAATAAAAATACAGAAATGGTAGACTAAATGGCCATTCGTCGGTCAAAAATTAATTACAGACGTTAAAATTATCCCTATGGAGCCTCAAATTCACCTGAAATCGAGGGTCAAGAAGATGGGCATTTCCGTCATAATAGACGACGTGTATACAGGGGATGGTGATCACAACATCGATTATGGTATTTTTTATTCACGGCGGCCCTTTTTCTCAAGTTAATGAAGATCCAATAGGGCGCAAATGTAATAATAAGTGCGCCATGGAGATGTTCGAATTACCACCAGGGAAATGTATTTGTCGTCGGCATAGCGGAGAGGGAGGGGAGACGCTATGAATCTTAGCCAATACAAGCCCAAAGTCGTATACGCTTACGCCAACCCCAACAACCTGGAGAGATGTATTGTATCAATCTTTCAACTGTACGATAGCCATTGGTAAGTGATTTATTTTTTAAATGCACATCCCCAATCCCATTCCTCTTCGTATGCTTTTCGAACAGTCTGCTTTAGCGTAGTAAACAGAAGTTCAATATACGAAATGCAGATGGATACAGTATTTTTAGTCAATTAAGGGGTGACATATGCAACTATACCTTTTTTCATAGAATCACAGGTGAGCTGATAACTAAACAGGCAATACAGTTGGTGGCCAATATCATATACCAAAATGTTCCCCAAACCTTGCTGAATGTTAATATGACACCCCTTTGAGCAACCAATGTAAATTGGAGAATATAATTACAGAAACAAGCGTCTCGGCACTGCCAGCAGAAGTCAATAAAGAATAAACAAACGCCCTTGAAAGATGGTTCTAAACATTGTATGAAACCACTGCTACAACAAAGACTATGTCGGAAAAAAAATTCCATCTTAAAGTATTTTTAAAAGATTTTTTATTATTCATTAGGTCAAAATAATTGTCCAAGGCAATGATAATTCGTGTCGGCCAATATGAAGGATAGTTCAAAGCTGTGTAGCTCTATCCACGACAGACCTGTGTCACACACACACTAAACCAGTTTGTGCAGTCAGTGAGGAAAATGCCTTGGTTCATTCGTTCATTCACAGACTGTTGAGATTGTGCCTGGTTCCAAAAGAAGCTGCATAATTAATTGCCAATTGACACATATGTTATTTGATCCACATGTCGGATACACAACATTTCTAGATTAAGGCAATTACTGAAGTAAAACAAATATTTAAAAATACTTCCCAAATCAATTTTCATATCTAACATAGTGTTTGTTGTAGAACATACTATACAGAATTCTCCTGCTTTTCAATATTGTGTTTAATATTTATGTACTTCTGCTGGCAGTCCCAAGAACCATTGTTTTTGTAATTATATTGTCCAACTTACATTGTTTGTTCCAAGAGGTGTCATATTCACATTCAGCAAGGTTGATAAGTGTACGTTATTTCTCCCGAATGTACGGCATTGAAGTGTTCATTCTTTCCCTGGGAATACTGAACTGCATGTAAGCAGACACGACACACCAGTAAATCCGGTTATGGATTAATCTTCGTCGGGTTCCTGAATTAACCGCAGACTGTATTGTAACGCATACCTCTATGGTAATAAATGTCAAAGATATAGAGAATAAATAATTACGTTGAATTGTTCAAGTGACAAGCAATCGCATATGATCTGCATCTATTACGGCACCAATGAAACTAGGCGGGGATAGCGCGGGGACGGCATAACGAACGAGTCCCCTAGTTTTTACATCAATTTCTTTCTGAATTGCCTGTACTGTCGCAGTTCGAACACCTTCACACATGCAAATTAACTTGTTGTGTTCATAAAAGATTACAGATAAAGTACTGTGATTTAGTTCAATTGGTCTCGCTGTTTAATAATACAGTCCAGTCACTACATGCCTTTTTGTTGTGTTCAATTTGTTGTAGCCCCAAGGACCGCAGTGCTTTCTATCTGCGGCCAGTTGACAAGCCGACGCCGGACGGAGTTTGGTTCATCAACCAACCTATGGAATACGTCCTCTAACCGGTACAGTGGCACGTCTGTGTAAGAAGGCCGGAATTCCTGGATTCCGTACTAATCATTCCTTACGAGCAACGGCCGCAACACGCATGTACGAGGCCGATGTAACTAATCTGTGAAGTTACAGGTCATCGAAGCACGGTTGTTCACGAATATAAGCGAACAAACGATGAGCAACGCTACACGGGGAGTCATATTGTGTCTGGAAGGGAAGCCTTCTACCACATTCAACCGGAAACGAAGGCTCGTTTGGAAGAGTACCAAATGCCTAACATAACTGTCAACGTTAATTTGACAACCAAATAGTCTGTTCCAACGCACGGCCAGTGTGGGTTTCCACACATTTGTGTTCATTTGACTTGTTTTGATTTGACTTGTTGCACTGGACAGTCGATAACGGACAGATATTTTGCCCATGTGTTATTATTCCCATTAAAGAATGTTCTCTGGCATTTCAGTTGTTTGAACTTTTTACATTGGTTTACACATGTACACATTTATAGAATCCATAGGAGTACACACCTTTCACTCCCATTGTCCGCAGGCAAATGTACAATATGGGAGACGATTCTTGAAAAATAATCTGCAGTTGGGACAATACTATGACGTCACAGGTGTCGTTTAAATGAGAATATCGTGATCAGAAGCCCCGTTGATAGATCCTGTATCACACCCCGATCGGCTTTTTCATCGCTTGACCCGAACTTATGAAGGGAAATACAACTTCTTTATAATATTACCAGGCCTGATATACGATGTATCATCACGTATTATGATTAATCCATGTGCAAAAATACTTCTATTCATACACCCACATTTAAGTGATTTAACAGCAATCTCTGAGGAAGAAGCGGTGACGTTGACCGTGGCCGCATCGGGAAATGTTTTGCTCAACACCAACTCTCTTTCGCCCAGAAACATACATCTTATTAGTAGTTTCCCTCTTTCTAATATCCATTACCGTACTGGTTTGTACACAGTCGTAACAAGATAGCTTGCAGATAGAAGAAACGTCGTTTATGCGGTTTATGTCAAACTTCACGGATTTCGATTCATCGCGGCAGTTTACTACGGTGAGCGATTCGCAACATATTATGAATCGCACAGGACCATGTACTGCCATGACAATGGGTGCTTGGGCAAAATGTCAAGACGTTTTGCGGAGAGAAAGCTTAAGATAAAATGTGGTTTTGTCGAAATAAGTGATAAATAAATTACCGCTCTCCGTGCTTGTTTGATGGGAGGGGATTTATCAGGCTTGCCAGCCAATACATTGTATAAATGCTCATTTGCTGCGCTCACTCGCTTTTATGCGATAGTTTGGCTGGCTCGCCCGATAAATCTCCTCCCATCAAACACAGCGACCGGTGAAATATACATCCCAGGTCGACAAGTGAACGGGATATTCTCTATCGGTAACACAAGATGAATTACCCGCCATAGTGCTGGTCTATCATTACTTCAACATATATTCCGTGGAAAGCCGCCAACGAGAGTCTGTAACCGTCGGAAGCTGGATTCAGCAAGAAAAAGTCGTATTCGCCCCATCGATGTCGGTTGTTCCAATCACAGAGGTCAATTCTTAATCGTTGTTTCTCGTCCTTTGTGAAGTCGTGCAAAAAATCGTTTCCTGAAAAATACAATTTCTGCACAATTGAATAGCAATTACTGCGGCATATACATGTAGGATTATAGTAGATCAGACTTCTATCCTACACCAGTCACTACCATACCTTAATCTCACGCTTCAAAACAATAATTATATTATTTTTTTATGATTGATATTTTATTTGGTTTTCATAGGTCATACACATTGTACATAGCATATTCTATCGTATTACACAAATATATTTGTACTTATAATTGAAACTCATGTTATACAGCTGAACAATCAACAACAACAACATCTATAGGTGTCTAAACAATAAATGTAGCGTTGACCAGCACAATTAAACAGAGATCATGCTTATTTATAAAAATGACCATTTAAAGAAATTGTTATGCTTTTGCAGGGGGTAGTTTCCAAATTTCAATAAAAGACGTTATATTTAGCTTAAAATTAATTCCAAAGTTTTTTTACAGGGCATAGATGTCAAGTATATCTGCAGAATATATGCAGATTAATTCAACTGGATACGGAGAGCTACGGGGGAACAATTCAACATTCCAGAATGATAACTTTTCTAAAAAGTCAAACTATAAATATAGGTGTGTGCATATGAAGAAATTTCAGTTACATTTGTAACGTGCATCTGTATGATCTTATATGGTCTCATACCCACAATATCAACAAATTAAAATCCTAATGGCATACAAATCTAGTTAAAACGATTTTGTCACATTTCAGTCATTTCAAAGGAACAATTAAACTTAGGGCCCATCTAATAATTCCAATAATTACTATGTGTTTGGAACCCAACATATAGGGCAAATAGGGATAAACTAAGCTAACACCATGCTAATAATTAAGAGAACATTTTTAAATATCATTTTAGCAATGCAGTTCTACAGAAAACAAAACTGCACAATGTTACCAAATTATACCAATTAATTACGCTTTACACAAACTTATATATAAATCGGCAGTTTTTTTAGTTAAATAAGTCAGTTTGTGTTAAGACAAACATAACGTACAATGATATTAAACTTAGAACTTCACGAGTCATTAACATAAATTTTTTTAAAAATATTTACAAAGCTGATAAACCAACGATGATCAAATGTCCTTAGTGGTTTATTTCAGACCCTGATACTGATAGCAAACATAATGCTTAACACCAGGATATATTCAATCAACACCCATCGTAGGACCATGAAACAGAACAAACGTGATTCTTGGGAAAATTATGTTTCTAAGATCAATACACATACTCCAATAACAAACTTTTGGAATATGATCCAAAGAATAAAAGGTAAAAGCTCTAAGTCTAGTGTTCATCATCTCAACGATGGATATCAGGTGTAAAGATTGCAAATAATCTAGGCGAAACAATTGCCAAAAACTCTTCCCCAGATAATTATGTACCTAAATTCCAAAGTTTCTATAAAAGAGAAGAGAAAAAGTGAAATTAAATTCCCCTCCGGTAACCATGAAGGCTATAAAGCTATGTTTACAATTGAGGAACTTCTCTCTCGAAAGCTAACGGTTCTGCTGCAGGCCCTGATAATATCCATTATCAACTTTTGAAAAATCTACTCGAATCTTCTCTATGAATCCTATTACGCATATTCAAAAGACTTTGGTCAAGAGAAGACTTTCCACCGTCATGGCATAATGCCATCGTTATACCAGTATCAAAGTCTGGCCATAACCATACAGACCCTGCTAATTATCGTCCGATTTCACTGACTAGCTGTGTTTGTAAAATAATGGAACGCATGATAAATAATCGCCTTGTTTGGTACCTATAAACTGAAAAGAAACTTACTGATAGTCAAGCTGGTTTCCGTAAAAATAGAAGTACCATTGACCATTTAGTCAGATTAGATTCCTATGTTAAGAATGCTTTCGCCAAGAATGAACATGTAGTTTCCATCTTTTTTGATTTAGAAAAAGCCGCAGATACTACATGGAAATACGGGATTCTAAAAGACCTTCACACTATGGGATTAAAGGGCCGTTTATCCATTTTCATATCCAACTATTTGATTGATAGCCAATTCCAAGTTCAGTTGGGTACAACCATGTCTGATCATTTCCACCAAGATCAAGATGTCCCACAGGGCAGTATTTTGTCTACTACTCTATTCAGTATCAAGATCAACAGCTTGGCGGAAGTTTTGAAAAATCAATTGATGGTTCACACTTTGTGGACGATTTCAACATTTCGTGCAGTGGAAAAAGTATACACAATATTGAGAGAACATTACAAATGTCTGAATTGAATTCAGAAATGGTGTTTAGAAAATGGCTTCAAATTCTCCAGAATTAAGACAAATTGTATACACTTCTGCAGGAAATATTTCCAGCACAAAGATCCAGTACTAACATTAGATGGAACTGAGATCAAAGTGGTAAAACAGGTCAAATTCTTAGGAATGTTGTTTGACCACCGACTAACATTCAAATCGCATATAAATTGTTTGAAAGCTAAGTGCACGAAAGCTCTTGATTTGCTGAAGGTAGTTGCCAATCATAAGTGGGGAGGAGATCAGCAAACACTTCTCCATTTATATCGATCACTTGTTCGTTCCAAACTTGATTATGGCTCTATTGTTTACAATGGTGCAAGCAAGTCAAACTTGGCAAAGCTGGATCCTATTCTCCATCAAGGATCAAGACTTTGCCTTGGAGCGTTCAGAACATACCATAAAGAAAGCTTGTATTTTGAAGCAGATGAATTTCCTTTAGAACTTCGAAGAATTAAACTATCATGGCAATATATCACAAAATTGCGAACAAATCACTCGAATCCTGCATATAACTGTGTTTTCAAATCTCAGTTCGTGGATCTCTATTTGAAGAAACCCTCAATCATTCCACCTCTTGGAATTCGTACGATACCACACATTGTAGCAGCTGGTATTATGAATGACGGACTAGACGCTTGTAATTAAAGGAATACATACTTTATTTTATATAAGTTCTTATCACAAAGGTTAGACTCTTATTGTTTATATTACAATTTGTGAAGCCATGTTTCCGCTATGAGGTCGATGTGGGCGCTGCCATGTTGCCTGAGGGATGACGTGACTGATGACGTCAGCATTCAGGACAAGATCACGGCTAACGCTTGATCCAGGGACGTTCCCCAAGATTTGAATTACTCTGGGTGCGAGTCTTAATTCGAGGAAAAAACTGGCACAGAAAATTCCACTGCGGTAATTCCTAAAAGGAAAGGGGTTTAGGTTTTCTCCGCCAACTGAACAATTTCTTTCCCAAGATTTTCAACTGAGACTTGCCCGATTCAATTTGGACAAAATTTGAAGCTGAGCGTTACACGAAAAGAGCGTCCTCTGCAATTGTGCAATGATTTGAGTTAAACGACGATGCTTCTGTGTTTGTAAACATTTTCATGATCACATTTGAGCTACTAAAATCAACTAGAACGTCAGTGGATTTACTGGGTTCCTTCTCGTGCGAATTATCGGCATTATCAACACGACCAGCCTTAAATCTCCATGACGTTGTGACGTGTTTAGATGAGTATACACTCACTTCCGCATCTAAATACGTCACCCAGTGGTGCAATGGTGGCCCCAGCGCACGCCGTGGTGAGCAACAAAATTTTCGATATTTCTTTTATTTCGCATTCTATCAACGTGAATTTTATATAATAAGGTTTGGAATACGACTGTTGATAAATATACCCACACTCCTTTAAGCTTAGTCAAATTTTACCTAACAAGCTCTTACCAATTTCACCATGGCAGTTAGCTCAACCAGAAGTAGATATTTCTCTAACAAAATATAAAAAGGCAGACACGAGCCAGCTCTTGTATACACAAGAATTTGGTCTACTGAGAGAGAAATACAGATCGCATAATTACAAGCGTCTAGTCCGTCATTCATAATGACCTATTCCATATTCCATATAACAGTATTAGCACCAAATTCAAAAAGACAGTCATAGTATACATACACATAGGCTTGTTTCCTGCAAGAGAGAAGCGGTCAACAGTTTTCAATGATGCCGCCAAGACATCATGATGTTCCAAAAATATCAAATCCGTATCGCTGATCAGTATTTTTAATCCATAATATTTGTTGTAAAGTCGTCATCTAAAGAATGATGTATCTCAGTCATGCTTTGATTGTGGCTGTTCATATGAGTACCATGAGCATCTTGAAGTACATGGGTTCAACGGCCCCTAGCCCCGGGTTAAGCGGAATTAGACACAAGTTACGAAACGTAGCGCCATAGATCTTGCACGCTACGTTCGTATTTTGCTATCAGCATGCGATATGTATCGTTGAGAAACTTTGAGTGGAGGCGCTTGGTGGAATAGCCCCGTTTTATAAGTTTCTGCAACAATGTTTTGTGACGTTGATTAAAGTCGTCACATTTAACACAGGATCTAGCAAATGCTACTATGCGAGATATGTATACGCCATAGGATGGTTCTAAAGGTGGTGAGAGAGTGGCATGTGCTACTATCTTTAGTTTCAAAACTAAAACCTGTCGACTACCACGTGAAAGTTCGATATTCACGGCATATAAGCAAAAGCAATATTGTTGGCTTTAGAAGGTATTGGGTCCAGTAAAAGGAAAAAATATATCAGATTCTCAGATTCACTGTGATGCCTCCAAGCGATTAAAAGTGGAACTTCGACTCATCCCACTATCTTGGGTATTCTACAGCTACATGACCGTAGATTTGATCAACAGATTGATATTGCTTGTGTTGGTTCCCTAGTCACGTTGGCATCATAGGTAATAGTGAGGCCGATAGGATGACTATGGCAGCCCTAGATGATGAGGTTGATCCTTTCGGAATCCCATATAGCAATTTCAGACCCTCTATCTATACTTATGTGAGGTGGCTGTTTCAATCTTTATGGGATGCTCTGAATAATAACAAACTTCAGGAGTTCAACAAATCTGTAGGCTATACTCATCTGAACAGCCAGAAACGTTTCGAACAAACCATGATCAGGCGATGTAGAATCGGCCATACACGATTAACTTACGAACATTTACTAAAAAGGAGCCAGTCGTTTTCCATGCCATGACGATCTATATATTCATCTGTGGTCACAAACAACAGCGCCATTTTTTTCATTTTTTCTTCTTCGGATTATTTGCCCTTGACAGCTCTGAGATCAACTTTACATAATGAATATCTGATCATGCACTGATTTACCCCCGGGTATTTTAATCGGGAAACTGTTCGTTTAGTTATGCAGTAAACAGACGAGTTGTTCACTAGTTGGATGGATGTCCATTTTTACGTTTGCAAAATAATTAAAAAAAATAGACGTCTGAAAGAGTTGAGAGGGGGGGGGCGGGGGCTACAACACCGCGGCCCCTATCAGTGGTTTTGCTGAGATGTCCGACATGGCTGAAAATTTCAGGCATAGCTGTCCATACCCCGTCACACTATTATAAGTCAATTCGGCTTAAAACTATCCAGGCGCGTTCACTACAAATATACTTTTTATTTCATAAAATGAGAAAAATTATGAATTTATCCGATATTTGGATACGCACTACATAAAAACGTCATTTTAATTATATTTAATATACGGTCAGCATGTAAGGTGAATATAATGGTTTTATTTCCAATTATTTGAACACTAAGTTTTACGCTGGCAATTATAAGTAACATTTGCATTCATTTGACGTATATGTCGATGTGATCGGATAGGTAGGGCTCATAAAATTGGATTCCCATATTTGATGTTATATTTAAGAATGTTGTTCATGTATTCTGTATGATTGACAGCCCCAAGTTCACCACTGTAGTAAATGTTTTTAGAGTTCCATGGTTTCATGGCCTATGTCGAATCTTGGTGTTTCCCATACATTTCACATACATTTACAATACATTTAAGGTTTCCTTTGGATACATTTATTGTGCATGTCGTACCTTGGAGAATCCCTAATTACTATAGATATACAACGCACGATAATGTTTTGCAAATAAATCTCATTTATTTGAATACATTCGCTATTGTAGTGACCCGAATGCAAATCTATCAGTTATATTTAGCCACTTTCAAACCTGTAATAAATATATGTGAATTGTTGTAGTTATATTGACCATTGCGTGATATATATGGCAAATAAGATGAAACTTAACCGTAAATTTCGAACTATGGCATCTATATCTCAAAACAATGCAAATAAAATGTTTATATTTACAACTATCCTCTAGATGTGTAAATGTTGGTGTATAAATCCATTTTATTTGCTAAGCTGGTAGCTATAAAAAGAATACTTATAAATCCATTTTATTTGCTAAGCTGGTAGCTATAAAAAGAATACTTATATTTACATTTATCTCACAGATGCGCAAAGGAATGGTGTATATTACAATTTTATTTGCTGTAATGGTAGGTACATATTAAATCATTTCAAAGAAAATATTTATATTTACATCTACCCCATAGATGTTTAAATGTATGGGGTATAATACCATTTTATTTGCTACGCTATTAGGTACATATTAAATCATTTAAAAAGGAATACTTATAACTACCTCTTCCACATACACGTGTGAATGTACGGCGAATATTACAGTTTTATTTGCTATGATGGTAGCTACGTATGAAATCATTTCACACCTTACAGTTTCATTTACAATACTGTAAATGTATATGTGAAATGTTTGTTTTGATGGCTTTATTTGCTATCATTTGATAGATATCTGGCGAAGAATTGCATTTCACCACCACATCCAAAATTACGATTATTACACATTAAAGTAATTCAAATGCACAATGTTATCATCGCAATTCAATTGTTCAATTTGAACTATTCCATAGGTATGTGACGCAAATCTGCAGTTTAGCCATTACATTTGAACTTAATATATTTCCAATACTGTAAACACTAAATTTTCCATTTAGAATTTTTATTTACAATACTATGGAAAATGGGTTTGAATTTCATTTTGTCTTCTTTGTAACTAATTTGGTGGGTATTTGTAACGGAACGTGGACGTAGCCGGTTAATAATTTATGCAAGAAATGCTTGTCAATAAGAACGTCTTTATTTGCTGATTAATTTCCAGCTTCATGCCAGCCAAACAAGTTATATTCTACGTCCACTGGTACCAGATTTCTGTACAATGTATCGAATTTGAAGGAAATTGTCATAGCATAAGATATACCGTACGTGATGCACAAACAAAACACTATAATACTGTCTTTGTGGAGTACACCTCGCGCCCGGATAAGCAATGATAAGAGCCAGACACTTGTTGATTAGCTGACGCCCGCTAACACAACACCTGCAGAGGTAACAATCTCGGGCAGGCGTGGGGGCCTACCGCTTGGCTCGCCTGGTGAAGCTGTTCGCTCCAGGAGACACGACGTATTGCGTGTCGTCGTCAGACGTGGCTGCCAGACTTCTCCACTTCAGCTGCATACAGGCATCGCTCCCGAACCACTATTTTGTTCATTTTTCAAAGCTTTTTTTCTACCATTTCGGCATTTTAACTTCATATAGCAGTTTTCAAACTACTTATGATTTACACAGTAACTTTCATTAATCAAAAAAAATGTTGCAAAGCGCTACAATCGATTGCAAATCTGCTCAATAAATGAACAAAGTTACATATGTTTCATCAATCGTAAAACCGGAAATGTTATCATTTCTCATACATAATATTGACACACTGTGAAGAAATATAAAACTGTCGACAGAATATAACCCAACATCTCAAATGTATTTTGTTTCACATATACACAAACTGTTTGCGCAAATTACTAGCGTCCTATTTTCCCGCTGACGATCCCGGCAGATAATTCGCATCGACAATCAACAAACTGTGAAAAAACATCTCCCGCGATGTAAAGTTTACAGAATAAGTATAAAAATATGTTATTTTCCCTGTTTCAAGCATACAAGACACGACCTGTAACTCGTTCGCATTTTTGGGTATTCTTCCCAATAAGAAAGCTTCTTTTCTTCAATCATATGCTGACAACCAGTACGATTGTACAAGCTCCACAGTATAGTGATCTTGCCAAGGTCTGAAATCAGCATATTCAAAATGATCATTCATGTCTCGGACTTGGATCAGACATAATTCTTCAACATACATGTACGCAATAGAGAGAGAGAATTAAGTAGGCATAGCAGGTGGTTTGTAAATGAAATGTTCACATGTAAACAAATTAAAGCACAATTAAGTTCTCCACAAATCAAGTACGATATGATATAAAACAGCATATAGCTTGTCATCATTGAATTTACGGAAGAGTTAAGGGTGTCTGAAATTGTGACCAGTTTCTGTCAGGCCATTTTTGAAGGTGAAATGGTGTAATATTTCAGCTGTTTTCCCAAATTTCGGCTATGAGTTGAATACTTCTGATATTGCATTTTTGAAGCAGAATGTAAAACAAAATCTATAAATATATGTCTTTCATCTCTATAGACAAACCTTTGTATGTGATTATTACTAAGAGTACTAAAAGTTGCCATTTTTATGATGGATCAATGGATTCTTAGCTAAAATTATGAATATTATCTCCCCAGTTCTTCAAATAGTCCAAAGAATTCTTCCAGTCAATTCCGGCACTCTGTCTTCATCTTCAATTATGAAAACATTAATGAAATATGAATCAACTCAATGAAGAAATGTACATCATCTTTTGGCCTTGGGCACCATGACCAAGGCAGCATCCATTCTATACATACAGTATGGTCCAAAAGTAGCAGATAAAAAATGTTGTGCCTTCACCAGTGTTTTGGCACTAAAGCAAAAATCATGAATATACTATGCAAAGTAGGGTCATTCTCCCATTGCCAGAGTTTGTAGCCTGCTAAAAGTCGGTGCAACACCCTCTGCATTGCACTGTGCAGAGAAAGGGCCCACATGTGCGTTAAGTCTATATCGATTTCGGTCGGCACAGGAAGCACGTATTTGCATAGGAGGGAGGTGGGAACTGCATTCAGTAAATCTTGTAAAAGAATTACCGTAACAGGTTTATACTAAATTATTACACAAAACACACGGTATGTCTTCTTTAGCTGTGACATGCTGAACCCACTCCGCTCCTTTTACAAGTGGACGAAGCTGATTGGCCCGAGAGCCATGCACACAAGAACTGCCTGATATGATTTTACCCCAGTGCAATCAGAGAGTAATCAAAGGACAATTAATAAATTGATATCCTATCTTTGCTCCACAGTCGTCATAGTCGTATATGTAGCTATGTAGGACCTAACAGATTTCAATTAAATTTGGTGTTCAGAGGGCCCAGTTCGTGAATATTTAATAAACTTAGGACATCGTGGCCGTATTTTAAGTACTTTACTTGCAGTAGGGAAGATGAGATAGGATCGTCGCCTACGCTTCAACCCAAGGACCAGTCCACTTCTATCTCGCGTTATGGTGCTAAACTGACGAGAGCGCTGCAACATCAAAAGATACCCGGCCCGCATGGCGTTGGATTCAGCTGACATGACCGAGCCAACCAAAAAGCCCCTAACATTATGTTCCCTTCAAAGAACTATGTATTGTTTTCTGGATTGGTTGATACTCATGTTACTGCAAGCCGGTTAGATCCTACATGTGGCATAACCAAATGGAAGAGTATATAGGATTTAATTTTTATTAGATTGAATCAGAGGGCATACAATCTGATGCCATGAGAATGAGAAGGGTAAGAGAAGGTCAAATTTTAATCAGGCATGTCTGACAGCTATTTATTGTCGGTGTTACTTATTTTATACCCAGTCAAAATAACCAGCCCACACAATTCGGAAAACTCACATCGGCAAAAATAAAGTCATGTTAAAATAATTGCTATTTAACACCATGTTAAATATTGCTGAGGTGAAATGATTATGCTACGACATCTACCTCGGCAATTGCTGATTGCTGACATAAGTGACGCAAGTAACACAAACACCAATGCACATGTACCATACACAAGCTTTATTTCATATGTATATAGTGCATCTCTAATTCAAGAAGAGAAATATGATGAGAATCTCCCTTTATCACAGTTCGGTTTTATGTTCATATTAGTACAAAACAAGAACAAGGAAACAATTGCAAGAAATAGATGTACACTACTTTTCCAAATTCATCGAATAGCTCAACAATAAAAATATTTATTTAGTTATCAACATGGGTGGTGTACACAGTCAGTCTGTGTTTTTCTTTCCGGAGGCTTCCTCGCGAGCCAGTGTATCAACCGAACTGTTAGGATCGATACACTGACTTGGTTAGTTGCCCATACTAGTTCTGGATATAAATAGGTCAAGAGGTTCCCCCTAAATCAAACCAATCAATGAACGTACTAAGCCAGCTGATTATGCCAATCCACTGTGAGGTATGAGATGTGACTGGTTTGGATTTCATCATGGGCCGAACGGCTTTGATGTACATGTAGGGATGAAATACACATCATAAGTCAAAGCAAAACAGCAGGCTTGGGTTGCTGACATGCTAATTCAAAACAAGCATCGGGGATGAAATGTACGAGATTGTATAACAGAAGTATTGACTCAAGAACTAATTCGAATCACCAAAAATGTCCGGTGAACCATCTGCGAGGATTTGGGATTTGCTTGGGCTTGTGAAGATGAAGATGCGCACAAACAAACCAAGGAAAAACAATTAATATAAACATGCATGTACAGAGATGGCAATATATACATGTACATCATGTTTAACACAAATTGTATGATGCTCTGGGTTACAAACAGAACAACCGAATTCAGGAAAAATGCATTTCTCATTGTTCTTTTTCAATGTGACATTAGCTCAACCCCGGAACAAGAGCCCAATGGGCTTCAATATACGCCCGTATATCTGAAATTACATTGGTCCAAATTTCAAGGTTGTTTAATAGCCTTGATTTCAATTGGTAGCTAGCAATCCAGTGAAAGGTCTACAATTTTGTGTTTCTGAGAATGTAACATATATCACATCTTATATTGAATGATAAACTAAAATGAGCTCAACTCTTGGTAACTAGTTGACCTTGAAACAAGAGCCGAGAGCAGACACATATCCCACACTGAAATCGACAAGTCAAACACAACAAAATAGTAGTTTTCCTGCAAATGGATTTCTTTCAGGCGAGAGAAGTTTTCATGAAGGAAGAAGTAAACCTTTGTTCTTGAGTCAATAAAAAGAACCCCTCTCCCCGTTAAATTAGTAGATGTATGGTTTTTATTTCACAACAGTTTAACTAGATGTAGCTGTTTCAAACATGGGAGACAACTCCACAGGACAAATGCCATACACACGTAGGGGAGACAAATCTGAATACTCCAACCTAACATAGGCATATGAAAATGTGACTTTTAATGATTTCTTGATTTTGGGATCACAGTGAACTTAACCTACTGACACAAAAAGAGTAATTTTTAAAGATTTCTTGATTCTGGGGTCACAGTGACCTTGACTATTGACATTCACCTAAATTTTGGTACATGACAAACCGTCTACCCGTAAATTCTCAATGGACACAAAAAATCATGATTTTTCACAATTTCACAATTTTGGGGTCACAGTGACCTTGACCTAAATTTTGGTATGTGACACATCGTGTCCCCCTAATGTATCTTCTGACACACAAAAAATGTTATTTTTAATAATTTCCTGATTTTGGGGTGACAGTGACCTTTAACCTTGACCTAACTTTTGGTATACGAAACTTCATTTCCCCCTATTGAATCCACTCACAAAAAATTTGTAATTTTTAATGTTTCCTGATTTTTCGGTCACACTGACCTTTGACCTTGATTCTGGGGTCACAGTGACCTTGACTATTGACCTGGATCTAAATTTTGGTACATGACAAAACGGCTTCCCGTAATTTCTCAATTGACTGAGAAAATCAAGATTTTTAACAATTTCACAATTTTGGGGTCACAGTGACCTTGACCTTTGACCTCGACCTACATTTTGGTAGGTGACACATTGTGTCCCCTAATGTATCTACTGACGCAAAAAAAAATGTTATTTTTAATAATTTCCTGCTTTTGGTGTCACAGTGACCTTTGACCTTCGAACTTGACCTAATTTTTTGTATGCGAAACTTCGTTTTCCCGTATTAAATCCACTCACAAAAAATTTGAAATTTTTAATGATTTTCGGATTTTCGGTCACACTGACCTTTGACCTCTGACCTCGACCTACATTCGATATGCAACACATCGTTCCCCCTAGGGCATCCACTTGCCAAAAATTAGAACTGTAGATAGAAAACTGTCAATGATCAACGATTTCCTGATTTTTAGGAACAGTGACCTTTGACCTCCGACCTCGACCTTAATTTTGGTATGCGACACATCGTCTCCCCGTAGGGTATCCACTCATCAAACATTGGAACTTTGGATAGAAAACTGTCCCAGATATAGACCGGACACGAGGGACGGACAGATGGACAGACGGACACACGGACGGAAACCGCTATCACATAATACGTTCGCCTTTTGGCGGGCGTATAAAAATGAAACAATTATGTTTTGTGTCCCGATAGCCGCAATTATATAAAACCAGTTATATGAAAATGCTCAATGATGGGAGAATGCCATCATGCAGTTTCATAGAGTACAATACCTATATAAAATGAAAACACTGAGAAAAAACTTTGGAACCACTTTCCAGGTTCAGCTCCTGGCCCCCTGACTATTAGTTCAATTTTATTCTCATCAAACATGTCAAATGGCTTCGTGACACTGACCTCCGAACAGATAATGTTATGCTATATACTACATGTTTTAAGCCATGTTTTAAAATGTGCTATCAGACCGTATAATACTGATATATACTGTGTATATGTATAATATCTTATCACTATGTGACTCATTATGGTAAAACATTATGTGGAAATCCTTATATCCTTAAATATAGAAAATAAAAAATATATAAAAAATGTGTTATTGCCAAATTGTTTAAAAACTATGTTCAAAATAACCTAAAAACATTGGGTGGAGGAAATATCCACTGGGGGAAATGGCCGCTGGGGGAAATGTCCGTACATCGGGGGCCAAAGTGGTCCTTGCCCCCCCCCCCATTCTCGCTGAATATTGGGGAGTCTTGACTGAAATTCTTGGTCACATTGATAGAAGAAAAAATTCTGGGCTCTATTTTAAATTCATCTGTCAGCTATGTTAATGATACCGTATCCATGTTCTAATGTACATGATTATCTATAGATTTATGTGCATATTATAGAATAAATCGCAAATAACATAGATATTTTTGCAAAAATAGCAATCAGATACAGTATCCACTGCAAATAATATGGGCGTCACCAAGTAATATAAACAAGACCAGGTGTGGGCTTTTCTAATCTGTCTGGTCTTGTAGAAAAAACAAAGGGAATTGATAAAGGAGGTGAAAATATACTTTGTCATGTTCTACTTCACTCCAGGATATTATAATTCTTGTGAACGTCGTTTGCACAACTGTATTGTGTGTAATATCTACCGACGTAAACGACATATGGACAGGTTAGTGACACATCTTTATTACTATAATTGGTCTTTCACATAAACATTTTCAACTGTGTAGACATTATGAAACATAATGATTCAACCAAAACACAGCATAGGCCTATGCCAAATTTACTTCGCCTGTGGGTTATGATAGAATGGCTTGCCCGGTCTGCAACCGCACACGTGTTCGAGAGTTCACATGTTGTACATGTAGGCCTACTTGTAAATTTACTAACCTTGATTGAGTCATAATTCTATCGACAAATAACCTAGGTGGGCTATAGGGGGTGGTAATCAGGTAATGCGGATTATGGTCTTGAGCCAGTGTAGGCCGAGCTGACCTGACCTGCAACAGACCGGAGGATTAAGTTATTCGGATATATTTACCTTTGGGACTGGATGCGGTATGTTCAATCATGCGAAACAAGATTGTTCGGATCTAATATGGAGAAGAAAATTGAACGTAAGCTGTCACGAGTCAGAGCGAAATTAGAAGTGGAAGGAAAATGGCCGTGTGAAAGTCACATGAAATCGCGTCAGTAGCGCGAGACCGAGGGAGATAGTTGGGCACACAAGTCATCAATAAGTTCTCTTCGTTGCACCGGTACATCACATACCTGTACCTCTGGTCAGAGAAACCCACAGCGAACGAAACCCCCACGAACAACCCCCCCCCCAATCACATATTATTGTTTATGCTACTTCAGTAATAAAACGAATAAAACATAGTGAATGATAATAGATCAAGACAATGTTATTTCATATTCATATATCAATTTGTCGGGTAATTGAACACACTATTATATTATGCGTGTTTTATCTGTTGTCTGATGTTTGTAGTTGTGTATGTTTTATATGTATGTTTGATTGCGTTTTAGCCCTGCTGGGCACAACTTTTATCCAAATAAACTATTCTATGTCATGAATTCCAGCGTGGCGGATTTACTAGGTAGGCCTACCGGTGTGATGGATATAAGAATGTCTGGTGATTGGTGTCTCTTTTTGTTGAGAGGATTGTGAAATCGATCAACTTGGTTCTATCAACTTGGCGGCATATACTCTGGACGCAACCTCTGCTCGATAACAAATACAATGTGTATTGTCAATATGTGACATTGGTGCTGGTAAGCCTTGTGTGCAGAGCAGAGAACAAGTTTTCATAAGTACAGAAGTAGTGGCTACTACTCCTACTGATGACGTCACCAATGACGTTACAGCTGACATTGACCTCCCTGAAATCTTGGTCTACACCACGAGAGCTTCACGTTGACACCTCACACGACGCATTCGGACCACGGATGGTCCCTCACACGCACTCCACCCACCCCCAAAATTGCTGCTTTCTTTACTACGCCCAGACTGCTCATACGCAAAACTATTAAACCGTACTAGACACCAGTCCAATCCGACGCTACTCCAAGAAAACTTCAAAATAGAACATCATACGGTCCAATTGGACCACTATGGGTCCATCTCGACCTCAAAACGTCCAATCAAATACTTTTTCTACTGGCAGATAGACACTATTCCCACCCCACACCCATTCATTTGGATGGTCCCTCACGAGAGCTTCATGATGACATCTCACACAACCCAATCGGACCAATAGTCCCCAAAGTCCCCAAAGTCCCCAAAACATCCATCCCAGCGCTACTTGCCTAGTGCGCATGCATGCGTCATCAGAATAGAATAGAATATATTTATTACCAAATCAGGCGTCCACGCGGAGCATACAATTATTTATCCTTGATTAATATGATTATAGGACAATAACAACAAATGAATTACATTGACTCAATTGCCACGGCGTTGACCCACTGGGGGTGCGGTCTGCCGGAAATGGCTCCATTCCCATCTTCTACCGACAACCACATTCCCACATAGGCCAGGGACCCACCAGGGCGAGCCATATCGTGGAAGACAGTCCAGCCCCCTGCCCAACGACAGGCACACCCGAGCAGGGGCGACAAAGGAGTGTAGACACGCAACGAAACGTTATATACATGAATATCCAATATCATGCTAATTGTCGAAATGATACACGGTAATTATATTGCAAATATTTGAAAGCATCAGTGACTTGTTGAATAGGAATCTTACTCTTTAGTCAGGAGTGGATTTAAATAGAAAGATGATGATGATCTTCACTGAGGTCCCAACGTCTATCAATTAACATACAGTCAGTAGTTCACTGGAATGTTCTGGGGATTCAAAAAAATCGTGAACCTTGTAAAAATATGCTAAGGGACTGTTCATTTTTACCACGGGGGTAGATCGGGGGAATCAGGGGGAGGGGGAGGCACTAACATTTTCAAACTCAGGGGGGGGGGGGGATTTTTTGGAGGTTTGGTTCCGTGGAGGGGGGGGGGACAAAATTATCACAGATAGAACACCTGAATTCAACCCCGGCGTATTTCTATAACACCAACATTTGAGAACATGAACCCATCCCCATGTACCTCCTTTCGGCCCTGGTCGGGAGATATTTATTTTGAGATTATTTTGTTCCAGCATATTCTCAGCTGAGATAAGAATGACAAAATCTAATAATTGCCAACTGAACTAATCCTCCATAAACATGACTAATCCCCCATAAACAAACATCAAGTATACACATTCGAAGACTGAATGAAGATTACATAATAACCTAGTCCTTTACTTTGGCTCATCCCAGAAATACCGGGGCAATTAAATGCTAGTTTAACCATGATTTAATACAGATACATCCAGATTGTGTTGATCATGTTTAACAGAATACAGTAAAACCTAAACAGTTAATTTCCATATTACTCGGGGGAAAAGTACCAGCCGGCAACAAAACAAAATTCATTTAATTAATTTAGAAACAATCTTTCAAAATAAGTAAACCATTGACACTGTACAATGCCTTATCATTGGGCGACTGGGGAAAATGGCCACTGCATTCTGATAGTATATTTCGAAAGGTGGTGTTCAGTTTGACCGTATTTTTTTCCTTGGTGTGTTTCGTTTATAAACCGAAAATATACTTTCCTCTCGTTCACTTTGAAAGTTATTAGCTCGAGAGAGAAAATACTGAATTTTCATGTTCTCAATTTTCACCGAGAAGAGATTTGTCAACAAATATTACGAGTATTAGAAAATAAGTGTTTTTTGTTTGTTTTTGCAATTTTTGGCGATATTCTTGAAGGGAATCCTTCATATATAAAATATGACACCTTTAACCAAAACGAGTCTTACACATCGCAATGCGGTAGGTTTGATCCAAAATGATACTGAAGAATTGTTTTGGTTAGAGGGGTCATATTTTCATAATATTGAAATATGTCAAAACGCTTGTAATGCTCTGAAAGGGTGTAGTTCACCGCCATTCGGCACATGATTCCTCATGCGGATAATTGTAACAGCTGCTTGGTCGAATGGTTACAGTGTCGGACTAAGGATCAAAAGAAAACCAACATTTAGGTTCGAATCTCCAAATCCCCGATTTTTTTTTTCTTTTTTCTCCCATCTTCATTTTGGACTTTAAAGTGCAATAGTGACGTGAACTAAAGACGGCGAACCCCGCCTAACGCACATAATCCCTTATTTTATTATAACTCGTGAATAGAATTGCACACAAACAACTTCACACACACAGTCAGACAACTTCTTCAGTATTTAAATATTCTGACGATCCAGCTTAACAAAAAATTAATTGTTACACATATATAATTTCGTCTTAGAGCATCGCAAAGTTGTAACTATGAATTGAAAAGTTATAAGGTTAAACTTGTCTTATATCAAGGCCTTTATTAAGGAAATGATCCTCAACAAGTAGTGACGTTTGCTTTCCCAAGTGTTTATGCATGTGCCTATATGATTTTTCTTATTATTTTTTTTTCAGTAACTTCCTTAATTATTGTTCGTTTAACTTTTGGCAGTGAATTTTCAGTTTTCGAGTCGGTTTATATATTAATATAACTGATTATTGTTCGTAAATATCTGGGTCGTTCATGAAAATACTAATGGTAACCGTATGAGAATATGAACCAGAATTTCCCATTAGACTAACCTCGCCTGTCTGACAAAGAGTTGGGGAATACCTGAGCATTACGTCACAATTTACCGGCCGGCTCGGAGCGAGACAATAGAGCAACAGAGAGCGACTCTGAAGGGAAAGATATCCATCTGAAGCGAACACGTCCTTTAGCATTAGACTTTCTTAGTTTAAACATATTTGATTACCTCAATAATAGCAATAGGATTGGGGACAAGTTCTAATCAACTTACGTGCCCTCTCAGAAATCGCATACAAAGATAAATAATCAGGCGGCAAAACAGACATTAACTTCGGCATACAGATTTTCTTCCACATTTATGTGTAAAATATGAACTTTTTGTAATGAAATAAAAATAAAGTTTTGTTGAAAATACATATTTGTATAAGAAAAAAAACAACAAAAAAACAAGGAAACTATGCTCATACTGGTAAAATCAAATACAGGGAAAGTAAACAGTACATGACGGGAAATGTCCGAAGGGAAAATGTTAGCCAGGGGAAGTGTGTGCGCGGCGATTCTCCTCTCGGACCTGGTATACCAGGACAAAATGGCAGTCGACCAACAGTTACATGTCTTTTCTAGTCTCTCTCGATGTCTTTGGGGTGATAGTTTTAAATATGTCTTTGCAATAGTCATCATGTGCCCGAAGTGAACTTGGGATATCGGGGAAGGCAGATCGGTACTTATACGTTGTGTATTAATGGTGGGATGGTGATCGGATTGAAGATAAGTGCGGTTGATGATTCCAGACAAATTCCATACAATTTAAACTACGGCCCTGTCATAATGGGAGACAAGGCTGTTCGAAGGTTGGATTCAAGATTGCATGCCGCCCTCGACGCGCCGAAAGCAAGGCATATTGTGTTTCATTTTCGATAGATTTTTCGACTTTGAAGCTGTCAATTTTCATATCAATAGTGCTGAATATCACTACCGGGGTTTATCCATCTGTCCACTCAAATTTGAACATGAAAAAAAAAATCCACATTCGCTCTCACCATGCCACTTATTATGTAAAGATATGTCGAAAACAGAAATGAAATCGTCCAGTTTGACGCCTATTTACATTATACGAGACGATCGTGAGTCTTTTGGTGGATTTTTTTATATGCATATATTTGATGAAATATGGACGCATCATCATGTAGATATCGGGCACGATGAACTAAAACAGTCGACTTTTAGAACGGAAAATGTACGTCGGAAGAAGCACAAATAGAACCAGTCGCCATGAGAGCTGTCGAACATTTATGCTGGTCTTCTCTGAGGTCCGCGCGTCTGTCATTTATAGCCGGGTCGCTGCAGCGCAACCGTTACATTACGGGCTACCTACCAAGGTGAAGACATTTGGGTTATGAGGGGACCATAGTATGGAGGAATTATCATTCTTCTAATAGAAGCGCCGAGAAGAATCACCAGCCACGCATCGTTTTCCGCTTTGATTTGACAGAAGTCTCTAACCGACTGGACGTATGGGGAGGACGGAGATGGATAGATTTCTTCTGCGTAGTTGACGGATTTTACAATTATGATTAACACCAGATCTGAGATCTCTATCGCCAAGATCGGGAGCGACTATTGTAGATCTATTTTCCGTAGATCTGAACTTTCAACGGCGGATGGAAGTTTGCAAGAAGGCTAACATACCGGTAGTACCGGCCTACGAAGCTGGGTCATCATGACATGAAGGAACCAGACGCATGGCTATATATCGGTTATCCAATTTTGCGCCCCGACAAAAAATGCTGAAACAAAAATAAAATAAATATTAACTGCTCCACCCCTGGCCTATATACAATAAAATGTCACACATATCATGAACAAACATTTAGAGATGCATGTGTTTCACAGTGTTTATATTGATATATGTTCATGAAACCGACAAGATTCGAATGACCATCTTAGAAAATTATATGCAAATAGATTTGCATATGCTATTAAACGTGTGATCATCCGCATGTGCGAGCACCTTTCATTGGTTTCAAATCCTGCAATTTGCACACGTTTCTATAGTCTAGGAAATATTATCAAATATCCATTTATCATAACCGTGTGTAACATATGCAAATAGTCATATATAACATCTATGTAGTGCACGTTGCAAATATAATGAAATACGAAAATGTCATTACATGAAACCTAGCAATTTCATGCGTGTTTTGTTCAATTTTACCAACTCGTCATCCATATAGGAAATGTTTCAGAAATATACAGATTTAATAATCCAAGTGAAATGTAGATAAAAACCATTGATTTCACCGTACATTACACGTATAAGGAAGACTCGTATGTACAAGCATATATCACAAGGTGGTTACATACATCATGTCCATATGCCAATGACCTGGCCACTGTATGGCGAAGCTATGGCAAATATTTTTATTTGCTTATATACGAACGGACTGGAATTTATTTTAAATCCGACTATATAAAATCCTTCATCACACGGGTTAAATATAGCTAAACTAGAACATACTTAATATGCTCAGTATGGTATTCAAATGTTAAGTGAATCCAATCATTTAATTTTTCTCAACCTACTAGTCAAATGTCTGTAAATGCGACCATTCATCAGAGTATCAAATGTAAGTAAAACTATATATTCAATACGGCGGATCATCCCCTATTTGCAACCAATCAAATCAATGCACACCCGAAACATTCCACATGGTTATGTCATATAGGTGAAATTAGGGACTCTCCAAGCTGCACTGTACAGTTAAATTATTATAAATATCTAATTACACCATATCGGAAATGTATTATAAATGAATGCAAATTTCGGACTCTCACATACCGGCACCATACATTTAACATACATGTTAAATGTACAATTTTCTGTAGTGACGGCCCCTCAGCAATGCCATCGTTTATTCGCCAATGACTTTTTGTATGTAGGATGTTTGGTTACTCTCGATCACATGTATGATAAAATATAGCATATTGATTAAAAATTGACAAAGTTACATGTATGGAAATTTTAATACGCCTACCTCATTCTTTTAATTCACTAAGTTTTTTTCCAGAGCCACCTCTCCAAAGCCCGAAATCTCAGTTCTGACCGTGATGCGAAATGGCAAACATGGTTTTCCTGGTACTAGAAAGGTATATCTCTCAAAAGAAGCCGCCAAACCTTTACTCACAGGGGGATGCAGTAAAAATCGATTTTAAGCCTCTATTGAGAATTGGCTACTAGACTATGTTGTTTGCTGCTTTCCGTACTGTTTGACATACTGACAAGTATTCCAGAAAATTGGATCCGCATCTATAAATAGAATGAAAAGATTCATATGATAGAAATTTCCCGCTATTTTCTAAAATATCATTCACAAACCGCACACCTCTTCCATCCCCACGACCAAAATGTATAGCTTTGGTATCAATTTTAATTTTTTCATTGTGCCAAAGTTTTTCATTCGAGAAAGTCTGACAATCTTTGTAATCTAGTTTTATTTGAAATTCTGTCCAGGCTAAAAGTGTGCCCCTCCAAACTACGTTTTCTATCTTTGGTATGACATCAATTCTTAGAAATGCGAAACCGACTCCTACTGGGTCCTTACAATTTCAATATGTTACCCCACTTGTTATTATCAGCTTGTAATTTCCTAATCCATGATATTTTTTGTGCTTGGATTACATATTTCACGATGGGAATATCTAAACCGCCAGGTTCAAGTGATTTGACAGAATTTTGTCTGAAAATTTTATCAGGTTTGGAGTTCGAAACAAATTCAAAACAGCGTTTCTGAAATTCGTCTATAAGTGGGTCTATAGGTGGGTTTGGAAGGTAAGAAAATAGATGGTTGAGTTTGGGTAACAGTAGACTTTTTAAAATGGCATTTCTTCCTAATGGAGTCAATCCTCTTTTGGACCATATTTTCATAAGCACGGTGATATCTTTTAATTTATCTTTGTGATTTGTCTCGATCATTTAGGCTAGATTGTTTGTAAACACAAGACCTAATAGCTTGAAATCAATTTGTGACCAGTCTAAATTCCATTTCGTACGAAACTTCGTATTGGAAGCTTTTTAGTATCTAAACAAGAATTTCCACTTATAAGCGATCCATCCCCCCCAAAATAGTTGTGTCGTCAGCATATTGAGATAGCAAATTTTCTTCACCCCCAATATTTATGTCCGTTATGTTTTCGTTACCTTTTAACATTGCTGCTAGTATCTCTGCGCATGCCAGGAATATTATGGCGATAGCGGGTCTCCTTGGCGACAGCCGCGAGATATATGGAAAAACTGTGAAACAAAACCATTTACAATAACGCAAGATTGAGCATTTTTGTAGAACACTTCTATCCATTTTTATATAGACGGATCAAATTTAAAGAAATCTAGTGTTTTTTTTGTATGAATAACCAGTTCACCGAATCAAAAGCTTTCTCGAAATCGATTAGCATAAGGATTCCTGGGAGTTGATGTTCTGCAGTGTATTGCATTATATCAAAACTAAGTCTAGTATTTTCCCCAATAACTCTGCCGAACATGAATCCTTTCTGGCCTTCGTGGATTATTTTTGGTAAATAGGTTTTCATTCTTGGAGCGATTGCAGCTGATGCTATTTTGTAACACACGCTGAGTAGAGATATCGGTCGCCAGTTTTAAAGCAAGTGTTTTTGGTTTCCCCTCCGCTGGGAGGCATGTTATAAATTCTTGTTTTTGTGAAATCGATAATTCGCCATTTTTGTGATCATAATTTAGTGAGTTTAGTACATAAGTACTTAGATGTATCCAGAAAAATTCGAAGAATTCCGCAGTGTGGCAATCAGGTTCTGGACTCCTACCATTCTTCATGTTTTTAATGTGCACGCGATATTTCTTCTTTGGTTAATTTCCCTTCCATAGATACAGTCTGTGATTGGTCAAGTTCGAGAGTTTCCTCCTCAATAAGGGTATTAATGTCAACAGAGCTTGTTTGTTTTTTAGAATACAGTTTTTTTTATAAAACAGATTTTGTTTCCTCAAAAATTTGGTCGGTTTCTGTTATTATTTCATTTTTAGAGTTTTCGATGCTCGTTATTGACTTAAAGGTGAACTGCAAAGCTTTTAATTTTATCTAAATTGTTGCTTATATATATCTTGTCTTATGTGACATAACTTTTATACGTTTTTGGGGCAAATATGGTTTGCAAAATTGTACTAATAACAATATTTAAGTTATCCTGTTATAAATCCGTCTTGAAAACTTGCATCGCTTGTCTCTCTTGGTTTGTAGAACGTTATGACGTTATAGTGGTCCCCTTCATTCAATTTTTATTCAAATGTGACGTCATGCTACGTCGGTTGAATGAACGAGGATCACTATAACGTCATGACGTTCCAAAAACAACGGGAGGCAAGCGATGACGTTTTTAAAAGTTCTGGCTCTCGGTATAAGTTTTGAGTTCTCATATACCCAAAATAAAACAATAACCCGCAGAACTATTACCACACATAATTGTAACAACTATAGAAGTTCTTGTTTTATGACATTTTAACAGAACATTGGAAAGCTTTTCAGTTCACCTTTAAGTAATTTCTATGTTCTAAATTCAGGCAGTATTTGGTATGTTATTCGCCCATTTCGGACCATCCAGCTTTAGCTCGCATCATAATTCCTTCAACTCTCATGTAGATTTTCATTTGTTTTGTAAGAGGAACATGATATAGATTTACCTCCTATGTTTATTAATATCATTTCAATGAGGACTTGGTCGTTGATAGTAAATTCTTCTGTCAATGTGTTATCTATATATCCGGGTTTTGAATATTGTTGTATTGTTTCCTTAATCACTTTTTTATTTGTTGCACGTATTCTTTGTCCTTTAGCAGTGAATTGTTAAATTTCCCCAAACCATTCTCTTTCTAAAATTCTGTGAATGATAATGTCAAAGTTATAAGTGAGTGGTCTGACCTGTAACTGAGGTGGATATCTGACTGTTTAACACCATGCATTAGATTGTGGGAAACCAGAAAGAAGTCTAGTCGTGATTGCTTGATTGGGGTCGGCTGTCGCCAAGTATACCTTGTTAAATTAGGATTAAATTCCCGCCATCAACAAAGCCAAAGTGTTCTTTTAAGTCGCTAACTTTTTGTCTAGCCTTAGGATTATTAACGTGAGTATAGTTAAAAGTATCAAGAGCTGGATCTTGGACCAGTTTCCAGTTACCACAAATTACAATATGCTGACTATTCCATTCTTCCAGGATTGTCTGAATTTGATCAATAAAGTTGGGGTCGTCTTCATTCGAAGCATATATAGAAACTAAGGTAAATGTGATCTCTGGAGTTTTTATGTTTAAAATGAGATAGTTACCCTTACTTGTGTCCTGTTTTACCCTCAAAACTTCAAATTCGAAATTATTATTAAATAAAATAGCGACGCCTTGAGAATTGCTAGAATATGGGCTTATATAGGTATCATAGCCCCATTCTGTGGAAATATACTTTTTCATTTTTCTGGTGAAATGAACGTCCTGTAGACAGTATATTGACAGCTTTTTCTCACGAAAGTGGTATATGCCTGTGCGATTCTCTTTGTTATTTAGACCGCGACAATTTACAGAACCTATTGTTATATTTTGACTAGACGCCATCTATTACAGGGAAAGAGTTCTTGTAAATTATTAAATTTTCCATACAGTACAAACACGAGTTATCTGTGGCTGTTGTACATTGAATACATACGTTTGGTGTCCATATCATAGTGTGTATGACCTTGTATATACATGTATGACAAACAAAAATGACATAAGAAAGTACAATACAGAAGTTGAAATAATACAGAAATAATTATATTATTAGCTCTTACACTCTATCGGGTCCAGCTTAACCCTACCAGGATTTTTTTTTGGGGGGGGGGGGGCAAGATCCCTCCTACCAAACTTGTTGCGCCATCCACGGAACGACAGAAAGCTGAGAGCTGACAAGTTTTATAGTTTATCATATTGGGGTCATTTTGAGCCCATTTGCATAACACCCCGAGTAGGGTAAATTCAAGATGGCGACCACGTTGGGTCTCAGAAGGCTTCGTCATTTTTCTTAACAATTTCTGCTTTTCATCGAAGGAAAGTCGACAAAAACTATTTTATTTCACATCACATTAATATTCACTAATCTATCACACAGTGTTTGCGGAGAAATTGCATAAATGAAAAAAATCAAAAAGCCGTTTTTGAAAATGGCGTTACTGTGATGTCATTACAACGGCCATCTTACATTTTTCAAACTTTTCTGGTAGAGCTTGACCCACGGGTATAGTGTGGTAACTTTCAGCCCCCTAGCTCGAGGGGTAAGAAATATAATTAGGAGTACCGAAATGGCCCCTCCTCAGACCTGGACAGGTCACAAAAAGACCAGGCCAGATATCGTTAAATTGGAGCTGATGTTTTGTGACATGCATTATCACTATATTGTGTAATTCCACAGTAATACTCAATAACAGTATTATAACTGCCACATTCTGTTTATTCTAATGCCCAACTCGCATAGTCTGATGATAAATTTACTGATATAAAAAGTGCTCTGCACACAAAGAATACATCAATTACTATAAATAGCTAGAAACTGCACGACCAAGCTTTTGTCCACATTGTTAATAAGATCCAGGTATAGGTGTAATATCCTACTGTTATCTATATCGGATATAACCCTACCTTACAACTTGAAAACACATTTGCATCTTTGGAAAGAATACTCTTGGCAGCGTAATGTTCTGGAAGGATCTGCATATGGTGTATTTCCCATATAATAACCAATGAAATCCATATGAGAACACCCTGTGGGAAAGTTCATCCCATATACGTATACGAGATCAGCGCGTGACGCGCACTAGCCAATCAGAAGTAATGCCGGACTACTTTCGTATTTTCATGAATGAAATTTGTAGGTCAAATATACTACGCCTATTTTTAGTAACATTTACTATCGTCTGCTTTACACAATTATGACAATCCCGATAATTGATGGATTAATATGTCGATGGACAGAGACATCAACTTGAATTTCTTGAAACCTGGCGATAGTGTGTGGGTAAAGAAATCCAGCCAGAAGGCAGTTGGAACATTCGTAAAACGGTACAAACCACTGGGAACATTTACTTTGTTCCGTGTCACGATAGATTCAGGCGAAATGATTGACGTGCCATGGTACGACTTGGACCCACTGAATATCGACGACATTGAACTTGATCAACCTAGCGCTGCGCCTACCGATGACCAAACCGAAACAACGAGGTTTGGTGATGTTGACTTGAATGATTTTATTGGAGCTCAGGAAAACAAAGAGTCGGCTCGAAAAACGAAGTCACACTTAAATGTACTGTCTGAATACTTATGTGGATTGGGTGAAACCAGAGATATCAAGGATATTGAGCCTATCGCTCTGGGCAAATTATTGGCACAGTTTGTCGTCTCCGTAAGGAAACAGAATGGAGAAGACTATGAACCGAACAGTCTTCGTGGATTCATTTCCAGTTTCGACAGATACTTAAAACAAAATGAATATGGATATTCCACCATTACCAGCATTGAGTTTGCAAAAACGAGAGAGGCTCTAAAAGCCAAACAAATCCAACTTAAGAAGGATGGAAAGGGCAACAAACCGTTTAAGTCAGAGCCGATCACCGACGATGAAATCTCCAAGTTGTACGAAACCGGCCAGCTCGGACGAAGTTTTAAATACTCTGTGGCTCAGCAACACCACCCATTTTGGCCTCCGTGCCGTGAATGAACATCGTCAATTGCAGTGGGGAGATGTTACACTCAAGACAGATTCTGTAGGTCGAGAATTTCTCGAGTATTCGTGTGAACGGCAGACCAAGATCCGTACTGGCGCAAACCCGCGAGACACTCGCACTGTAAATCCTCGAATTTATTCCACTCAATCTGACCGCTGTCCCGTGACCCTGTGCAAGTTATAATCAGAGAAACCTCCAGAATATACCAAGAGTGCAGATTCTCCGTTTTACATTGCACCAAAACGTAAAAATCCGCGTGAAATGAAGTATGGTACAAAAATCAGTGCGTTGGCCAAAATAAAATTGCCGCCATTATGAGATCCATGAAAACGGCAGCCGGCCTCTCGGAACAGAAGAAAATCACCAACACGAGAGCGCGAAAATATGTTGCACAGAAACTTGTCAACAGTAAAGTTCCTCCCACAGAAGTCATGCAGATAACAGGCCACAAAAACGTCCAGTCTATCCTGAATTATTCTTCTCTTTCGGAGCAGCGACAAATGGAAATTTCTGGCATTATCGATACACCAACACCAACGGATGCCATCTGCCTATCGTCCTCGCTGCGTGTCTCTACATGCAGTTCAGCCCAGCCTCGGCCGCTGCCACGTCCCTCAGTTTCGCAGGTGAAGAATCCCATGACCTCCAAACATATTCGTCCATGGGTCCCTTGTTTAGTGGTTGTGCTATTTCAGTTGGAACAATAAATATCAATTTCTCCCTACCTCACTTTCCGACTGGCGAAAAACGTCCTAGACTGTCGAGTGATTAAACTCTGGAAACCCGCGCTTTCTGCTTCAACTTTCAAGTTCAGTTCATTTCAGTCACGAGTTACATTGTGGACTTGACTCGTCAAACTGTAATGCTTTTACTCCTTAGCCAAGGCGAACTGAATTTATTCAACTGCTAAATTCGATAAATTTACTGTTTATAATGATTTCTAAACTGGGAACTCTCTCTTGCTGCGTAATAATCTTGCTGCGTAATAAACCTTGTGCCTGTTCACCCTACGTAATGTATATAACTGCGCAGTAAAATTGTAAACAAACCGTCAGCTGTAAATTTTTGTTGTGCTTTGTTGGCAATATTTTCGGCTAAAAAAAAATATATGGGAAAAAGAATCACAAATAACTTGATGCTGAGATGAAATTTCCTTCTCTCGAGTGGGAAATTTCATCTCAGCATCAAGTTATATGGGATCCTCTTAATCCCACATAGCAGCATTTATTACATTCTCTGAATACGTGACCATTCCAATCATCGTCACGAACCATTATTTTAGAATCTGATTGGCCACGG
This sequence comes from Hanleya hanleyi, assembly GCA_036873755.1. Taxonomy (NCBI): domain Eukaryota; kingdom Metazoa; phylum Mollusca; class Polyplacophora; order Lepidopleurida; family Hanleyidae; genus Hanleya; species Hanleya hanleyi. The sequence continues at coordinate 221,642 of JAVTVY010004953.1, forward strand.
CTATACTAGTAAGTCTCCATTTCAGGTTTAGCAAATTTTGGTGATGCATATCACATCTGTGACAAACTGTATGATTGTAACGAGCATGATCTCGGTGGAAACGTATCGTAGCTTATTTAATTCTGCTCAACCCGGAACTATACAGGGAGCGTTCGAACACATTGGTTGGGTGTTTACGGTGTTCAAATGAACAGATATATTAAAAAGGTGACCGATAAATGCAGGTATATACTCCAGAAAGTGATATGGATGTGATGCGAATTTAACGAAAGGAATAACAGTCTGTAATAATAGGATTATTTGAGGGCAACATCCGCTTATGAATGTTGGACGTAACTCTTGTCTATATCTGTCTATGTTCGATTCCAGGATCCTGTCGACAACACACACTCAGCACACTTCTGTGTAGAGCTATCAATACTAGCATGTGTGGTGATAAACAATAAGATGCATTTAGCGATAATACTGGCGTAAGATATTATTAAATCATCCAGGATGCCATCTTCCTCCTCTTGCAATGATGAATTTATAATGGTTTCTAGCTGCTTGCCTATCCAGAATTCGCTGGATAGTGTCCCAAATCCATGTGCATACTGAGTATATGTTCGGTTAAAGTTCACCTTCCCATCATAACGTCTGAAACAGAAAATGCACGTTTGTACCGTGCTGGAAATTCATTCATTAATATACATAGCGATACAAAGAGCTTAAGAGTTCGTAGTCTCTTCAGCTCGATACAGGCCATTTTGAATTTACCAATGATCCTCTGCTCAGGGGGTTACGCAAATAGGCTCAAAATTACCACAATATAAAAATCTAAAAGGTCAAGAAGTTTCAGCTCTCAATTTTTTGTCATTCCGGAGATAGGAAATTGCTCCCCCGCCCCCTCCCTCCCCATGCCATGTAGGGTTAATAAACCGCATTTCATAACACCGATAAAAAGGGGAACTCTATGAATATTTAAAAGTTAACATTAACAGAGATTGATGGACTGGGAAACTCCGCCATCAAGCGGGATTTTTCGCCCGGCCCAATACAAAATAATTCCCCAAAATGAAGTTTCCAAAATATACATGATAGATGGGAAGCTTTTTTTTAATTCGGAGATACAGTTGTGAACCGTCTGGAGTCAAATAAAATAGATCTTTTCGAGATTTAATCGTTATCAGTAGGATTAAATAGCTGGAGATAATTTTCACGGAGAATAAAATGTAAAATGGTTGACGATAATAATGTGGGCACCGTCGCACGAGATAGTCGATGCACCAGTTGCATTGCAGTCGATGTAAATACAAACAGGGTGAAAGTTAATGGGAATCTAGACATCTGTATGTGTGTTTTAAAACTATCGAATATAAACTATCGAAAAAAAAAGCTCCTGCCCCGCCACCCCACCCACCTCCTCCGTCATTTCAGATGAGTTAAAATATTCATATCGAATTGATAAAAATACGCCATATGCATTACCTAAAGCCAGATGCTGTTAATGTGTTTGTTACAATATCTCCCAAAAAGGTCGCATTTCTGCACCCCATTATTACGGTTTTTACAACAGCGCGAACTTTCAACATTAGCATATTACTTTTAGAATAAGAAAGGATTTCGAATGTTTCATTCCATCGCAATGAAGACATTTTTCGGCAGTATGCTGCACTTGTCCATTACTACGGTTCTGATAGCTAACCTTGGAAAGTACCTTTGCTTCACGAGGTTGTGGGTAGTGAAACACAGCAACCTTGCGATTGAATGTTTCCCTTTATGGGCGTGTGAGTCTGCATGTTACACGAAACATGAAGACAGACCGTGTTTATCGTATGGAGACTACAGTTGGTGTGGTGTTATATAGCGATCCCGACAGAAAAGCGTAGTATTTTAGACTCCATTTCCTTGCCTGGCCTCCTCGTCAAGCGAAAAATTGCAATGAAAATATGTTCGATCAGTCCTTCTTGATTAGAATCACCAAGCTAACAGCTTTCGTTTCTAAAATCATTTAAATTCAATATCTGGTTATATGCACTGCATCTCGGCTCATCCTTGCTTTGAAAATGTAAAAATAAAGGAGATTTCTTGTATATTGATCATGTAATAAGGAGAATAGCTCATTCCATTTTGAATATACCCAGGCCATATATAATATATTTTATCAATTGGAAGGAGACTGGAGAGGTAATATTGGAAAGTTGCACTCATTGCATGACATTTATTAAACACAATTCAATTTCACAGTATAGTTAGGCCATCGTGCATTGGTTTCAGCATAGTGATTATGATAATTTTTTTCTATTCTCGGGATAAAAAAAAAGTGGCTGCAACTGTAAAGAATTATCCTTTTTGCTATTTTCCATGATCACTACTGTCGCTATACTAATTCGTAAGTAAAAGACGGAACATTATTATATGACTGGTGATTTTGGTTTAGAAAGAGAAAATACCGATTTTTTGTGTCTACTGCACTGCATGTAAGAGAAAGCATTCGCAATATTATGGTTCGTATTTGAGGGTGGGGCTTTCGATGATAGGTGTTTACATTTAGACACATCGTCGAATGTTAATTTCAAGGCAGCAAAGACTTTGTCCAGCATTGTTCCGTTCCCGTCCTACACTGCAATGTATTTCAACAAACAGAATACTATAAAACGTAACAATTAACAGCACTAAAATCCGAGAAAATTTGCTTTCTGATTGCGGCTCGACACACAACAATCATACCGTCATACACTCATTCTTTGAAAAGGCAGCTGAGTTAAATTTGACGTCGTACTACATGCCGTGCTGGCTGATTTAATTGTTTCATTGTCTGGTCAACTCCATGAACAAATACGGTGGAAATGAGCATCACTTGGGTGGGACTAAACATTTGACAACAAAAGACAACGGCTTCTGCTCAAAGACCACGCCCGAGTAAGTTCCGGTGTGTGCATTTCACCACTGTAGTGGACAAGAGCAGAATACTGCCGAACAAAGTCTTTATTGCGATGGAATGAACATTCGAAATCCTTTCTTATTCTAAAAGTAATATGCTAATGTTGAAAGTTCACGCTGTTGTTAAAACCGTAATAAATGTGTCAGCTCAATACCCCGAACGAATAATCATATATGATACAGATTTGGAACAAACAGAATTGACAGTAAAGTAAGATATGTTTTCGTTTCTCTTGGCCAAACTAACCAACCCGACTTGCTTATCCGGCCGTACTGTAAAGTAGTACGGTAGTTAGCTTAACCCTATCTGGCCTGGGCTTTTTGAGACCTGTCCAGTCCTGGAAGGGGGGAGGGAGGCGAAATGGCCCCTTAATTATATTTCTTACCCTTTGAGCTAGTGCGCTGAAATTTACCGCACTATGCCCTTAGGTCAAGTTCTACCAGAAAACGCAAAAAATGAAATAAAATAAAAATTCCATCATGGCCACTTTGACGACGTCACATTTACGTCATTTTCAAAGATGGCATTTTTGGTCGATTTTTTGGTCAGATTTTTTTATTTTTTTTATTTATGCAATTTCTCCGCAAAAACTGCATGATAAATTAGTTTTTTCCACTTTTCATCGCGGAAAAGCAGAAATTTTGAAGAAAAATGACGAAAACTTCACTTTTCTGGTACCCCGCGTGACCGCCCCAATATGATAAACTGTAAATTCACAATGTCAGCTGTCAATTTTTGACCCTTCCGGAGATAGCGCAGGTCGGGTAGGGTTAATCACCGGTGATCTTTAACCCGTACCGGTGTTTCTCCACGAGTTGTGTATAAATACTGTCAACTCATCGCCCAATTTTGGGTGTGGGTGTGGATGGAACAGCTAAGCGCTGACGAGAATAGGTGGGTAGGTTTTATAGTAACTGGTCAACTCGTTAATTACGTAACCGTATTACCGCATCAGAATGAAAAAATAGTATTTTTTTCAAAACCAAGGGACACAAATACAACAACATTTGATATTCACAAATATGTTGTTTAATATTCGCAAATACCTTCTTCAGTGAGAAGACTCTATCTATATGTAGCCTAATATGGGTGGATGGTCTAATATGATGGGTTGTTGAAAAGTAACTAGAGAAGCTCGAATTCATGATATTAGTAGTATATAAAGAGCGTCTTTGGGTTTACGGGTTAGTTGTTCAGGATGTCCGCTCGAGTACGGAAGCCCGCACCAGGTTAATATTGGGTGTGCTCTTATGCCGACAACAAACCACAGGAAAGAAACTGTCCTCATCAACCACGCTTGCTCCATACCCTTCAATCTCCGAATAGGATCAAACCTTCGGTGGAAACGATGAACACAAACGACCAAGAGATGCAGCAGATTCTGTAACGACCCGAGTTAAGCGACGGTGAGAAAGTACAAGGGTACCTTCAGAAAATTCAGCGGTACATCATCTTCATGGGGAAATACAAGGCCCCCGGACCAAGCCTAGCGTCAGTCGCACAAACAACAAAACGCGTAAAGCCAGCACCACTCGTCCCACAACCGCCATTACCAGGTGTACCACCCTCTCCGTGCAGTGGATGGAAGACGAGTTTATAAAGTGTCTACCCGTATCGTTCCAAAGGAGGGGTGGCTTGTTGCAGGAGCAGATGAAAGGCAACCTGAACATGTCCTTGAAGGACAGGGGAGAACTTCTGATCCAGAACCAAGTGGTACCCGACACCTATATGATTGATTTGGTAAATGATCTGATGCGTCAACGCAGGTCACATGTGGCCCCCCAAAGGATAGCAGGCTTTCGTCCAAGGGTTGACAGACATGCACGTGCAAAAATAATTGGTGGGAAATCCTCACGTTTGGGACTGGATGCAGCAGCAGCAGCCCGTGACACCCCCCTCCACACACACACCTCGCCGATCGAGATCCATGACACCTTAGCCCATTATGTCACGCATCTTCCGAATCCCTTATATCTCCCCGGGCGTTGAGAGTGTGACCTAGTGGATATTCAGTACCCTAAGCGTTGTATAACGCGCAACATGATACGGTCTGGAACGAAGGCAAAAACCTATGACTTACGGAAGAACTTGATGCTACAGGTCACATATCGTACAGACATGTATCCACGTTGGATTTCTCGACTCTCCTTATTGACCGTTCATAAACTGATAGCCGATATATCAATGTCAGAAGCCGTAAAGCATTCTTTAGCTCTACAACATACAAGGGATATCATTATTAATGGATGTTTCCTTGTTCATAGAGTTGTTCGAATTTCTCATTGAAAATATCTGGAATTTGACAATACAATATATCAACAGCCTATAGGTATTCCAATGGGAACTAATTGCGCACACCTGTTGGCTGACCTATATCTGTTCTCCAATAAATATGGCTATAGGAGGCGCTTTCAAAACCGATCAATTCAAAGCCCGTTCCTTGTCGTTCACCAAACGCAATATAGACGATCTTCGCGCTGTGAATACTCGCTATATAAATGACGCAGTACAGGATATATATCGACCTTCACTGGATTTGAAGGAAACTACAGATAGCCCTAACGGCACGTCACATTAGGACCTATATCTCTATAAAAATGAAGGGGTCCTTCTCGCTCATCGACTTTATGACAAAAGAGATGATTACAATTTCTACATCGTAATCTATCTCTTTCTGGACAGTAATATTCCAGTGAGCCCTGCATATGGCGTATACATATCCCGCTTAGTAGGATTTGTTAGATCCTGCGTTCAATGTGGCGATTTTAATCAATGCCACAAAGCATTATTGCCGAAGCGTAAAAAACAGGGCTATACCACCAAGGTTTCTCGAATTTTGGCGATACATATCGCATGTTGATAGCAAAATACGAGCGTAGCGTGCAAGATCTATACGTTTCGTAGCTTGTGTCTAATTCCGCTTAACCCGGAGCCAGGGGCCGTATAAACCCATGTACTTCAAGATCCTTATGGTGATTATATGAACAGACACAACCAAAGCGTGACTGAGAGAGATCATTTTCTAGATGACGACTTTACTACGAATATCACACGGATTAAAAATACTGATAAGCAATAAGGATTTGATATTTTCGGAACATCATGATGTCTTGCCGGCATCACTGAAAGCTGTTGCCCGCTTCTCTCTTGCAGGGAACTAGCCTATGTTTATGTATACTATGTGGAAATTTTGAATTTTATGCTAATGCGGTTATATGGAAAATGAAATAGGTCTCTGGATTATGGACGCGGATATTCTTCAATGAACGATGGCTAAATTATGAATGACGGATCAGACGAATGATGAATAACGAATGATGGACCAGACGCTTGTAATTCACCCTTCCTGAAGACCAGTACCATACACCCAAGATATTTATTCAGGCGTTGGGTAACCTCATCAAGAGCTTGAGCCCAGATGCTGTCAATATCGTCTCGTTTGTGAATTCTATCCACATGGGGTACCACGACTGGAATCACAAGTTCCGGATCATCCTCCAGACCAATGTGACAGTACGTTTGAGCAAGATGCTGAAGTAGCTGTGTGCACTGGAGACGGATACCTATGTCGGGCCGGGTCGGTTCCAGGGGAAGACCATGCTGGATCTTGAGGCTAGCTTGTATTTGCTCTAATTCGGATGAGGTGGATGGTCACATTGTCAGCTACACGTCTGTCCAGTGCAAGGGGACTACGGAAATCAGGTGATACAGACCATCACCATAGATATAAGGGATGACACTGGACAATCTCTGACATTCGACATTGGGAAAGTAGTGGCCACACTTAATTTTCGACAAGCACACTCTCCCTCTTTGTAAAGTGAAGATGCCTTACGCGTGCGATACACATAGCTAAATGGACTATTATATCCAACGAGCTGGGGATGGCCTGCATATATTTACGGGTATACTCATCTAACGAGGTGGATGGGCTGGGAAATGCCCAGGAGCATCGTCAAAACTTTCCTCCCGCTTGTGATACGCGGGGTGAATGTGGGTTGAAAAAAAACTTTCCCGAAGTGGGTTGCGAGCTGAGGGAGATGCGTTCGAGCAGCATTGAAACGCCATGCCAAAGAAGCAGGAGGCGCCTTGGTCGCCGAAGCACAACGTGTCGAAGGGAATAAAAGACCTGAACAACCGAGACTGCGCACCAGTCGACGACCGACCCATCGAGGACGCACATTGAAGACCCGAGATTCTTTGCGTAAACATGTCCTTAATCCACCTATGGGAATCCTGCCCCTCCACCAACAGTGAATTTGATTTGTGGATCGTCCCGAACGGGAACTATGGGCGCTCTCCAACATTAATGAAACAGGTCCCTTCGATTTCATCATCAGCAATGCGGATACGGCCTATGTGGACTTAGCCCGTAAATACTTTTATGTGAATTGAAGCGATATGCAACAGGTGAGAAAAATTGCCGACGTCTGACGACTGAAAAGAAATCATATGGCGCTACAGAAAATCATCCCTCGGAACCTAACATTCATACCCGAGAATACGTTGGATTCTCGGACATAGCCTTAGTATCTCAGCCGCGCTTATATTTGCAGCTGTTCATGTGGAGACTATGGAGTATCCACACGGTTCGTTACACCGGCTTAGGCGGAAATAGATACGCTAGCACGGGAGCTGTGATGACAGGTCAGTTTAAACAATTCATCTGATGTTAATGGATGAGCATCGTGGGCGAAGGGGGCTAAAAATCTCAGGTGACAGCCCCCTTATTCAAACGGTGCATCGCCCATCACTTGAGCACGGAGAGTGGCAAGAATGGGTTTCACCGCGAAAGGCAGTTCTGTCAATCTCATAGGTCAACTGCACGCAGACCTCTTCATATAAGACCGTTGCTTCCAGAACAAAATCGCTATCAAAATCCGGTTGATACGGGCGCGCATCCTTCGCCTTGATGGTCACTGACGAAGCCTGGCACGCACCTGACTACAAGATCATCATCCAAGACACAGTCCTGTAGGTCCGAAAAGTGAAACCGATTCCAGCCATCCAATTCGGCCATCACAAGGCCTTGGAGAGAAAGCCAGCCCAATACCCTATCTGACGTGTACAAACCAGAGTAATTTCTATGACTGCCGGGAATATGAGCAACAACAAAGAAAACATGTTCTTGGGGGAACTGCCCAAGCGACTGACCCTAGCCTGTGCCGAGAATACCAGTTTCAACGGAACCTACCCGGAGAACCCGTTTGACTCTAAACATATCCGCCTCAATTTGTGGCACTACATGTGAACGGAGAGCAGGTCCCAGCCAATGGCTTAACACCGAATCTCGGGCGCGAGTATTTCATTCGAGTCTATCAGAGCCTGTTTAAAGCGACAGGTCAAATTAACCAGGATGAAGGGAGTATGATGAGTCGGGACAGCTACACTAACAGATACACGTGTCGGTCTGACGCCACCTTAGAGAACGACCACCAGCTGAATCTCGCCAAGCAAATCCACTTGCACGAGCCCTCCGGAGCACCATCAACGCGATTCGCTACGCCGAGTTTGACATCATTCAAGTGGACAAGACGCGCAACGTCCTGTGTGCCATTGCTACCTAACATGGATAGAGACCAGATATCGGCCGTGCTGAAGAATGATCTATGGACACGCACTATCGTTCAAGTGGTGTTCGACCGAAACGTGTTCCCATCAGACGTTTCATAGTGTATCCTCAAAACAGACCCCATGGATCAGCCCGGTCCACATTGGGTGGCCATGTACTCGACAGAAGACCAGGGAGGATATTTTGACCCATACGATTATTTTCGAACTGATGGCCTTCATGGACGAAGGCACGGAAACGTGGTGTTGGAACAGACGAGCTTTGTAAGGCCTGGACAGTAGCGTGCGCGCACAGTACTGCCTGCTTTATCTTTACCATCGCTGCCGTGGACGGACCTTACCCACTATCTTGCAGATGTTTGACGAGTACCCCCAACGATCGAGTACGACAACGCCGTGTACCGCAGATCCTTTCAATGTACAAGCCACGTTTTGGGCTTAAGTTATAACCATTTCAATGTACAAGCATTGTTTTGTGCTTCAGTTCTCACGCGGTTGTTATTTTGTCATTGTTGCTATTCAGTAAAAACAAATGAAATCTCACCCAAAACCCTGTCTTATGTGTTTTCTGCACAATAGGCTACGAGCATAAATATGGCTAGCATGGCCCCGAGCTTGGTCCTAATTTTAGCCAAACAGCCAGGACAGCCAATCAGCCGCCTGAGAAAGTAACCAACAAGCGGCCTAGGATGGGGTCAACTGTAGCCAGGAGCGCTGCAGTGAAATAGAGAGGTAATGAAATTATCCCACAGACCGAATACATGCTTTGGTCTAGGTTAAGAGGTCGCATTCCAGGACAAGCTTTTGACGAGGAAGGTTCATGGCCAGACATAGCTACAAGAGCAAAAGGTGGAGTGAAAGAAGTAGAATTCTTAGTTCGGGTAAATAACAGGAAGACGATGAGAATGTTCAAGGCGGGTGTCCGACCACCTATATAATCGCCAGAGATGATGTTGATAGATAGCCGTGGGGCAACACGGATGATGTGCGCGTATAACCCCGAAACAGTTAGGACTCTCTACCTGGATTGCGGGGGAGAGACCAGACCACCATCCTCCTTTAAGGCCAACCAATCTTCGCGAAAAAAGCTTCTAATTAGGCACAATTTCCTCTTTCTGTTTGTGATGTTGAGGTTTAAAAAACGCTACCATGACACTAGTTTGCACGAAACAACTCGCGCTTCAAATTCCCTTTTTCGACTGCGCATGTGCATATTGACGACACTTCAATACGAACCAACCCAATTGAACTCTACTCCACGAGAGCTTCAATATGGCACCCCATATAGATCATTTGGACAATGGATGGCTCCATTTTAATTAATTTCCGGTACTTCCGTATATCGGCCGGTAAAGCTTTAGTCCAGATACCGATGGGTCTTGTTGGCTAACGAATTTATGACGTCGCGGTAATGTCCCGGTTCCAGTAACGTGATCGGAAGTTTCCTTTGGTCCCGGTGCATGCGCAGTCGTATACCAACACCCATAGCGCTGAAGCCTGGGTTCAGGCGACTCATTTGGTGAAATCCCCATGTTCCTAGCCCGACAGGTTACCTGTACAAGATCTCACTTCAGGTTGCGCATGCGAATCCCTAAGCTCTCACCCGACATTACCGACGTCGGATGACTTGTTTGGTCTCCATGTCTCTAGCCCGAATGGTTCTCCGTACAGGTTTCACATCCAGTGGTGCGTGCGCAGCCCTATTTCCTCATCCCATCCTAACTTAGGGCGGAAGCATGGACCCAGGCGACTCATTTGGTAAAATCCCCATGCCTCTAGTCCCTGGTTCTGCGCACTGGTTTCCACTTCTGGTTGAGCATGCGCAGCCCATCAACTCACCTCTCACTTCCGTACGGCGGAAGTCTGGGCCCAGGCCACTCATTTGGTGAAATCGCCTTGTCTATAAGCCCTCTGGTTCTCGGAATAGGACGTGTCGAGAAAAGTGGGTTGCCCACCTGCCATTATTCTAGAAATATTTTCGGACCATGTTTGATGAGGTGCTTTCCGGGAGATGTCACTTAATATTGAAGCAACTGAAGGTACTTGGGGACAGATAACTTGCTGACGTATTTATGCTCGAGTTCCGAAAGGACACGTAGACCTTTGACCTCAAAGTGCATATTTTGTCACGTTGACCTTTGATCTATGAGTAAAACACACAGGTCCTTTGTCGCGTGACCGAAAGTGACCTTTGACCCTGCGCACCATTTTTACCCGGTATTGTGCGCAAGCGTCGGTCGAAGTCACGCATTTACGCTTGAGTGAAAAAAAAATAAATCCGTCACTGAAGTTACACAGTTACGCTGACAAAAGTGAAAAACCTCCATCAAAATAATTCGTCCATCAAAGAAAGGGCTATAGCTGGAGTCGCGTAGTCACGCTGAGCCTGACAAGGTCACACATTTACGCGTAAACAGAAATGATCCGTCATTGAAGTTACGCAGAGATAAAAGAAAAATGACCTAGAGCTTCAGTTACGCAGTTAGGATGGCACAAAAGCGAAAGTCTCTGATAAAGTTACGCATTTAAGCTGGGTAAATAGAAATGGTCCATCACTGAAGTTACGCAGTTAAGCTGACATAAAAGGAAATTCTCTGCCGAAGTTACGCCCATCTCTGGAGTTTTTGCGTGTCAGAAAGAGAGATCTATATCTGTAGTTACTAAGTTACGCTGTCAGAAAACAGAGAGGGATATAGCTGTAGTTACGCAGTTATGCTGAGAAAAAGAGAAAGGATCTCACGAAGTTGCGCAGAGAGGAAATTGTCTGACGAAGCAACACAGTTACACTGAATAATAATGAGTGGATGTATCAGTGCAGATTTATAGTCTCATCCAGACACAGAATACTGTGTTGGTTACTGCATCAGTATGAATATAGTAACATTGCAACATTGACCAAAGTCCGCTGTCTATGAGGCTTGCCGTCTCCATGTACATGAATGCACCACTAGCATGAAAGAATGATCGAGAAACGGGTGAAATATGACTGAAAAATACGGATACAAACTTTGAAATACAATATGTCCAACCAGAGACAGACAATCTAGTTTATATTCACTGTCTCTGGTTCAGTGTGCTGATTTAGTAAATTTACCGGTATTCTGAGGTTCGTATGTTCCCGTTGCAACAATTTGTTATACTCAACAGCAAGCACGATGCAAACACTTGCCATCCCAGGCGATGGATTTAACAAAAATACTCATTTCTTCAGCTGTAGACATATTACTACATAATGTAATGTTATGACAGTAGTTGTAAACCTGTCGGCTGAGCCATATTTCCCATGATGTGTTCATCCATGTCCCCATAATATTATTAAATCATTTTATCTTCCAATGTTTTAACAGAGCGCATATTATCATTAGGTTTAGATCTGTAATGGTGAGTTTGGCTCCTTTTCGATGACGAATTTAGTTTAACCGTCCACAAAGAGTGATTTTGCCTGCAAGTAGCTGATAAGTCACTGATAAGCGAAACAACAGCCACCATGCCACGCGAGCACTTCTGCCTAGGTTTGCTCCAGTTTCCCGAGATCAAATGCGGTACATTCAGACGGCAGCCAAAAATAACATAATACGTCGTCGAAACCGGCGATAAATGATAAACACATAGACAATGACTAATTAAATTGTCATCAGTTTGACTGGTAGAATGGGACAGCGAAATTGTTGACGTTTGGGAAAATCATCGATATGGATGAAATCGCACTTTATTGCTACCAATGATTATTTTTTATCAAAATCATCCTTTTTGGCAAGTTATCATCATTATGAAAACCAGAAGCGATGTTGATGATTCTGTGGCACTTCGTCATAGCAGCTTGTTGACAGTGGCGTTCAACTCAATGAATGACTGATAAATATATACGTTGGAAAATGAGAGGGAAATCCATTTACATGAACTCATACTCGTTTGCGCTACTGAATCAAACTGGAATTAAAGTAACTCAGAATATGAAAATCATTGTAATATTCTATATTTTGGATGTGATTGTTAGACGATGGCATAATCCCAATGACTTCCATGTTCGGAGTTACTTTCATTCAAATGAAGAAATGATATTTTGTATGGCCATTAGCCCGCCAGTAGTAGGGTCTACTGAAATTGAGTCACATTGACCTTTGACCTCAGAAATTTGCATATGACGTCATTTCCGGTTGGGGTGAATGAGGCGTGACCTTTGGACATGTCTAGACTTGTTGGAGCCGCCATTTTGTAGCCGCCATTTTGGAGCCGCCATTTTGTAGCCGCCATTTTGGAGCCGCCATTTTGGAGCCGCCATTTTGTAGCCGCCAATTTGGAGCCGCCATTTTGTAGCCGCCATTTTGTAGGCGCCATTTTGGAGCCGCCATTTTTTGTAGCAGCCATTTTGTTGGCGCCGCCATTTTGTAGCCGCCATTTTGTAGCCGCCATTTTGGAGCCGCCATTTTGTAGCCGCCATTTTGGAGCCGCCATTTTGGAGCCGCCATTTTGTAGCCACCATACATATTGAGGAAAAAAGCTACCTCCGAACACAGAAGAGTTCCAATTTTTGCTTTGACAGCCAATCAGAAGCGAGTATTTTGACCTCGGCTGGGAAGGCAAGGTCACATGACTTTTGACCTCGAATTCATCCGCGGTGATTGATGCGGTCTGGTGGTGATGCGATCGCGGGAAAAAGCTTCCGCGGAGAAAAAGTAGTCCCTAGACTTCAAATACGCTGCATGGTCCGATTGGGTCGAGTGAGGTATCAAAGTGAAGCAATCGCGAAGGGGCATCTAATGGGCTGGGTGTGGGGTTGAAATATCGGCATTCTGCGCATGCGCGGTGGCCAAAGGGTATGGAAATAGACGTTTTGGAGCTAGGGGAGCCACTAATGGTCCAATGGGGTCATATGGGGTATCAATGTGAAGCATTCGTGAAGGGGTATCTGATGGGCTGGGTGTGGGGTTGAAATATCGGCATTTTGCGCATGCGCGGTGGCCAAAGGGTATGAAAATAGACGTTTTGGGAGCTATGGGAGTCCCTAATGGGCCGATGGAGTTGTATGAGGTATCAAAGTGAAGTCTATGTGAAGGAGCATCCAGTCATGGGTGGGTGCATGTAACATTTTTCCTGAAAAAAAAACAAAAAACGGAACACTGACTTTATCGAAAAATCCGGGAAAATGCCTATATGGGGTATGGGGGGTATATAGGTCGCCGGGCTTAACGGGGCTGGCCTATCAATAGAGTTATCTCCCCCTAGTTCCAGGGTGGGTGTATGTAAAATTTTTCCTGAAAAAATACGGAACACGGACTTTATCCTAAATTACGGGAAAATGCCTATATGGGGTATGGGGTGTATAGGACCATCCTGGGAAACCTACTTCTCGACATTTGCGGTATAGGTTGTGGGGTCTCATTTTCTTAGTCGCGTCAAGACAAACATGATAGGAAGTGTCGCGGAGCGAATCGTTGAAATTTTTGGAAAAAGTTCAGGGAGACCCATATAGTCCCATACTAGGGGTATAGGACCAATGTTTGCCCCACTGGGAAACCTACTTCTAGACATTTGCGGTATGGTTGTTTGGATTTGTTTTCTTAGTCTCGTCAAGACAAACATGATAGGAAGTGTCCCGGCACGAAACGGTGAAATTTTTGAAAAAAGTCACCGAGGCCTGGGTAGGCCCATAGGCCTATACTGCATGGCTATGGATGTATGGGTCCATACGGGGTGAACGTGTTGGGATCTAGGTGGGTCACTAATGGTCCGATGGGGTCGAGTGAGGTATCAATGTGAAGCTCTCATGCAGGAACACTTGACTACACTAATGGTTCGTACGTTGTCAAAAATCTGCGCATGCGCAGACTGGCCGTAGTATAGAAAGCAGGCATTTTTGAGGGTGTGTGTGTGGGTGTGTTTGGGTTAGAGATGGGCTATTCACGGTTCGAATGGGTCGTGTGAGGTATCCATGTGAAGCCTATGTAATGGAGCATCTGATGGCTTGGATGTGGGGTAGAAATAGGGTCATTCTGCGCATGCGCGGTAGCCAAAGGGTATGGAAATAGACGTGTTGGGGTCTATGTGGACCCCTCATGGGCCTATTGTGTCGAGCGAGGTATCCATGTGAATCCTATGTGTGGGAGCATCCACCTGGACTAACATTCACGTAGTTTGGTGGGTCTGCGCAAGTGTGTGACGTCACTTCCGGTTTGGGTGAATGGGGCATGACCTTTGGACATGTCTAGACTTGTCTGTGTCTCTCCGTGTCATGTACTGGGGTTTTTCCCCACAATGGCGTTCACGTGGTTTGGTGGGTCTGCGCAAGTGTGTGTGACGTCACTTCCGGTTTTTCAGAATGCTCAAACACTACCTCCAACTTTCTCGGCCCGGCCCGGCCCGGCCCGGCGGACCCTGGCCGCAGCGCGCGCGCGCGCGCGGGGGTGATCTAATGGCGCAGCGCGCCATGCGCGTCATCACCGGCAGTGCGTGGATGAATGTCGGGTCAAAAGGTCAAAGGTCACATCCAGGTCAAAAGGTCTCCCTTTCGGCAAGGTTCGGAGGAGACAATGTTGCGGCATCGATAGTCAGAGCTTGAACCCCAAAAAAGGGGATTGTAAATGAACCTGAGAAGGATGGGCAGTTCCATTTGGCCAAATCAGCGGTCGAGAAAAAAGAGCCAATGAGCGATCGAGAAAAGGACCAATGGACGGGTACTAGGATTTCGCTCACGTCTGCGCCTACATCCGGGTACTGAGATGCTTTCGGCTACGTCCGCGCCTACAACCGGGTTCTTGTACACCCGGATAATGTTTTCTGGACATGGATGGGTTAGCTTTGGCTCCATTCTAGGCCACTGATTGGCTAATACGGTGTTCGAAGCCAGTTTCATGCATTATGCTCATATAACTTATAGTAATAAACTTAATCTATACGTGTTGGACGAGTCTTCATTCACCGTCTTCCTTTACACGCACCTCAATGAAATGCCCGCTCCAAACCTAGACCAAAACACGTACTTGGTCTGTGGGCTGATTTCATTGGCTCTCTATTTTACTATAGTGCTCTTGCATTCTAACCTTGATGGGTTACATTTTGGCCCCATCCTACACCACTGACTTCAGTTTGACTGAATCTCCACATTGGGCATTTATGCATTATGAATACAACACACAAGACAGGGTTTTTTGGTGAGATCTCATTTTGTTTTTTATTCAGTAACAACAACAACGTGAGAACAACCACGTGAAAACGGAAGCCCAGAACAGGGGGGCTTGTACATTGAAAGAACTGAAGCCCAGAACAGGGGGCTTGTACATTGAAAGAACTGAAGCCCAGAACAGCGGGCTTGTAAACTTAAGCCCAGAACAGCGGGCGTGTGTACATTGAAAGAATTCAAGCCCAGAACGGGACTTGTACATTGAAATGATGGGCGGCCCAGTCATATACGAGTACATCTCGGTCCTCGGCCTTGGGGTACTCGTCAAACATCTGTACGATGGTAGATAAGGGTCTTCTCCGGCATCGATAGTACAGGTAAAACAAGCAATATTGTCCGCACACGCTACTGGTCAGGCTTTGCAACGTTTGACTGTTCCAACACCACGTCTCTGTGCCTTGATCCATGAAGTCTGTAAAATCGGGATGGAGGGGTGGCAGGCCGTACGGGTCAAAGTATTCCCCCTGATGTTCTGTCAAGTACACGGCCACCCAATGTTCACCGGGCCGATCCATCGGGTCCGTGTTGAGAACGTAGGCAGCAGGATACACACGGTCTAATGGGAACACATCTCGGGCGAACACCCCTTGAAAGACCATACGTGTCCCTGGGTCATTCTCCAGCACGGTGGTTATCTGGTCTGTATCCATGTTAGGTGGAGAAGTCACACAGGACGTTGCGCGCCTTGTCCACTTGAATGATGTTTTCAAACTCGGCGTAGCAGATCACATTGACGGTGGTCGCCGAGGGCTCGTGCAAAGTGGATTTCCAACCGTAAATTGCCTTGCTTGGCGAGGGCCAGCTGATGGTCGTTCTCTAAGGTGGGGGTCAGATCGAAACAGAACAACGTGTATCCGTTCGCGTAGTCCTCCCGACTGATCAAATTCCCTTCGTCCTGGTTGACTTGACCAGTGGCTGTAAACAGGCTCTGATAGGCTCGAATGAAATTCCTGCGCCCAAAGTTCGGTGTTAAGGCCGTGGCTGGCACCTGTTGTCCATCCACATGCAGGGCCACAAAATTGATGCCGAAATGTTTAAAGTCAAACGGATTCTCTGGGTAGGCTCCGCTGAAACTGGTATTTTCCACACAGGCCAGGATCAATCGCTTGGGTAGTTCCCCCAGGAACAGGTTTTCTTTGTTGGCGCCCATATTTCCAGCAGGCACAGAGAACACTTTGGTTTGTACACGTCGGATATGGTACTGGGCTGGTTTTGTTTCCAAGGCTTTCATGTGTCCCAATTGAACGGCTGGATTCGGTTTCACTTTTCGGACATACAGGACTGCCTCTTGGATAACAATCTGATAGTCAGCTGCATGCCCCTCTACGTTAGTGGCCATCGAGGCGAAGGTCGGAGGGGCCCGTATCAGTCGGATATTGATGGGGATCTTGTTCAAGAGGTACCGGTCTTGCATGAACATGTCTGCGTGCAGTCGACCCATGAGATCCACCGAGGCACTGTTCGCAGTGAAAGCCTTCCCTTTGTTATATCTCACATTGTCCACCGTGTCCATGTGCTCGGGTGTGTCCTGGTAGAATAAAGCGGCTGTCAGCTGAGATTTTTTAGCCTCTCGGCCATACGACAACAGTGTCTCGATGTAGGCTCGATAGGGGTACGTGTTGGTCGAGTCACTGATGAGTTTGTCGCTGAGAAAAATATCCACCTGTTGAAACATCGAGTGCAGCCAGAGATTCGTCGGGCCCACCGTTGCAGCTTGGATGATTCTGGTGCCTTCCCCATTGACCACCTTGGCTTTCACATACAAGTATGTATGGGCTAAATCCACATAGGCCGTATCCGCATTACTGATGGTGAACTCGATGGGCCCGGTTTCGTTGATGCTGGAGAGCGGGAGATGCTCCACCCATAATCCTTGTTCGACACTGGTCTGTGTGGGCGGCACGGTCCACAAATCAAATTCACTGTTGGTGGAGGGGCAGGACTCGGCGTGGATCAAGGACATGTTTTAAGAAAAGATATCCTGTTATAACACAAGTTGTTTGTGTTAAATGCCGTCATGTACATCTGACGACGATACAACTCACCAATCTCCAATGTACAAGTTGTCACAGCGAAACAACTCACCAATTACCAGTATACGAGTTGTCAGAGCATTTCCATCATAGCTCTCTAGATTTGTATCCAATACCGCTTATGCCGGTGCTAGGGGCCGTGTGGTCATATCATCCAAGTTGCCACATGAACAGGTACAATAAAAGCGTACCTGGGATACAACCCATATCACGAATCGCTAGATTCTTGGTATGTGCTTTAGAATAGGTTAACCAGAAGACTATTCTGTGAAGTCATGTGACGCAGTCAGTATGTCGGCACCTCTTCCCACTTCCCTTATATGTGTTGTAATTCGATGTGCGTCGTCGCTGGGTCGGTCGTCGACTGGTGCGGGGTCTCGGTGGGGCAGCTCTTTTATTCCCTACGGTGCGTTGTGCTTTGGCCACCAAGACGCCCCCCGCTTGTTTGGCCCGCCGTTTCAAGGATTCTTTGGGTGCCGTACCCCCCAAGACATCACCGGCCACTTGCAGTCCACTGCGTACCGCTTGTTTGCCGATTGCTTTCACCCCACGCGTCACCAAGGGCAGGAACGTTTTGACGATGCTGCCGAGTATGTTCCCCAGCCATTGTCCTCGTTGCATGCGTGCACCGCTAAAGACCGGAAAGCCACCCCCGGCCTGTTGGGCATAATAGTCCATATAGCTGCGTGCATCGCACTCGTAAGGCACCTTCATTATGCAAAGTGGGGAGCACGTGCTTGTCGAAAATGAAGTGTCAGCACCACTTTCCCGCGTTCGAATGCCACCGGTCGTCCCGTGTCATCTCTTATATCCACCGTGATCGTGTTGATGTCGGTTTGTCGTACGGGCAGGTAGAGCATGTGGGTGAAACTGTGGGTGACTTGATCTCCATACCTCTTTTTAATGGGGACCACACGTAACAGAGGTGTGTTAATATCGCCCACGATGTGGTTGTCGACTACGTCCAAGTAGACGTAGAGTCCGTACATACCCGACTTCATATCCATCGGGATCTGGCCATGGTCCTCGGATGGACCCGTGTAGGTCGCGTGAGCGAGACCCAGCATTTGTTGTAGGATAGGAATCAGTACGATACTCACGTTGGCGGTGAGAAGGATCTGTGCCTTGTCGTTGTGTGCGTTGTAATCGAAGTCCACGTGATTCTTGAAGGGAAAGGATTTGATGGGTTTTGATGTATTCGTGACCTCCCGTAGAGCCTTGTAATGCAACAGTCTTGACAGCCCACCCATGAACTCCTTGGGGGTATCGTATTGGCCTTCTGGGAGGGTGAGATGGGTGTTTTTGCCTTCGTAGGTCACCTCGTACCACACTTCATTGGCTCGCACGTTGTACCACGAGTAAGGGTATTGGATATCCACGAGGCCAAATTCCCAGCGTCCAGGTAAATGCAACGGTTGCGGTAACTGGGTGACGTACTTGGCCACGGTGTTGTCAGGAAACACATCCATCGAACTGTTACTGGGTAGGGTGAGGTAAAACATGGCGACTGAGCTGTCCTGCTGCTGCTGTTGGTTTTAATAGGTGTTCCAGGCTTTGGGCGGTTGTGTCCGGCGTCGTGTTCGTCGCGTTGACTTGCTACGTGTCACGGCTCTGGAGATGTGGGGTGTCCTGATCGAGGGTGGTTTTTAAAGGTCTGAAAAGAAGGTACCCGTTGTGATGGTGGTGTTTTGGGGGATGACTCCGGTTCCCAGTCGGATTCCCAAGAAGGTAGTGGGCCACTCGGCGATTGCTGGGTTCGCTGCATAAAGGCCCAGCGGTGGGGGTTCCCCACCTATTCCTGTGGTACATGCATGTCTTTCAAGCCTTGAGCGAAGGCCTCCCGTCCTCGAGGATCCGTGTGCGACCTGCGTTGACGCATCAGGTCATTCACTAAATCCGTCATGTGGGTGCCGGGAACCACCTGATTCTGTACCAGGAGTTCGCCTTTATTGTTCCAAGTCATGTTAGGATTCTGTTTCATCCGTTGTAATACCAGGCCAGCTTGTTTCTTGAACGATGCAGGTACACTCTTCAGCACTTCGTCTTCCACCCACGGTGGGGCTGTGGGTGCTACCCCTGGTAATGGCGGCTGTTGGAGCGGTGCTGAGGTCGGCGGTGTGTCACGTGGTGGTGGTGGTGGTGGTGGTGGTGGGGTAGAGAGGGTTTTGTATTGGTCCATGAACGTCATGTACCGTTGAAGCGTCTCATTGTACCGTTGTACTTTCTCACTGTCGCTTAACCCCGGTCTCTGTAAGATCTGTTGCATCTCTCCATCGAGGGTGAAGGAACCGTGTTTCGACGAGCACCATTTTTTTCGTGTGGTTCATTGTCGGCCGAAGAGTCCACCCAATACTGGACCCAACACGGAAGCGGCCAACGGTGCTAAGATGGCCCCGAAAAAGCCGCCTTTCTGTAACACCTTTTTCTTTTGTGTTTGAGGGACCCGCTTCTGGACTAAGGTTCGAAGACCTGTCTTATGCTTGGCCAACTTGGTCTTCTGAGCCGGAGTCAGTGGTACGTTGCCTTTTAACAGGTTGTACCCGATCTCGCACAGACAGCGTACAAGGTCAGGGTCCGCACCGCGTACAATGGTTCGGACCAACTCTGGTGGGGCTGTCTTCAATACACGGAGCGTGGGAGCGTGCTTCCGTACTCGCGCAGACATCATGTACAACTAATGCTAGAACCCACAACTCTGCTCTTTTTATCTACTTCAGAGAACCGAGACAAAGTCAACCATGCTGTGGTATTCATTCTTTTCATTATCCCCATCATCAAACACACAGACCCCAGCTGGGGGAGCCACTGTGGGTGTGTTTACATTATTTTTGCATGTACACGTGGTGGGCCTCTCCGGGAAAGATGCAGGTCCGTAGTCGAAGATGTTCGGGGGTGGCTTGCTTGAGGTCGAAGAGCATATACCCGTGCTGAGGAGTTGTGGCATCTTTGAAGGCTTCCAACGCAAACGGTATGCGGCCGGGATACATCTGTCTCGCCAGGTGCAGCAGTTGAGTGGTATCTCTCGGGGTTTTGAAGACCACCAGGTAGTGGGCATTTAAGCTGATGTTCCGATGTTCTTTGTTTTTACTGAACAGATTCTGCACAATGTAGATGATGCTGAGCCGTCGATGGTGGCTGCCTTTGGTAAAGAGTTGGGTGACCCGCGCATCCGTCTCCGCCATGAGATCATCCAGAACCACCAAGTTGTCGGGTTCCAAATCGGCCAGATTGGGTAGGCCTTCCACGAACGTGATGTGGGGCATTGCTGCATACGTTTCCTGCCATTCTCCGTAACACCACACGACTCGGGCAATGGGTGGGGTGATCATGCTGTCGGCGTGTTGAAGGAGCTTCCTGACGAAGTGCGTTTTGCCGGAACCCGTCGGTCCTGCGATGACGCAAGTGAAGGGATGCTGCCACCGAGGGTCCATGGTTCGAGCTGTATCCGCTGTTGTGGTAACCCGCTCTTGTAAATTTGGTACGAGTGAACTGGAGTGGGGGGTACAACGTCGGTCGTCGCTGTCTGTTCACTGTCAGGGATGATGATGGTGGTGGGTCCAACGTCGGTGGTCGTTGTCTGTGTACTGTGAGGGATAAAATCCGGTGGGTTTTCAGACGTAGTGGATGTACTTGGTGTAGGTGTGGAGCTTGGTGTGGAGCTCGACGTGGCTTGTACACGGGGTGTGGTGGTGACTGGGCTCGATACGGGGTTGACTGGTGCTATGTGTAGACCGGTTTCACTGGTGGCTGGTGTTCTCAGTTGGTTAAGTAGCGTGCTGACATAGGCTACGTCGTAAAACACACCTCCGTACAACACACTCAGTAGGGTTAGCAGTCTCACCACAAAGCCCACTTTCGCTTTGCGCGTTTTGGGAGACGCTGTGTTCAGAGGCAGCTGCTGTTTGTCCATAGCACTGTGGTCGGACGTGGAATGAAGGATGACGGCAGTGGTGTCTGGCTTTATAGTCGTTTCACCTGGTTGGCAGCGACCCAGGAATTGAAGGAACTGGGCCAGCCTTGCCATTTGACGAAATGAAACAGTTTGCGACGTCGACGTTCCGTTTTCAAAATCTTGCTGTGTTTTTACGACAGGCTGTAATTCCGTCTCGTAAAACGTCCCTAGCAACGGTTCCCCTTGAAGATCTTCCAGTTCATAGACTCGCTGCTGTCGGGGTAGGCGCCGTTTAATCAGGAAGTGCTCATCGCTCCGGTTGGGCAAGTAACTTTTCTCAAATTGACCTTTGACTTGACTGATCCGTACAGGGTCCCCGACCTTGTACACCGCCTTCGGCGTTCGCTGCGATGGCCTGGGGTACAAGATACGCCGGACTTGGGCTTCATTGCGTTGGGTCACGGTAATGGGGGCTATCTATATACTCCGATGATAGGCTCGATTGTAACCACTCACAAGTTTCGGGAGAATATCGATGTACCGTCTTGTATTCTTATAGGTGAAATATTTATACAGACGACCTTTGAATGTCCTGTTGAACCTTTCCACCACGGAAGCCTTGGTCTCGTTGTACGTATGGAAGAAAAACACCTGGGCTTTCAGAAACTGTTGGAACGGTCTGTTGAGGAATTCCATGCCTTCGTCGGTTTGCAAATACAAAGGTTTGCGCCCGGTCTTGAAGATGTCTTTGAACGCCGCTATGAGATTCGCCCCCGTTTTCGTCCGGATGGGTACCACCCACGCATACTTGGATAGGATATCGATGCACGTCAAGATATACCGATTCCCATCGTTGTGTTTGGCAAAGACGCTCATATCGACCAAATCCGCTTGCCACTGGGCATCTATTCCTCCCACGATGACCCGGTTCCGAAGAAAATGGCGACGGACAGATCGATGTAAGGTATAGGTGTCATGTTTTCTTAACCAATCTCGGACTTGGGCACGTTGTGCCCCTTGGGGTTTGGCCGCTCGATAGCGAGCCGACAATGCACTATAGGCCGCCGGACTGTATTTATAACGGGTATATCTTGGGCCGGCGTTTCTTTCTGATGACCGCTTGATAAGCACTTGATCCACATTTACCACGGCATCTTCCAATGCAGACCATAGAACAGGGTGAAGGGTAAAATGCACTGTACCCCCATCTAGCCGAGCCAATTGAGCAAAGAAAGGGCCGCGTCGGATGTACACATCGTGACACAAGTGGATGAGGTCGCCGTCCAGTTCACCAGACAACACCCGTTTGAATTTGGTCCAGCCCTCTCGGGACAGACGAATGTGAGCCGGGCACGGTTGTGTAGGGTCCGCATCACAGATGTCTCCTACCTCCTCCGTGATATCGACCTTATCCGCATACACGTGCAGGAAAACCTCGGGGGTCAAGCTAAGATACGCCAGTATTATATGCTCCGTCATGGTCAGTACGTGAATGGTACCAGATTTGACTGTCTCTCGTATTTATAGGGAGAACCCCGTGAGATCAAAGGATCGGGTGGTCATGTCACTGGGCTGACTGAGTCTAGCCGGGTAATCAATGGCATCGTCGTCTGGTTCATGGCTAGACATTTGCTCATTGGGTTTTGCCGCCGCTTCTCTCAGAGCACGAGCCCACTCCAACTCGTCTGATGACCGCTCGTCCGGTATAAACAGCTGTTCCACGATAGGCACCACTTTCTCGAATGCTGTCCACAGATCGGGGTCTAGGGTGAAGCCTCGCGTAGGGTCTTGGTAGCGGCCCAGGCGTGGGAAGAAGGGTCCACGGTGTACGTAGATGGCATTGTCTATGTGGATGAGGTGTCCGTCGAGCTCGCCGCTCAACACCCGTTTAAATTTGGTCCAGCCGTCACGGTGTAGCGTAACCGTATTCGATACGGTCTCAGCGCGCGACCAGCAAACATCTCCACGGTCTTCCACGAGGGTGACTTTATCTTCATAGACGTGTAACCCCACCCGGGGTGTAAGGGGAAGGATGGCTCGTAGGACTGGTGACATGCTTGACCCAGTGACGATCGGTGAATGACACACACTGTGTCTGACCCTCGTATTTATAGTCAGGTCCCACTGTCAATACCACAGCGCCAGGGTCAATAGGGCACAGACTATTGTGAGGCCAACCAGCCGTCGCTGGTTCCGGCGTGAGCGCTCGTGGTCCATAGCCCGAGCATCAAGAATGGCTGTCATAGTCCAGTAGTGGTGAGTGATGGCACGCCTCTCCATCGAGTGCACTCTGTCGAGGACCACTTCTGTGAACTCGTTCAGGATCTGGCGTCGCCTCTCGTTGTCGTCGCCATCTGAAAACATGGACCGGACCACTGCTCGGTAACCCGTGAGTGAATTCACCACGGTGGCATGCTGTAAAATGCGAGTCGCATAGGGCTGGATCTCCGTCATGGCTCTGCAACCGTAGAAATGAAGGTGTGGGATCCAGAGGGACGTGTTTTATAGACCATGTCACACATGCGAGCCTAGACGTCGGGTGTTGTCCGTGATACGTACTATTCTGATGGATTAGTCCAAAAAAGAGAGCAACACAGATTACAGATCAATCCTTTTATTATGCGTGAACATCATAGGAATGCATGTACTGACTTGTCTGTGGGGCTTTTCCACAATGGCGTTCACCTTCGGGTCTTTCCGGTCAACGTAGCCGCTATTTTCCCACAATGGCGGTCACCCTCGGGTCTTTCCGGTCAACATCCGACATGCATCCGCGCACTTACGGAGAACGCGCGCGCGCTACGGCCGGAGAACCCGCGCGCGCTGGAGGTAGTGTTTGAGCATTATGAAAAACCGAAAGTGACGTCACACACACATGCGCAGACCCACCAAACCACGTGAACGCCATTGTGGGGAAAAACCCCAGTACATGACACGGAGAGACACAGACAAGTCTAGACATGTCCAAAGGTCACGCCCCATTCACCCAAACCGGAAGTGACGTCACACACTTGCGCAGACCCACCAAACCACGTGAATGTTGGATGCTCCCCAACATAGGATTCACATGGATACCTCACTCGACACAATAGGCCCATGAGGGGCCCACATAGACCCCAACACGTCTATTTCCATACCCTTTGGCTACCGCGCATGCGCAGGATGACCCTATTTCTACCCCACATCCAAGCCATCAGATGCTCCATTACATAGGCTTCACATGGATACCTCACACGACCCATTCGAACCGTGAATAGCCCATCTCTAACCCAAACATACCCACACACACACCCCCAAAAATGCCTGCTTTCTATACTACGGCCAGTCTGCGCATGTGCAGACTATTGACAACGTACGAACCATTAGTGTAGTCAAGTGCTCCTGCATGAGAGCTTCACATTGATACCTCACTCGACCCCATCGGACCATTAGTGGCCCACCTAGATCCCAACACGTCCACCCCGTATGGACCCATACATCCATAGCCATGCAGTATAGGCCTATGGGCCTACCCAGGCCTCGGTGACTTTTTTCAAAAATTTCACCGTTTCGTGCCGGGGCACTTCCTATCATGTTTGTCTTGACGAGACTAAGAAAACGAGACCCCACAACCTATACCGCAAATGTCGAGAAGTAGGTTTCCCAGGATGGTCCTATACTACCATACCCCATATAGGCATTTTCCCGTAATTTAGGATAAAGTCCGTGTTCCGTATTTTTTCAGGAAAAAATTTACATACACCCACCTGGAACTAGGGGGAGATAACTCTATTGATAGGCCAGCTCCGTTAAGCCCGGCGACCTATATACCCCCCATACCCCATATAGGCCTTTTCCTGGATTTTTCGATAAAGTGCGTGTTCCGTTTTTGTTTTTTTTTCAGGAAAAATTTTACATGCCCCCACCCATGAGTGGATGCCCCTTCACATAGGCTTCACTTTGATACCTCATACAACTCCATCGGCCCATTAGGGACTCCCCTAGCTCCCAAAACGTCTATTTTCACACCCTTTGGGCACCGCCCATGCGCAAAATGCCGATATTTCACCCCCAGACCCAGCCCATCAGATGCCCCTTCACGAATGCTTCACATTGATACCCCATATGACCCCATTGGACCATTAGTGGCTCCCCTAGCTCCAAAACGTCTATTTCCATACCCTTTGGCCACCGCGCATGCGCAGAATGCCAATATTTCAACCCCACACCCAGCCCATTAGATGCCCCTTCACGAATGCTTCACTTCGATACCTCGCTCGACCCAATCGGACCATGCAGCGTATTTGAAGTCTAGGGACTACTTTTTCTCCGCGGAAGCTTTTTGGCGCGACCGCATCACCACCAGACCGCATCACCGCGGATGAATTCGAGGTCAAAAGTCATGTGACCTTGCCTTCCCAGCCGAGGTCAAAATACTCGCTTCTGATTGGCTGTCAAAGCAAAAATTGGAACTCTTCTGTGTTCGGAGGTAGCTTTTTTCCTCAATATGTATGACGGTTACAAAATGGCGGCTCCAAAATGGCGGCTACAAAATGGCGGCTACAAAATGGCGGCTCCAAAATGGCGGCTACAAAATGGCGGCTACTACAAAATGGCGGCTACAAAATGGCGGCTACAAAATGGCGGCTCCAAAATGGCGGCTACAAAATGGCGGCTACGAAATGGCGGCTCCAAAATGGCGGCTCCAAAATGGCGGCTACAAAATTGCGGCTCCAAAATGGCGGCTACAAAATGGCGGCTCCAACAAGTCTAGACATGTCCAAAGGTCACGCCTCATTCACCCCAACCGGAAGTGACGTCATATGCAAATTTCTGAGGTCAAAGGTCAATGTGACTCAATTTCAGTAGACCCTACTACTCCCGCCACTGAGCAGAAAAACATATGAAATGATTCCTGAGAAAGAATAAATTGGTCGTCAGCGGGATTCGAACCCACGACCCCGGCTTATCGCCCCCATGATCTTCCGACTGAGCCATGGCGGCCAAAAGGAATTGCAAGCGTGGAGCGCAACTGGCTTTATAATGAAGAAATGATATTTGGTGTGGCGTATAGCCTTTCATTCTAGTTTTTGTAAAACTAATCTGTGGGAATAATGGACTACTGATTTGACGCCGGGAACAACCGGCTATCTCAATGGTATCATTGATAGATTGTTAATCGTTTCACATTTGTAATAAACTAAAAATTATATGGGCGTGAATTTTGGGGTTAATGGTGTTAGATTAGAGACGAATTTCGATTAATTGTCATGGCAAGTATTTACGGTCAACATTTGGTCATGAATGTCGGCTGTAATGATCTTACCCATCCAGAATTCGCTGGAAAGTGCCCCAAATCCATGTGCATACTGGGCATATGTTCGGTCAAAGTTCACCGTCCCGGCATATCGCCTGAAACAGAAATGCCAGTCTTTCATCTGTCTCTTCAATTCAATATACAAACATTTGACTTGGACATTAATATCGCTTCAACTCTCTAGTTAGGAGGCAGAACTCAGAAAAGGTCGTAGAAATTAGGCTAGTGAAGTGAAACACTATCATAAACTGTTTCTTAAAGTCCCACACATCCCAAAACACGTCATTTGAAAAGAAAGTTCAAACCGTCAAATTGACGTCGAATACGGTAGAGATACATCCCAAAGATAGCCTTTTGTTTTGGATTGCTTCATGGTATATTTAAATCTTGTCAGTATCTCGAATTGAGTTTGTATTTGAACAAATCAAATAACTGCATTTTAAAAAAGGTCAAGGGCGATTTGGTGTCAAGAAATCTGAACATTGCGAGAATGAAGTGAATACTACGCTTGTAAAATCAATGTACCGGATTTACATGAATGCCAGTCGAATTGTGTCAGCTTTAGATTGTATTTATACGAATAGGAAAAAATTGTTTAACTCACTGATAAAAACGAGCAAGTAACGACCAGGTATTATGGCGAAAGCACTGCTATGGATATATACGGTTAAAGGTCAGAAATATTTGATTACCACAAACACATTTCAGGATAGCGCAGTTAGTGAACATAATCTATACATATTCGATTTAAGGTGTTTGATAATTACAGAAAAAAAGTTCTGGTCATTCCAAGAAAAATATATTCAGGAGGTTATTTCGCGGCATTAACATATCAATCCTAGAGTTTAACAGTCAGGAGGAGGCAGTACTTGAAAACGAAGACGGAAAAGCTTTCCAGCCTACATTACTATAAATCATCTCCATAGTCTTACAATACATAATAAACCAGCTTTTCAGACCAAGGTCAGTTTGAGATCGAACTGTCAAACGAGGTGATGAAGGATTCATGTTTGTGCTTTCACCATGAATGCTCCACTTCGTGAATTTAATTTTTCGACTACAATCCCAGGTGTTCTGACACTATTTGTGACTATAGAAGTGTAGTTAGGGGAAAATATTATACTTGAATTCAAACTGTTGAAAAGTTATATTTTTTTCTGAGATCCCATGATAACTTAACTTTGCGCGAATACAATTAAACAGTTTTTGATAAAACATAACTGATGCATAAACAGTCTAAATAACATCAACTCTGTAGTTGGAGACAGGCAAGTAGTAATGTAAAGGCTTTTCAGCGCAACTTTTCCAGGGAGGCAACTCTTGGTTCCTTTTTTACGCCAGGGGGCGCCACCAGGCCCGTATGACGTCACCTCCGGCCTGGGTAATGTAAAGGCTTTTCAGCGCACGTTTTCCAGGGAGGTAACTCTTGGTGCCCCTTTTTTCCAGGTTAAAGTATAGGGGGCGCCACATCGCCTTTCACCTCTGTGGCGCCTGTGGCGCCAGGTGGCGCCACCAGCTCAAGGTCACGTGGAGGTCAAAAATAGTTCCGGCAACCTTTAACCTTTGTATTCCTCCGCGGTCTAGTGGTGATGCCGTCACTTCCGCGGACAGAAAGTAGTCCCATGTCAACCGAGTGACTTCCAATGTTAATGTATACGAGGAATGCCTAAAAAAGAGTATGGGAATAGACGTTTTGTGACCGGGGTGGGTCCCTACTGGACCGAATGGGTCGAGTGAGGTGTCAAAGTGAAGCGCTCCTCGAGGGCCATTCAGTCATGGGTGGGTGCATGTGATGAAGGATTTTTTCCCGAAAATATAAAAAGCGAAACACGGACTTTACCCCTAAAATAGGGGAAAACCCCTATCAACTCTAACCAAAAGGGCTAATATCGGTCCCCGGGCTTATCGGGGCCTGCCTATCAAGTCAATGGGGTGGGTGCATGTAAAATTAGGATTTTTTCCGAAAATATAAAAAACGGAATACGGATTTTATCCCTACAATAGGGGTCTGTATTATACAATATAAGGGAAAATGCCTGTATGGGGTATGGGGATGGTCAATTTTTTTCGTTTGCTTTACTATGGGTTGTGGGGTCTCGTTTTTCTCGTCTCGCCGAGAAAAACACAATGGGAGGGGTCCCGGAGCAAATCGGTGAAATTTTTAGGAAAAGTCACCGAGGTATGTATATAGGCTCATACTGGCTATATGGGGGGAGGGATGGTCAATTTTTTTTGTGGGTGTTACTATGGGTTGTTGGGTCTCGTTTTTCTCGTCTCGCCGAGAAAAACACAATCGGAGGGGTCCCGGAGCGATTCGGTGAAACTTTTGGGAAAAGTTCGTCCGTGTTCAAGAGTCTGCGCATGCGCAGTCTGGTCGTAGTATAGAAAGCAGGCATGTTGGGGGATGCGTGGGAGTGTGTTTTAACCCACCACTATGGGTCCATGGTTTTGGTTGGGTGGTGGTGTGGGTTCTGCGCACAGACGTCTCTTCCGGGTTTCACTAAAGCTACCTTCGAACACAGAAGAGTTCCAATGTTCCCCTTAGACGTAGGGTCCGGATGTTCAACATCCGGGTTTTCCCCGGGCCGGCCCGGGCCGGCCCGGCCCGGCCCGGCCAGCCCCGCCCCGCCCCGACCGCAGCGCGCGCGCGCGTGCGGATTATCCGTAAGTGTCGCAGCGCGCGCGCGCGGGTTATCCGGCGCACGCCTGCGCGGGTGAATTTCGGACTACCCTAGGCGACTGATTGGCTACTTTCTCCACAGTGTTCGAAGCCAGTTTCACCAATCTCGGACTTGAGCACGTTGTATCCCCTAGGGTTTGGCCGCTCGATAGAGAGCCGTCAATGCACTATAGGCCGCCGGACTGTCGGGGCTGTAGTATAAGTTATCCAACACCTTCTCCCAGCTCTTCATTGTGACAAATGATGATGGACCCTGGCTCTATCGTTTATTTATAACGGGTATATCTTGGGCCGGCGTTTCTTTCTGATTTTCTTCGTTGGCTTCTGCCAGCACATTGTCCATGGTAAATGACCAGTCCAACTCGTCTGATGACCGATCTTCCTCCGTAAGCACTTCTACCACGGCATCTTCCAATGCAGACCATAGATCAGGGTCAAAGGTAAAATGGACTGTACCCCCATCTAGCCGAGCCAATTGAGCAAAGAAGGGGCCGCGTCGGATGTACACATCGTGACACAAGTGGATGAGGTCGCCGTCCAGTTCACCAGACAACATCCGTTTGAATTTGGTCCAGCCCTCCCGAGACAAACGAATGTGAGCCGGTCACGGTTGTGTAGTGTCCGCATCACAGATGTCTCCCACCTCCTCCATGATATCGACCTTATCCACATAAACGTGCAGGAAGACCTCGGGGGTCAAGCTGAGATACGCCCGTATTATATGCTCCGTCATGGCCAGTACGTGAATGGTACCAGATTTGACTGTCTCTCGTAACTATAGGGACAACTCCGTGAGATCAAAGGATCGGGTGGTCATGTCACTGGGCTGACTGAGTCTAGCCGGATAATCAATGGCATCATCGTCTGCCTCCGCTTCATTGCTAGACCTTTGTTCATTGGGTTCTGCCGCCGCTTCACTCAGGGCACGAGCCCACTCCAACTGAACAGCTGACCGCTCGTCCGGTGTAGACAGCTGGTCCACAATAGGCATCACTTTCTCGAAGGCTGTCCACAGATCGAGGTCTAGGGTGAAGCCTCGCGTAGGGTCTTGGTAACGGCCCATGCGTGGGAAGAAGGGTCCACGGTATACGTAGATGGCATTGTCTATGTGGATGAGGTTTCCGTCGAGCTCACCGCTCAACACCCGTTTAAATTTGGTCCAGCCGTCACGGTGTAGCGTAACCGTATTCGATACGGTCTCAACGCGCGACCAGCAAACATCTACACGGTCTTCCACGAGGGTGACTTTATCTTCATAGACGTGTAACCCCACGCGGGTGTAAGGGGAAGGATGGCTCGTAGGACAGGTGACATGGTTGACCCAATGACGAACGGTGAATGACACATACTCTGACTGTCTTTCGTATTTATGGTGAGGTCCCATTGTCAATGACACAGCGCCAGGGTCAATAGGGCAAAGACTATTGTGAGGCCAACCAGCCGTCGCTGGTTCCGGCGTGAGCGCTCGTGATCCATAGCCCGAGCATCAAGGATGGCTGTCATAGTCCAGTAGTGGTGAGTGATGGCACACCTCTCCATCGAGTGCACTCTGTCGAGGACCGCTTCTGTGAACTCTTTCAGGATCTGGCGTCGCCCCTCGTTGTCGTCGCCATCTGAAAACATGGACCGAACCACTGCTCTGTAACCCGTGAGTGAATTAACCACGGTGGCATGCTGTAAAATGCATAGGGCTGGATCTCCGTCATGGCTCTGCAACCGTAGAAATGAAGGTGTGGGATCCAGAGGGATGTGTTTTATAGACCATGTCACACATTTATACACCTACATAGAAGTACCCGGTTGTAGGCGCGGGCGTAGGCGAAAACATCCTAGTACCCGGATGTAGGTTGCAGACGTGAGCGATATTCTACTGCTCGTCCATTGGTTCTTTCATCGATCACTCATTGGCTCTTTTTCTCGACCGCTGATTGGTGCAAATGGGATTGCCCATCCTTCCCAGGTTAATTTACAATCCCCCTTTTTGGGTTCAAGCTCTGTATATCGATGCCGCAACATTGTTGCCGAACCTTGCCGAAAGGGAGACCTTTGACCTTTTGACCTGGATGTGACCTTTGGCCTTTTGAACCGACATTCATCCGCGCACTTCCGGTGATGCCGCGCACTTCCGGATAACCCGCGCGCGCGCTGCGGCCGGAGCGGGGCGGAGCCGGACCGGCCCGGGGAAAACCCGGATGTTGAACATCCGGACCCTACGTCTAAGGGAAACATTGCAACTCTTCTGTGTTCGAAGGTAGTTTTAGTGAAACCCGGAAGTGATGTCTGTGCGCAGAACCCACACCACCACCCAACCACAACCATGGACCCATAGTGGTGGGTTAAAACACACTCCCACGCATCCCCCAACATGCCTGCTTTCTATACTACGACCAGACTGCGCATGCGAAGACTCTTGAACACGGACGAAACCTGAGTCCAGTCGGATGCTGCTTCACAAGAGGTTCAACATAAGACCTCATACGACTCCATCGGACCCATAGTTACCCATGTCGGCGCCAAAATGTCTATTTCCATACACTTTCTCTACTGCGCATGCGCAGAATGACGTCAGTTCCACAAGACTGCGCATGCGCAGAATATTGAAAACGGACGAACT
This sequence comes from Hanleya hanleyi, assembly GCA_036873755.1. Taxonomy (NCBI): domain Eukaryota; kingdom Metazoa; phylum Mollusca; class Polyplacophora; order Lepidopleurida; family Hanleyidae; genus Hanleya; species Hanleya hanleyi. Next base: position 253,831 of record JAVTVY010004953.1, read on the forward strand.
ATTAGTCCAGTCGGATGCTCCTTCACGAGAGCTTCAAAACAAGACCTCATACGACACCATAGGATCATTAGGGGCTCACCTAGACCCCAAAATGTCCACCCCGTATGGGCCTATACCCCATAGCCATGCAGTATAGGCCTATGGGCTTACCCATGCCTCGGTGAACTTTTTCCAAAAATTTCACCGTTTCGCTCCGAAACCCTTCCCATCGTGTTCTAAATGACGAGACGTGAAAAACAAATCCAAACAACCCATATCACAATGAACGTATGTGAATTTCCCAGGTTGAACCTATACTCCCATATGGCCAGTATGGAGCTATATGGGCCTATCCACACCTACCCGGTACTTTTCCAAAAATTTCACCGTTTCGCTTCGAAATCCTTCCCATCGTGTTCTAAATGACGAGACCTGAAAAACAAATCCAAACAACCCATATCACAATGAACGTGTGTGAATTTCCCAGGTTGAACCTATACTCCCATATAGCCAGTATGGGACTATATGGGTTATATGGTACTTTTCCAAAAATTTCACCGTTGCGCTCCGAGACCCTTTCCATCGTGTTCTAAATGACGAGACGTGAAAAACAAATCCAAACAACCCATATCACAATGAACGTGTATGAATTTCCCAGGTTGAACCTATACCCCCATATAGCCAGTATGGAACTATATGAGCCTATATACAGACCTCGGTGACTTTTCCCAAAAGTTTCACCGATTCGCTCCGGGACCCCTCCGATTGTGTTTTTCTCGGCGAGACGAGAAAAACGAGACCCCACAACCCATAGTAACACCCACAAAAAAAATTGACCACCCCTCCCCCCATATAGCCAGTATGAGCCTATATACAGACCTCGGTGACTTTTCCCAAAAATTTCACCGATTCGCTCCGGGACCCCTCCCATTGTGTTTTTCTCGGCGAGACGAGAAAAACGAGACCCCACAACCCATAGTAAAGCAAACGAAAAAAATTGACCATCCCCATACCCCATACAGGCATTTTCCCTTATATTGTATAATACAGACCCCTATTGTAGGGGTGAAGTTCGTGTTCCGCTTTTTATATTTTCCGAAAAAAATCCTAATTTTACATGCACCCACCCCATTGACTTGATAGGCAGGCCCCGATAAGCCCGGGGACCGATATTAGCCCTTTTGGCTAGAGTTGATAGGGGTTTCCCCTATTTTAGGGGTAAAGTCCGTGTTTCGTTTTTTATATTTTCGAAAAAAAATCCTAATTTTACATGCACACATCCATGACTGAATGGCCCTCGAGGAGCGCTTCACTTTGACACCTCAATCGACCCATTCGGTCCACTAGGGACCCACCCCGGTCACAAAACGTCTATTCCCATACTCTTTTTTAGGCATTCCCCGTATACATTAACATTGGAAGTCACTTGGTTGACATGGGACTACTTTCTGTCCGCGGAAGTGACGGCATCACCACGAGACCGCGGAGGAATACAAAGGTTAAAGGTTGCCGGAACTACTTTTGACCTCCACGTGACCTTGAGCTGGTGGCGCCACCTGGCGCCACAGAGGTGAAAGGCGATGTGGCGCCCCCTATACTTTAACCTGGAAAAGAAGGGGCACCAAGAGTTACCTGGAAAACGTGCGCTGAAAAGCCTTTACATTACCCAGACCGGAAGTGACGTCATACGGGCCTGGTGGCGCCCTCTGGCGGAAAAAAGGAACCAAGAGTTACCTCCCTGGAAAAGTTGCGCTGAAAAGCCTTTACATTACTACTCAGGCAGTGGTGGTCAGGATAGATCACCTTTATATTATTTGTATGCTATATGTACTATATTTATATTATTTTTCAACCGATTCAATTTAAGAAATTATTATGGGCATTTAATTATCATTCGAGTTCTATCGCCTTTTACAAAACTTCCCATTGATGCATCATGGGTTAATCATATACAAGAAGAATCATACCAAGCAGGATGGTATCACATGCGTGACATCATATGATATTCATGTAATATCATATAATTTCCATATGAATGATTGCAATACGGCAATGGCTAACGCCATCAACATGGATAATCAATTGAGTAAAATTAAATAATGCTACATCTTTGCATATCAGACGCCACTCGACTCACTTTACGTAAGGATTATTGTGCATTCAAAATAAAAATGAGTTTCTCATATGGGTGTCTGATGTTAGGAAAAATCTGACAAGCATGTGAGCTCACATATGATTCACATGACTGCAACGTTGATAGTGTCAAAATCAAGCAATTTATGAAAAGAGACATTCAAATGCACCCAGAATGGACCTAAATTGATAAGAAATTATAATGGGAAGTTCGATTGCATCAAATGGGAAGTGAATTTTGTTTTGATAAAAAATGTTAAATGGTTGAACCTGAGGAACCAACTGAGTAGTATACAAAGAGTAAATTGAACAAACTTTTTCGCAGCGCCCCCTGGCGGTTGGGAGGAACCGGGAGGGTCACAGAGGTCAAATGCAATATAGTTCCGGCAGAAGGACCAAAAGCTACCTCCAGCACAGGAGAGTTCCAATTGTTGCAGGAGATGTATTCAGGATGTATTCATCCGCGGTGATGCGGTTTGGCCGCGGTTTTGGCGGTGATTCGGTCTCGGGAAAAAGCTTCCGCGGAGAAAAAGTAGTCCCTAGATAAAATGGTCCGATGGGGTCGAGTGAGGTATCAAAGTGAAGCTTAGGTGAAGGGGCATCTAATGGGCTGGGTGAGGGGTTGACATATCGGCCTTCTGCGCATGCGCGGTGGCCGAAGGGTATGAAAATAGCCTTTTTGGAGCTAGGGGAGCCCCTAGTGGACCGATGGGGTCGAGTGAGGTATCAAAGTGAAGCATTCATGAAGGGGCATCTGATGGACTGGGTGTGGGGTTGAATTAGGGTCATTCTGCGCATGCGCGGTGGCCCAAGGGTATGAAAATAGCCTTTTTGGCATCTAGGGGAGCCCCTAGTGGACCGATGGGGTCGAGTGAGGTATCAAAGTGAAGCATTCATGAAGGGGCATCTGATGGGCTGGGTGTGGGGTTAAATTAGGGTCATTCTGCGCATGCGCGGTGGCCCAAGGGTATGGAAATAGACGTGTTGGAGCTAGGGGAGCCCCTAATGGACCAATGGGGTCGAGTGAGGTATCGATGTGAAGCATTCGTGAAGGGGCATCTGATGGGCTGGGTGTGGGGTTAAATTAGGGTCATTCTGCGCATGCGCGGTGGCCCAAGGGTATGGAAATCGACGTGTTGGAGCTAGGGGAGCCCCTAGTGGACCGATGGGGTCGAGTGAGGTATCAAAGTGAAGCATTCATGAAGGGGCATCTAATGGACTGGGTGTGGGGCTGAATTAGGGTCATTCTGCGCATGCGCGGTGGCCCAAGGGTATGAAAATAGACGTTTTGGCATCTAGGGGAGCCCCTAATGGTCGAATGGGGTCGAGTGAGGTATCAACGTGAAGCCTAGGTGAAGGGGTATTTGATGGCTGGGTGGGTGCATGTAAAATTTTTCCTGAAAAAAAAACAACGGAAAACGGACTTTATCGAAAAACCTGGGAAAATGCCTATATGGGGTATGAGGGGTATATAGGTCGCCGGGCTTAACGGGGCTTGTCTATCAATAGAGTTATCTCCCCCTAGTTCCAGGGTGGGTGTATGTAAAAATTTTCCTGAAAAATACGGAATACGGACTTTATCCTAAATTACGGGAAAATGCCTATATGGGGTATGGAGGTATAGGACCATCCTGGGAAACGTACTTCTATACATTTGCGGTAGGGTTGTGAGGTCTCGTTTTACTCGTCTCGTCATTTAGAACATGATAGGAAGTGTCCCAGTGCGAATCGGTGAAATTTTTGAAAAAAGTCACCGAACCCCATATAGTCCCATACTGAGGGTATAGGATCAATGTTTGTCCCCCTGGGAAACGTACTTCTATACATTTGCGGTAGGGTGGTGGGGTCTCGTTTTACTCGTCTCGTCATTTAGAACATGATAGGAAGTGTCCCCGTGCGAATCGGTGAAATTTTTGAAAAAAGTCACCGAGCCCCATATAGACCCATACTGGGGTATAGGTTCAATGTTTATCCTACTGGGAAACCCACTTCTATACATTTGCGGTAGGGCTGTGGGGTCTCGTTTTACTCGTCTCGTCATTTAGAACACGATAGGAAGTGTTAGGAGCGACCGGTGAAATTTTTGAAAAAGTCACCGAGGCCTGCAGCCCATAGGCCTCATACTGCATGGCTATGGGTGTATAGGCCCATACGGGGGGTGGACATGTTGGAGTCTAGGTGAGTCCCTAATGGTCCAATGGGGTCGAGTGAGGTCTTATTTTGAAGCCTCGTGAGGAGCACTTGACTACATCAATGGTTCGTCCGTGTTCAGTCTGCGCATGCGCAGTCTGGCCGTAGTATAGAAAACAGGCATTTTGGGTGCTATGTAGTGTGTTTGGGTTAGAGATGAGCTAATCACGGTTCGAATGGGTCGTGTGAGGTGTCAAAGTGAAGCTTGTGTGGGGTAGAGTCAGAATGGTGTGTTTTTGAATGCATGTCGCGTTAATCTGCGCATGCGCAGTTGGTTGTAGTAAGTAAAGTGGCCATTTTGGGGCAGTGAAGGAAGTTATTTGGGGTCGAGATGGGCTAATCACGGTCGAATGCGTCCTGGAAGGTGTCATCTTGTAGTTCTCGGGGTGTACATTCCGATTTGAGGGATGTTCGCGTCATCTGTGACGTCATCGGTGACGTCATCGGTACGAGTAGTAGCGAAAGTGGCCATTTTCGGGCAGTACATGAAGGTATTTGGGGTCGAGATGGGCTATTCACGGTTCGAATGCGTCCTGGAAGGTGTCATATTGTAGTTCTCGGGTGTACATTCCGATTTGAGGGATGTCCGCGTCATCTGTGACGTCATCGGTGACGTCATCGGTACGAGTAGTAGCGAAAGTGGACATTTTCGGGCAGTACATGAAGGTATTTTGGATCGAGATGGGCTATTCACGGTTCGAATGCGTCCTCGAAGGTGTCATCTTGTAGTTCTCGGGGTGTACATTCCGATTTGCGGGATGTTCGCGTCATCTGTGACGTCATCGGTCACGTCATCGGTACGAGTAGTAGCGAAAGTGGACATTTTCTTGCAGTACATGAAGGTATTTGGGGTCGAGATGGGCTATTCACGGTTCGAATGCGTCCTGGAAGGTGTCATCTTGTAGTTCTCGGGGTGTACATTCCGATTTGAGGGATGTTCGCGTCATCTGTGACGTCATCGGTACGAGTAGTAGCGAAAGTGGACATTTTCGGGCAGTACATGAAGGTATTTGGGGTCGAGATGGGCTATTCATGGTTCGAATGCGTCCTGGAAGGTGTCATCTTGTAGTTCTCGGGGTGTACATTCCGATTTGAGGGATGTTCGCGTCATCTGTGACGTCATCGGTGACGTCATCGGCACGAGTAGTAGCGAAAGTGGACATTTTCGGGCAGTACATGAAGGTATTTGGGGTCGAGATGGGCTATTCACGGTTCGAATGCGTCCTTGAAGGTGTCATCTTGTAGTTCTCGGGATGTACATTCCGATTTGAGGGGTGTCCGCGTCATCTGTGACGTCATTGATGACGTCATCGGTACGAGTAGTAGCGAAAGTGGACATTTTGTGGGTGCGTGAGGGTGAGTTTGGTGTAGAGATGCACCATCCTTTGTCCGAATGCGTCGTGTGAGGTGTCATTTTGTAGCTCTCGGGGTGTACATTCCGAATTGAGGCATGTCCGAAGCATCTGTGACGTCATCGATGACGTCATCAGTAGGAGTATTAGCGAAAGTGAGCCTTTTGGGGCAGTGCAGGAAGGTATTTGGTGTAGAGATGGACCATCCGCGTTGCGAATGCGTCGTGTGGGGTATCATGTTGTAGCTCTCGGAGTATAGACCCTGATTTCAGGGATATTTATAGCATCTGTGACGTCATTGGTGACGTCATTAGTACAAGTTGTAGCGAAAGTGGGCCTTTTTTAGCAATGAAGGATGTTATTTGGTGTAGAGATGGACCATCCGCGGTCCAAATGGACCGTGTGAGGTGTCATCTTGTAGCAACGCACACCAACACCATTCTTAATGCTTCAACGCCCTGGTGAAATAGCTCAGAAGCTCTGATATTCCATGGAATTGTCACTAATTCTTCGAAATGCGGTGATGCCCGTCAACGCCCGTCGTTACACCTTAACACTCTAACATAACGCCATGATATAGACCAGAGAGAGAACAACAACAACAACAAGGATGACACATGAGAGAACAACAACAACAAGAAGTTTTTTTCATATATTTTATTTTCCCCAATGTTACATCACACCCACGCTGGGGGAGCCGCGTTGGGTATATTTACAATTCAAGAAGATTCTTATCCAATCAGAGGCCACCATTTGCATGTTTCATATTCGTTCCTGTCCGTTAGATGTATCCTTGTCCAATCAGAAGTCTCCATTTCAGAAAGTGCCATCTGAACCGTTTATTCTAATCATCGTCGGGCAGGCCAGGATACCGTTGAGGCAACATATCCTTAGATAGTTGTTTGCGCATTCTGAGTATCTATCAGTGCATGGGTGAATACTTTCATCCGATGGAGGTGGTGGTCAGTTTAACCACGAAGAACGCAACATTGGTCATTATCTCCACTATCCACTTGGTGTTACAATTCAAGAAGACTTGTCCAATCAGAGGCCACCATTTGCATCTATCATATTCGTTCCTGTCCGTTAGATGTATTCTTGTCCAATCAGAAGTCTTCATTTCAGAAAGTTCCATCTTCGGCCATGTTCGCTTTGAACCGTTTATTCTAATCATCATCGGGCAGCCCGGGATACCGTACCGTTGAGGCAACATATCCTCAGATAGTTGCTTGTGCATTCTGAGTATCTATCAGTGCCTGGGTGAATACATTCTCCCGATGGGTTGGTCGGTCAGCTTGGTCACGAAGAACGTAACATTGGTCACACTGTCCACTGTCCACTTGGTGTTGGGGCGTTGCAACCGGGCCCATTTCAAGGGATCCACGGTGTTCAGTTTCTCCAGCATCGTCTCTAGCGACACTCGGTTAATGATGGTAAACGGTTGGTCAAATACCTGGATGTTACTGCTCGGGTAAAAGTATCGGACTTGGACTGTCTCTTTATGCTGCAGCACATAACCAAACACCAGATTCAATTTGAAGGCCGTAGTTTGATCTTTGAAGATGGCTTCTACGTAGCTACGTAGACGGGTGAGGTCGGTCAGTCGGAAATTGTAGATATCTTGAATAGGGCGATGACAGTGGAAACAGTGCCGTATCATGGACCAATGGCGCCGATAGATGTCACTCACTGGATGGGCGCCCTGTAAGAGATCGCTAGGAACATTTATGGGCTCGTCCAGAAAATGTTCGATGTTGTCAGGCGTATGACTCGAAACCGTAACGGTGGGGTCCGGCTGGATATCCAGGCTCTGAACTGTAGGTATAGACGGGCTCTCCTTCATCGCATCACCAGTGGCATTCGTCTCCCCGGGCTCATCTTCACTAGGTCTGACCTTCCGCGGCTCCTCCTCAGTAGGAAGTTGTCGCACATGCCATGGTACCGGGGCATGAATCAACCGTTGATGTCGCAGCAACTGACTGCGTCGTTTGAAGAGTTGACCACAACCGTTACATTGTTCCGTCGCGCCCTCGTGGAATGAGCGTTCGTGGCACAGTAAATGATCCCTCCGATTGAATGACCGTGCGCAGGTTGTACAAGTATACCGAGCATCGTTGTGGGTGGAGGCCTCGTGGCGTCGTAAATTATCTAGACGAGTAAACAGCTTCTGGCAAGTTGTGCAAGTGAACATCTTGGTGGTTGACAGAGTGTCTGATGAAACGTCCAGGCCGTTTCCCTTTTATAGCACGCTAGCTGGTGATCTATTTTTAGCACACTCAGTTCAACTATCCCCAAGTCGAGGGCCGAGCCGTGACATCTTCGGTAACATCCGTGTCTCTTCGGTCACCCCCGTACCGTCAACGATCAACATGTAGACATATAGAGTATGTACGGCATGTTATGGTATTCATCAGTGCATGAGTGACGCATTCAGCCGATGGGAGTGGTCGGTCAGCTTGGTAACGAAAAACGTAACATTGGTCACACTTTCCACTGTCCACTTGGTGTTGGGGCGTAGTTGTTGGCCCCATTCCAAGGGATCCACGGTGTCCAGTTTCTCCAGCATCGTCTCTAGCGACACTCGGTTAATGATGGTAAACGGTTGGTCAAATACCCGGATGTTACTGCTCGGGTAAAAATATCGGACTTGGACTGTCTCTGTATGCTGCAGCACATAACCAAACGCCAGATTCAATTTGAAGGCCGTAGTTTGATCTTTGAAGATGGCTTCTACGTAGCTACGTAGACGGGCGAGGTCGATCAGTCGGAAATTGTAGATATCTTGAATAGGGCGATGACGGTAGAAACAGTGCCGGATCATGGGCCAATGGCGCCGATAAATGTCACTCACTGGATGGTCTTCGTGTAACAGTTCGCTGGGAACATTTATGGCTTCGTCCACGAAGTGTACTTTGCCCTCCACGTCGTACAAAATCTGGCCCAAGGTCTTGTCGTCGGAATTTGACTGTTGAATTAGGACGACATCATCATCGACCCTCGTGCGATGGGTGGGAGTTCCCCCTGTTTCGATATTGATGCCTACGGGCTCTTCTATCTGCAAACGTGGCTGCGGAACAGGGTGTCGTGTGCGTTGATGTCGCAGCAACTGACTGGTCAGTTTGAAAAGCCGACCACATTCTTCGCATGGACGCTTGGGTACTTCATGGCGTGCACGTGTGTGGCGCTGTAAATGATCCGGGCGCTGAAACGACAGTGTACATATCGTACAGTTCTACCGGGCGGTTCCTTCGTGCTTGGTAGCCTCATGGCGGCGCAAGTCGTGCAGACGAGTGAATGATGTCAAGCACGTAGTACAAGTGAACATCTTGGTGGTTGACAGAGTGTCTGATGAAACGGCCAGACCGCTTCCCCTTTATAGCACGCTAGCTGATATCATGTTCGGGCACTTCCGTGTCTCTTCGGATGTAAAAGTCCCCGGATGTAAAAGTGCCCGAATGTTTACGAATGTTCCACCATTCCGGACTTCTATCAGGTCCATGTCCAGAAGCTCTCATACGCCGCCATTTTGGAGCCGCCATGTTGGATCCGCCATTTTGGAACCGCCATCTTGGATATGTCCCATAATGCACCGGGTAAAAATACTCGCTTCTGATTGGACAAGAGCTCTGTGACGGATTTTAAATACTCGCTTCTGTTTGGTGCGGTGCGGTGGAAACCTTTGCGCGCCGGGGTCAAAGGTCAGTTCCGGTCACCTTTAGCGACGTACACCAAACAGAAGCGAGTATTTAAAATCCGTCACAGAGCTCTCGTGCACTTTTACATCCGGGGGCTTTTACATCCGAAGAGACACGGAAGTGCCCGAACATGATATCAGCTAGCGTGCTATAAAGGGGAAGCGGTCTGGCCGTTTCATCAGACACTCTGTCAACCACCAAGATGTTCACTTGTACTACGTGCTCGAAATCATTCACTCGTCTGCACGACTTGCGCCGCCATGAGGCTACCAAGCACGAAGGAACCGCCCGGTATAACTGTACGATATGTACACCGTCGTTTCAGCGCCCGGATCATTTACAGCGCCACACACGTGCACGCCATGAAGTACCCAAGCGTCCATGCGAAGAATGTGGTCGGCTTTTCAAACTGACCAGTCAGTTGCTGCGACACCAACGCACACGACACCCTGTTCCGCAGCCACGTTTGCAGATAGAAGAGCCCGTAGGCATCAATATCGAAACAGGGGGAACTCCCACCCATCGCACGAGGGCCGATGATGATGTCGCCCTAATTCAACAGTCAAATTCCGACGACAAGACCTTGGGCCAGATTTTGTACGACGTGGAGGGCAAAGTACACTTCGTGGACGAAGCCATAAATGTTCCCAGCGAACTGTTACACGAAGACCATCCAGTGAGTGACATTTATCGGCGCCATTGGCCCATGATCCGGCACTGTTTCTACCGTCATCGCCCTATTCAAGATATCTACAATTTCCGACTGACCGACCTCACCCGTCTACGTAGCTACGTAGAAGCCATCTTCAAAGATCAAACTACGGCTTTCAAATTGAATCTGGTGTTTGGTTATGTGCTGCAGCATAAAGAGACAGTCCAAGTCCGATATTTTTACCCGAGCAGTAACATCCGGGTATTTGACCAACCGTTTACCATCATTAACCGAGTGTCGCTAGAGACGATGCTGGAGAAACTGGAAACCGTGGATCCCTTGGAATGGGCCCAACAACAACGCCCCAACACCAAGTGGACAGTGGAGAGTGTGACCAATGTTACGTTTTTCGTTACCAAGCTGACCGACCACTCCCATCGGCTGAATGCGGATGTAAAAGTGCCCGAATGTTTACGAATGTTCCACCATTCCGGACTTCTATCAGGTCCATGTCCAGAAGCTCTCATACGCCGCCATTTTGGAGCCACCATGTTGGATCCGCCATTTTGGAACCGCCATCTTGGATATGTCCCATACTGCACCGGGTCAAAATACGCGCTTCTGATTGGACGAGAGCTCTGTGACGGATTTTAAATACTCGCTTCTGTTTTGTGTACGTCGCTAAAGGTGACCGGAACTGACCTTTGACCCCGGCGCGCAAAGGTTTCATGACGGATTTTAAATACTCGCTTCTGTTTGGTGTACGTCGCTAAAGGTGATCGGAACTGACCTTTGACCCCGGCGCGCAAAGGTTTCCACCGCACCGCGGTGGAAACCTTTACACTGCGCGCCGGGGTCAAAGGTCAGTTCCGGTCACCTTTAGCGACGTACACCAAACAGAAGCGAGTATTTAAAATCCGTCACAGAGCTCTCGTCCAATCAGAAGCGAGTATTTTGACCCGGTGCATTATGGGACATATCCAAGATGGCGGTTCCAAAATGGCGGATCCAACATGGCGGCTCCAAAATGGCGGCGTATGAGAGCTTCTGGACATGGACCTGATAGAAGTCCGGAATGGTGGAACATTCGTAAACATTCGGGCACTTTTACATCCGGGGACTTTTACATCCGAAGAGACACGGAAGTGCCCGAACATGATATCAGCTAGCGTGCTATAAAAGGGAAGCGGTCTGGCCGTTTCATCAGACACTCTGTCAACCACCAAGATGTTCACTTGTACTACGTGCTCGAAATCATTCACTCGTCTGCACGACTTGCGCCGCCATGAGGCTACCAAGCACGAAGGAACCGCCCGGTATAACTGTACGATATGTACACTGTCGTTTCAGCGCCCGGATCATTTACAGCGCCACACACGTGCACGCCATGAAGTACCCAAGCGTCCATGCGAAGAATGTGGTCGGCTTTTCAAACTGACCAGTCAGTTGCTGCGACACCAACGCACACGACACCCTGTTCCGCAGCCACGTTTGCAGATAGAAGAGCCCGTAGGCATCAATATCGAAACAGGGGGAACTCCCACCCATCGCACGAGGGCCGATGATGATGTCGCCCTAATTCAACAGTCAAATTCCGACGACAAGACCTTGGGCCAGATTTTGTACGACGTGGAGGGCAAAGTACACTTCGTGGACGAAGCCATAAATGTTCCCAGCGATCTGTTACACGAAGACCATCCAGTGAGTGACATTTATCGGCGCCATTGGCCCATGATCCGGCACTGTTTCTACCGTCATCGCCCTATTCAAGATATCTACAATTTCCGACTGACTGACCTCACCCGACTACGCAACTACGTGGAAGCCATCTTCAATGACCAAGCTACGTCCTTCAAATTAAATCTGGCGTTTGGCTATGTGCTGCAGCATAAGGACACAGACCAAGCCCGATATTTTTACCCGAGCAGTAACATCCGGGTATTTGACCAGCCGTTTACCATCATTAACCGGGCGTCGCTAGAGACGATGCTGGAGAAACTGGACACCGTGGATCCCTTGGAATGGGCCCAACAACAACGCCCCAACACCAAGTGGACAGTGGAGAGTGTGACCAATGTTACGTTTTTCGTTACCAAGCTGACCGATCACTCCCATCGGCTGAATGCGTCACTCATGCACTGATGAATACCATAACATGCCGTACATACTCTATATGTCTACATGTTGATCATTGACGGTACGGAGGTGACCGAAGAGACACGGAGGTTACCGAAGATGTCACGGCTCGGCCCTCGACTTGGGGATAGTTGAACTGAGTGTGCTAAAAATAGATCACCAGCTAGCGTGCTATAAAAGGGAAGCGGTCTGGCCGTTTCATCAGACACTCTGTCAACCACCAAGATGTTCACTTGTACTACGTGCTCGAAATCATTCCCTCGTCTGCACGACTTGCGCCGCCACGAGGCCTCCACCCACAACGATGCCCGGTATACTTGTATAATCTGCGCACGGTCATTCAATCGGAAGGATCATTTACTGCGTCATGAGAGGGTACTCCACGCGGGTGCGACGGTACTATGTAATGATTGTGGTCGACTCGACCCAGTCGGTTTAGACAGCACCAACGTTTGATGCATGCCCCGTCTCTACGGTTTGGGCGACAACTTTCCACTAAAGAGGAGCCGCGGAAGGTCAGACCCAGTGAAGATGAACCCGGAGAGACGAACGCCACTGGTGATGTGATGACGAAGAGCCTGCCTATATCCACGGTCCAGGAGGGCCTGGATATCCAGCCGGACCCCTCCGTTACGGTTTCGAGTCATACGCCTGACAACATCGAACATTTTCTGGACGAGCCCATAAATGTTCCTAGCGATCTCTTACAGGACGCCCAGCCAGTGAGTGACATTTATCGGCGCCACTGGTCCATGATGCGGCACTGTTTCTACCGTCATCGCCCTATTCAAGATATCTACAATTTTCGACTGACCGACCTCGCCCGTCTACGCAGCTACATGGAAGCCATTTTCAATGACCAAGCTACGTCCTTCAAATTAAATCTGGCGTTTGGTTATGTGCTGCGGCATAAGGAGACAGACCAAATCCGATACTTTTACCCGAGCAGTAACATCTGGGTATTTGACCAACCGTTTACCATCATTAACCGAGTGTCGCTACAGACGATGCTGGAGAAACTGGACACCGTGGATCCCTTGGAATGGGCCCGGTTGCAACGCCCCAACACCAAGTGGACAGTGGACAGTGTGACCAATGTTACGTTCTTCGTGACCAAGCTGACCGACCAACCCATCAGGTGAATGTATTCACCCAGGCACTGATAGATACTCAGAATGCACAAGCAACTATCTGAGGATATGTTGCCTCAAAGGTATCCTGGGCTGCCCGATGATGATTAGAATAAACGGTTCAAAGCGAACATGGCCGAAGATGGAACTTTCTGAAATGAAGACTTCTGATTGGACAAGAATACAGGAACGAATATGACAGATGCAAATGGTGGCCTCTGATTGGACAAGTCTTCTTGAATTGTAACACCAAGTGGATAGTGGAGATAATGACCAATGTTGCGTTCTTCGTGGTTAAACTGACCACCACCTCCATCGGATGAAAGTATTCACCCATGCACTGATAGATACTCAGAATGCGCTAACAACTATCTGAGGATATGTTGCCTCAACGGTATCCTGGCCTGCCCGACGATGATTAGAATAAACGGTTCAGATGGCACTTTCTGAAATGGAGACTTCTGATTGGACAAGAATACATCTAACGGACAGGAACGAATATGAAACATGCAAATGGTGGCCTCTGATTCGATAAGAATCTTCTTGAATTGTAAATATACCCAACGCGGCTCCCCCAGCGTGGGTATGATGTAACATTGGGGAGAATAAACTATATGAAAAAAACTTCTTGTTGTTGTTGTTCTCTCATGTGTCATCCTTGTTGTTGTTGCTGTTGTTGTTCTCTCTCTGGTCTATATCATGGCGTTATGTTAGAGTGTTAAAGTGTAACGACGGGCGTTGACGGGCATCACAGCATTTCGAAGAATTAGTGACAATTCCATGGAATATCAGAGCTTCTGAGCTATTTCACCAGGGCGTTGAAGCATTAAGAATGGTGTTGGTGGGCGTTGCTACAAGATGACACCTCACACGGTCCATTTGGACCGCGGATGGTCCATCTCTACACCAAATAACATCCTTCACTGCTAAAAAAGGCCCACTTTCGCTACAACTTGTACTAATGACGTCACCAATGACGTCACAGATGCTATAAATATCCCTGAAATCAGGGTCTATACTCCGAGAGCTACAACATGATACCCCACACGACGCATTCGCAACGCGGATGGTCCATCTCTACACCAAATACCTTCCTGCACTGCCCCAAAAGGCTCACTTTCGCTAATACTCCTACTGATGACGTCATCGATGACGTCACAGATGCTTCGGACATGCCTCAATTCGGAATGTACACCCCGAGAGCTACAAAATGACACCTCACACGACGCATTCGGACTAAGGATGGTGCATCTCTACACCAAACTCACCCTCACGCACCCACAAAATGTCCACTTTCGCTACTACTCGTACCGATGACGTCATCAATGACGTCACAGATGACGCGGACACCTCTCAAATCGGAATGTACACCCCGAGAACTACAAGATGACACCTTCCAGGACGAATTCGAACCGTGAATAGCCCATCTCGACCCCAAATACCTTCATGTACTGCCCGAAAATGTCCACTTTCGCTACTACTCGTACCGATGACGTCACCGATGACGTCACAGATGACGCGAACATCCCTCAAATCGGAATGTACACCCCGAGAACTACAAGATGACACCTTCGAGGACGCATTCGAACCGTGAATAGCCCATCTCGATCCCAAATACCTTCTATGTACTGCCCGAAAATGTCCACTTTCGCTACTACTCGTACCGATGACGTCACAGATGATGATGACGCGGACACCCCTCAAATCGGAATGTACACCCCGAGAACTACAAGATGACACCTTCCAGGACGCATTCGAACCGTGAAGAGCCCATCTCGACCCCAAATACCTTCATGTACTGCCCGAAAATGTCCACTTTCGCTACTACTCGTACAGATGACGTCACCGATGACGTCACAGATGACGCGAACATCCCTCAAATCGGAATGTACACCCCGAGAACTACAAGATGACACCTTCGAGGACGCATTCGAACCGTGAATAGCCCATCTCGATCCCAAATACCTTCATGTACTGCCCGAAAATGTCCACTTTCGCTACTACTCGTACAGATGACGTCACCGATGACGTCACAGATGACGCGGACATCCCTCAAATCGGAATGTACACCCCGAGAACTACAAGATGACACCTTCCAGGACGCATTCGAACCGTGAATAGCCCATCTCGACCCCAAATACCTTCATGTACTGCCCGAAAATGGCCACTTTCGCTACTACTCGTACCGATGACGTCACCGATGACGTCACAGATGACGCGAACATCCCTCAAATCGGAATGTACACCCCGAGAACTACAAGATGACACCTTCCAGGACGCATTCGAACCGTGATTAGCCCATCTCCACCCCAAATAACTTCCTTCACTGCCCCAAAATGGCCACTTTACTTACTACAACCAACTGCGCATGCGCAGATTAACGCCACATGCATTCAAAAACACACCATTCTGACTCTACCCCACACAAGCTTCACTTTGACACCTCACACGACCCATTCGAACCGTGATTAGCTCATCTCTAACCCAAACACACCCCTACATAGCACCCAAAATGCCTGTTTTCTATACTACGGCCAGACTGCGCATGCGCAGACTATTGAACACGGACGAACCATTAGTGTAGTCAAGTGCTCCTCCACGAGAGCTTCAAAATAAGACCTCACTCGACCCCATTGGACCATTAGGGACTCACCTAGACTCCAACATGTCCACCCCGTATGGGTCTATACACCCATAGCCATGCAGTATAGGCCTATGGGCCTACCCAGGCCTCGGTGACTTTTTTCAAAAATTTCACCGATTCGCTCCGCAACACTTCCTATCGTGTTCAACCCTACCGCAAATGTATAGAAGTGGGTTTCCCAGTAGGATAAACATTGAACCTATACCCCAGTATGGGTCTATATGGGGCTCGGTGACTTTTTTCAAAAATTTCACCGATTCGCACGGGGACACTTCCTATCATGTTCTAAATGACGACACGAGTAAAACGAGACCCCACAACCCTACCGCAAATGTATAGAAGTACGTTTCCCAGGGGGACAAACATTGATCCTATACCCTCAGTATGGGACTATATGGGGTTCGGTGACTTTTTTCAAAAATTTCTATACCTATACCTCCCATACCCCATATAGGCATTTTCCCGTAATTTAGGATAAAGTCCGTATTCCGTATTTTTTCAGGAAAATTTTTACATACACCCACCCTGGAACTAGGGGGAGATAACTCTATTGATAGACAAGCCCCGTTAAGCCCGTCGACCTATATACCCATCATACCCCATATAGGCATTTTCCCAGGTTTTTTGATAAAGTCCGTTTTCCGTTTTTTTTTTTCAGGAAAAATTTTACATGCACCCACCCCATTGCCTGAACGCCTCTTCACCTAGGCTTCACTTTGATACCTCACTCGACCCCATTCGACCATTAGGGGCTCCCCTAGATGCCAAAACGTCTATTTTCATACCCTTGGGCCACCGCGCATGCGCAGAATGACCCTAATTCAACCCCATCAGATGCCCCTTCATGAATGCTTCACTTTGATACCTCACTCGATCCCATTGGACCATTAGGGGCTCCCCTAGCTCCCAAAAGGATATTTTCATGCCCTTGGGCCACCGCGCATGCGCAGAAGGCCGATATGTCAACCCCACACCCAGTCCATCAGATGCCCCTTCACGAATGCTTCACTTTGATACCTCACTCGACCCCATTGGACCATTAGGGGCTCCCCTAGCTCCAAAACGTCTATTTCCATACCCTTGGGTCACCGCGCATGCGCAGAATGCCGATATTTCAACCCCACGCCCAGTCCATCAGATGCCCCTTCACGAATGCTTCACTTTGATACCTCATACGACTCCATTGGCCCATTAGGGACTCCCCTAGCTCCAAAACCGCTATTTCCATACCCTTGGGCCACCGCGCATGCGCAGAATGCCGATATTTCAACCCCACACCCAGCCCATCAGATGCCCCTTCACGAATGCTTCACATCGATACCTCACTCGACCCCATTGGTCCATTAGGGGCTTCCCTAGCTCCAAAACGTCTATTTCCATACCCTTGGGCCTCCGCGCATGCGCAGAATGCCGATAGTTCAACCCCGCGCCCAGCCCATCAGATGCCCCTTCACATATGCTTCACTTTGATACCTCACTCGACCCCATCGGTCCACTAGGGGCTCCCCTAGTTCCAAAAAGGCTATTTTCATACCCTTCGGCCACCGCGCATGCGCAGAAGGCCGATATTTCAATCCCGCACCCAGCCCATCAAATGCCCCTTCACGAATGCTTCACTTTGATACCTCACTCGACCCCATCGGTCCACTAGCGGTCCCTACAGATTGCCGAACACTTCCACGAAAACCCACGGGTTTGGGACTACTTTCGGTCCGCGGAGGCAGACCGCATCACCGCCAGACCGCATCACCGCGAAGAAATACATGTCCCCAAGGTCACGCCACATTCACCCCAACCGGAAGTGACGTCATACCTGCGCCCCATTCACCTGCGCACAACGCCCCAATACCGCCACAAATCCTGCCCATTTTTTTTCTGCGCATGCGCAGTGAGGCGCTAAGACGCTGAAAGACTACTACTACTTGTATACTACTACGGATGCTCCGTGTGAGATTATAGAAGTACCAAATTGCCTGGCCTTGTTGGGCTCACACTGGAGCAAAGACGTGTGAAGGTTCCATGTTTGATTATAGATGTACCGATGACAGTTACCTTGAAAATCACAGGATACACCATACTGGTGGAAAACTGTATTCATATGAGCACACACGGGGAAAACGTATGGATGTTCATTGCGTTATTGTAGATGTACCAAAACCAGTGACCTTGTTAGACACGAGCGTATTATACCTCTGTTGTACCGCCCAGTCTGTCAGAATGATACAATAATGTTCGAAAAAATTTATTTCTTGTAGCGATGTACTGATTTGAAATTTTAGAATCTAATTAAAACTAGAACTGCGAGCAGTTGTCAGGGCTTCCTCCTCAGCAGCTACACCATTTAGACAATTACTAAATGCTTCTGAATTTGAGTGTAACAGATCGTGTCCTTCCTGAAAAAAAAAACAGATGAAAAATCACATCATCAACAACAACGAATCATGCAATATTCATTGGTATGCGGCGGCCATTTTGAATTGATAGGTCAGCTTGCCTTATAACACCATCAACATAGCTTGGACCAAGGATCATGTATGCCAAGTTTAAAATCTTTCTATGATGACTTTTCACTGAACTTACTCAATCGAACATGGTCGTCAAACGGTTTATCCTACCAACGGAAAAGGCTTTCAGTGCAACACATCATGGCCTCCCTGATATCATATTACAAAAAGAGAAAAAAAGAGAAATCTGTAGCTATTTGCGATTTTTTTCCACAAAATTCAAGATGGTGGCTAAACCGCTTGCCCTAGAAACTTAAGGTTTACATATTCGTCATCATCATCCTCAAATGCATAGTCGATCACTTTCTCCGTCGAAATTCGTTACTTTGAACATTCACAACAACGCCACCACATGCCATATTGATTAGTCCGCTGCGGCCATTTTGAATTTACGGGTCAGCTTCTCTTATAACACCATTACCGTGCCTTGGAACAAGGATCATGTGTGCCAAGTTTCAGATCATTCGGTACATCTATTCTGGAGAAGATTTTTTTAGAAACTAGCTCCATCCAACATGGCCACCAAACTGTTCATCCAATCAACGGTATAGGCTTTCAGTGCAATACATCATGGCCTTCCTGATATAGGCCTAGTGCAGCATGAAATATCTCTGTAACTTTCAACCTTCAAAAGATTAAGCTCTTGCAAAATTTGTTTTCTTTTCAGAATATTGAAGATGGCAGCAAAACTACTTGACGTAGAAACTTGAGGTTTGAGATCTTGAGATCCTACACAGCGACATGTACGATTGGGGAGTATGGATAGGATATTAATTTATTAAGATTGAAAAATAAAGCTAATCCAAATACATGTATTCTGAAGTTCGTACAACTGATCACCTGGGCTATACAGAATGTCCCTGGTTTGTTTTTGGTTCACTTGTGCACCCCATCGTGGTACGATTGGCATTGGTCATACAGAGCGTGCCACGCAACTCATTACCTCCGCGAATATACTCACCCCTGTGACACATAGCTTAAGGTTACTGTATCGGGTCCCAGTTGTGTTCGTGTACGTATCACAATTTTGCTTTATTACGGGGCAGTGCTTTTTTATCCATATAAAACTATACATTTTCTGAAAGCCCTTGATTTAAGGAATTTACATATACATGTATAAATAACTTTCTCGAATTTATTACAAGGATCGATTTATTTAAAGGTAAAAATCACGTGCTAATAACTCTCAGTTTTCATCAAACAAACTTGCTTTTTTGAAATAATGAGCCTTACCATTTGAACAAAATTAGGTTTCCTCAGTTTTTTTAGTTGGGCCTAGAAGTTATTTTATCGTCGTGCAAAGTTGAAAGATTGAAAAAATCCACAAAACCTCGACCCCTCTCCACTAAATCATAAATAATTCATGAACAGGGCCGAACCTATAAAATCTGAGGCAACATTTTCAAGATCTACATGATTGGAATATTGTGTCTAAAGTTCATGTTTGTACATCAAATAACAAGATAGAAAGTAGAACGGGGAAAAACCACTTTTTGACGAAAAACTAAAAGGAGAAAACGGCCGAAAACCAATCAGTCTACTGCACCACGAATGGCTTGAGTTTCAAAAAGAATGGCTTGAGTTTTAAAAAGTTGTGTTTTTTACTACAATGCACTAATTTTCCCCCAACTTGTAGGTTTGACTGTGTATTCTGGTATAAGACAAAAAAAATCGAGATTTTGAAGCTTCGACCCGATACAGTAAACTTAACCCTATCTGGCCTGGGGGGGGGGAGGGGTGCGGAAAGTGCCCCCCCCCCCTAGTGAACTTTCCTCTGCTGCTCCGAAACGACTAAACCGACGAGGCTGAAAGCTCATCCTATTGAGGTCATTTCAAGCCAATTTTCATATAGCCCCGGGCAGAGGATCATGGGTAAATTCAAAATGGCGGCAATGTGGTATCCGCGAAAGTCGTGTTTTTCAATCTTTTCGCTCCATTTCTTCACATTTTCCTTGCCTAAAAGGCCTTGAGAGTATTTTATTTATGCAAAACTAATTATTCTATATTTTATTTGATTTTGTCGACCCCGAAAAAGGCCGAAAAATGGCTTCCGAGAAGATGACGTCGCTGTGACGTCATCATGGCACCCATCTTGAATTTTTTTACATTTCCCGGTAGAGCTTGAACCCACGATACTCTGTGGTAAGTTTCAGCGCTCTAGCCTTTGTGGTAGAGAAAATATATAGGGGGGGGGGCACTTTAACCCCACTCCCCCCCCCCCTAGGCTGCGATACATCCCAAATCGCTCAGGCCAGGTAGGGTTAATACACTTATATATCTATAACATTTGGGATTGGTACATAATTTCAGGTCATCGGCTCAATTCTGTGAAGTTGTCAGCAATTGCCTGTTACCACATACCGTACATTTCGAAAATGATTGGGCATAGGCTTTCAGATACTAAACAAAAAAGTCCACTCAATGAGAGTGGCCGTTTGTTTTTTTTGTTTTTTTTTTACATGGTAGGCTATCCAAGCCAAAATACACTTTTCTCTCATAATGCTAATGCCGCGGGACAAATTGTAGGCCAAATCATTGCAATCTTATTGGGTCAAAGTACACAGATCTCTCCTTTTAATAATATATTTCGTCAAATATAGACGAAAGAGTAGATGAAACAGATCATTGCTGATATACATGTAGTTGTTATAATCTGAAAATTGGTGGAGGACATACAGAAACTACATATGCACTAAATTGAAACATCAGTTAATGAGAATTCATGGTACCGAATGCTGAGAATTAAAGTTTTGGGCGGGGAGAGGGATGGGGGGGGGGGGAGCGTGATATTCAGAGGGTGTCTGATAGGGAGCTCGGCCTAGGATTTTTTTTTTTTAATATTGATGGTAACTTGGCTCTAACTGGGAGCAGTAAGATTGGAACAGTTTAACTTTTAATTTGTACCAAAATGTCTTTACAGTGGCGATCACCACAAATAGTCATGGAAATACACTGATACATTTTAGAACACACTGAAGAAAAACCGTAGGCCTCGGTATGTTCGAAGTGTTGTTTCAGATCCGCGGATAGACGACCTTGTTATACATACGAAGACAAGAGAACAGAATAACTGCATTTCTCTTTATCTTGTTTAACCCTAACCGGCCTAGGCTTTTTGGAACCTGCTCAGGCCTGGAAGGGGGGGGACATCTCGGCCTCCTCTAGTTATTTTTCTTACCGCTTGAGGTAGGAGACTGAATCTTACCCCACTATACCCTTTCGTCAAGCTTTACCAGAAAATGTGAAATGTCCAACATGGTCACAGCGACGTCATTTTCAATAAAAGCATTTTTTTGGTCGATCTCCTGATCAGATTTTTCGAAATTTTCATTCGTGTGATTTCTCCGCAAAATCTGCATGGCAATTTAGTAAATATTAATCTGCTGTGAAATAAAACAGTTTTTACCCACTTCTCCTCACGGACAAGCAGCCATTTTGAATTTACCCATGATCCTCTGCTCGTGGGGGGGGGGGGTTATGTAAGTAGGCTCAAAATGACCCCAATATAATAAATTAAACAGTGTCAGCTCTCATTTTTTGTCATTCTGGAGATAGCGCAGAAAGTTGAGTAGGAAGGGGGCCTTAATGTGCCCCCCCCCCCCCAAGCATGGTAGGGTCAGCTCTCCCCATCTTATGTTTTCTCTATATAAATACATATTATCCATTTTGTGTTTTTCCCTTTCCATATTTTTTCTTCCAATTTTAGTCTAAATTTCCTGTGAAAATGACATATTTCATTTTTGAAAAATAAAGGTTTTATTAATTTGACATAATTCTGTGGTTTGTACTTTCGATTTCAAAGATACCATTTAGAATTATTAATCTTCTATGAAAAGATATGCATGAAGGGGGGGGGGGGATCTGGGATTTTCGTTCTGGACTCGAGTTTGATGTTTTGGCCGGTCATATAGAACAACTAGCCGTTAGGAAAAGCGACAGAAAATCTCAACACGAAAATGGACAAATGGAATATATGGGGGAGAAGCGGACAACCCGACAGTATTACTCTCCACAAGAGTAACATAATAGTACTATAATATGCAAACACGCTCCTTTTTTTTAAGACGTTGGACACATATGTAGGCAACGTGTACAGAAATCCAAAATAATCCAACACTGTTCGGTATGCGAATCGTCTGAAGTTACAAAATTTTCCGGAGGAGTGCCCTACATCTTCTGAAGTCCCAAGTCTTGCAATTTCACAGCTGAGTGGGTATAGTTGACAAATACTATCGACGAATCAGTTTCGTTGGGACGATCGGGGTGGGGGGGGGGGGCATTCAAAAAGCGCTGTTTCCCACAATTTTTAGCTCTTGAGACACGATTTCATCGTTAAATGTTCTACTCCATTCAAGGTATCCAAAAGCAATAAAGTGTGTTAATTCACATCTAAAATTCAATATTCTTCCGGGGGAGGATCACTGCAACCCCCATCTGAGAAAGAGACCTTTCGGTTCCACCCTTGTTTGACCGCATCAATTGATCCTATCCAGCCAAGTGAACAGAGCCACTGACCTAGGTCATGCATGTGTCTGCATATAAGTGATACAGAGGGTCTGGTGGAGGGGATGTTTGTGTCTAAGTCCCCAAGTTACATACTGTGAGTAAAATTTCTGCGCGAATTAGAGCCCAGAAAATTATAATTCCTTGCCAACATGGCAAACATATGATAAGTATGCCTTAAACTATTTTCTTTTGTATGCATTAGGTGCACTGGATAAAACTCTCTATAAGTTTACTCCTGAGTGGTATCCATATTGTATTCATGCTCTACAACAGAAAAACTCTGTGACATCTGAATATACAGAAGAAAATCAAAAAATATTTAACTTCATTAATAGACCAGGTGGCGAAAAATCTGGCCAAAATAGTTGACGAAACTATCTACAATAGCTGAATAACTTGATAACATGCTCTTCTCAAAGCAGTTTAATAAACAAACCGTCACCCTGACAACGATACTACTTTTTTGCCCAATATTAAAGAGGATTATCGTCCAGTGAAAATGAAGAGTTTCACTATTTTCACCATATCAAAACTTGAGTGTTGGATTTAACCATACGCTACGCTCATGAACAGCTTGTGTCACTTACGTCCCTACACTCCTTTTTCCCCCGCTGATTCAGACCGCATATTTCGCGCCTCTTGACCGTTAGGAGGCGCTTTATCTGGTTTACCAAACCAGATGCCGTAATAGCTTGGAGGTAACCAGATTTCTCATACTATAAAGATTGGCCAACTACTGCACCTGATTGAAATTACGTCACACACACTGCGAGAAAAGATGAAGGATTCTCGGATGTTGGTTGCGGTCATAAACAAAACGAACCAAGACTCATCCGCAAGGGTTATTCGCATTGGCCATTAAGGGTTGGCCTGTGCATAGCGCTCCATAACGGTCAAGGGACGCGAAATATACCATGTGAATCAGCGAAGAAACACGGAGAGTAGCGACGCAAATGACACAAGCTGTTTCTTAGCGTATAATAAATACATGCATATACAATTCCCAGAAAAAACGATTTATTGAAGAAAATTAATACATCAACCAATCAACGAATTAAATCAGTACATCGCCACGGCTGATTCGTTGACTTTTCTGCCTGTAAATTTAACCAGTACAACATTTCCAATAAATACCAAATTCTTAAGATAACAACTGATTATATGCAATATTATCTTGCCAAAATCAACGGTATATTCATCTGATGACCGCAATGCTGTACGATAGATCGCATATGCTCTGTATTAAACACCAGTACAGTACTGACCAATCATCAGACTGATTGCCAGGTCTTCTTCTGGAAAGACCTAATCACTTTTAACAATTTTCGTCAGTCATATCACAACAAAATCTAAGTGTAACAGAGCGATCGCAATTTGTTATAGTGCTGCCGCGTCAGAGTACCATACTGCGAGCAGATATGATATTCCACCCAGTCACATTATCCAACCAATCGTTGAATTATCATCTTATTGCTGAGCGTCAAATGAAGAACCAACAAGTTCCGTTTTTCAAAGCCTTTTTTTAAGCCTGACTCACTCCGGCATAAGCCAGCTCACTCCGGGATCGCACAAAACCTAAGTGTCACAGAGCGATCACAATGTTATCTTTTCATAGAGCTGCTGCGCCAGAGTGTCATGCTGTGAGCAGATAAGATATTCCGCCCAGTCACATTATCCCGACACTGGTCAACCGGTCGCTGAGTTATCATCTTAGTGCTGAGTGGCAGGTTCCACTTTTTAAAGTCTTTTTCATAGCCGGACTCAATCCGAGATTGAAACATGGACCTCCCGCTCGAGCCGAACAATACACAGATCAATTTATCTCCGAACGCATGTTTATGACCTTTCTGCTCGGTGTGTTCTCATATGAAAGCTGAGACCGTTACTCCGCGCGTATTTACTACCACACAGCTGACAGGCATATGTTTTTTCTCCACAGTGTGTTCTCAAATGTTCTTGCAGGTTATGGATATGGGTAAATTTATAATCACACAAGGCACATGCATATGGCTTTTCTCCAGTGTGTGTTCTCATATGTTGAGTTAGACTACCCTTATTAGCAGATCTATAATTACACATCAAACACTGATACGGCTTTTCTCCAACGTGGGTCCTCATATGTTGAGTTAGACTACAATTATTAGCAGATGCATGATTACATATTGAACACAGATATGGCTTTTCCCCAGTGTGTGATCTCATGTGTTTATCACGCACACTCTTGTGAGTAAATTTGTAATCACATATTGAACATGAATATGGTTTCTCTAAAGTGTGTGTTCTCATATGTTGAGTTAGGCCACCCGTATCAGCAGATCTATAATTACAAATCAAACACAGATACGGCTTTTGTCCAGTGTGTGTTCTCATGTGTCTATAACGCGTACTCTGGTGCTCAAGTGGATTTGTAATCATACATTGAACATGAATATGGTTTTCTCCAGTGTGTGTTCTCGTGTGTCTGGTGACGGGAGCTTTGTGGCTGGAACTGTAATCACAGAATGAACATATATAAGTCTTGTTTTTGTGTTGTACTACGTCATGATTCCTTTCAACTGACAGCGAGCTATTCACAGTTGACTTCTGGTCCTCGGTTGGAATGTCCAGTTGTTCAACATCCATGTTTCCATTTTCTCCACTCGTCACAGTTTCATTCGGGTTTGACAGATGTAGGAAAAGAGCCACAGGATGAGGTTGAGAATCTGCATCCCGACTTGTTGGGAAGGAAAACCTCTTGCTGAGATCTTCTTGCTGGAAATTAGAAAAGCTCAATTATAATAGTTACTACATATATCTATGAAAAGAAATATTTTATAACTGTCTGGTCTATTACGTCGCAGATGACCATATGCAAAAGTTAGCCAAAGCGGTATCAGCATATAGGCATGCATCTGCGCTATTCCCCCGTTAAATCAGATCTCGACACAGATTTGCCTGCGTCTGATTTTGTCTGAACCCTAAAATTTCATTGAAACTCATGTTATTTGATATATTCTCTTATTCATACGAAATTCTTCTATACAAAATCAACATCGTCGAACTATAAGATTTTCTGGGTATCATACATTCTTAAGTTATATTTCAATATAAAACTTTTGTTTAGGAGGGTTTAACAGCGACTTGTTTGCGTGAAAGGCAACGAAATTCCTAGAAAGCTAGACAATGGAGATGCAAACAGTGCTTTATTAATTGCTTGAATTAATTAATGCATGTAATTCGTTCTACAAAATTAAACTAAAATTTTATATTGAAAAAAAAAACCAAATAGGTCAAGGTCAGTCATTTTCAATATGCTTCTGATCCTTCACCAGATGCATACTTGGTATGAAAATACAATGACTGGCTATAATTTTTCTTGAGATAACTTGTCCGCAAGAAAGATGGACAGACGGACATACAGACGACGCTGATGACGACAAGACCCTCAGGGCAAGGTTTGGCCCACGGGTAAAAACGACGGAAATATAACACAACACATGATCCCTCAATCATATGTGACACTCACTTCGCTTTACTCTTGTTTGTATCTGTATGAATCAAATGTATCAGCCTCTCGTACAATCTCGTGTTTGTAAGATTTACGAGAGCTGTGTATCACTCTCCTGTATTTTTATAGCGAGACTGATCACTGAACTGTGAGAGAGAGATTCACTCTTGTCAGTATTACTCTTCAATACATTTTCAGTTTCCAGGAGTGATCAATAACTCTATTAGAGGGGAAGTTAGGCGACTGCTGGACAGGGAGAGGTCACTCTCCTTAACAAGCTCCTGCTGTACGGCATGGCCTTGTTCATTGTAACATAATTAGCCCGCATTGTCGTGCACTTACCGTCGCTAAGATGTCCATATCCTGGGTTGATATACTTTCCAATTTCACTGAGGCAAATGGAACATAATTACCCAACTGGATAGTTGGTAGTTCGCTCTGTGTCGCCCACGGTACAGTAATACTGTCCCCATGTTCAACGGGTTCTTGTTTAATCATTGGCAGCATGCTTTGAGTCAACACAGAACCAGGCGTTGGATATTCTAGCTGAAGTTGTTGGAAACCTGGAACATTGCCTGGACTCAGAGGTTTGTTTTCTACTATGGGCGATGTACTGGACTCACGTTCCGATTTCGTTTTCATCATCTCGTTTATGGACGATTCTGACAAATCCGATTTAAACAGTTACAGATGATTCTATCACAGTTTAACTGTCTATTAAGGTCCACCAGCTGTGAATCTCAAAATATCCTGGAATGAAAAAGTTCAAAGATGTGAAGAGGCATAAAATGTTCTCACTGTGAGCTCTAGTAGTACAGCGTCAAGCCAATCCCCAGCTGTAGCTAATGGGAATATCCTGGACGGATGATATATGCCAAAATCTTTCGTCATAAACAATGAAATTCAATACCATCTCACCTTCGTGGACTTACTGGACCCTTGCTTACAACAAACTCTCTAGTTTTAACTACACAGGGATTCGGAACTATGAAAGAGTGAATAAAAACTGGCGGGTGTTGTGACGCTTATAAGCTTACTGCAAGCAGAACCGTTACGAGTAATCAAAACGGAAGCGGTCGTTCGGAGTTTCGCCCTATCCTGAATGTCAGTAGTATACAAAGGCTAAATTGGCGAAGTAGCGCCTCACTGCGCATGCGCAGAACCTTGTGTGACGTCATAAGTGTGCGCAGAAAAAAAAATGGGGCGGTATTGGGGCGGTGTGCGCATGCGTGATGTGTGGGAGGTGGGTACAAGATGGCCGCCAGTGGAAGATGTGGGAGGTGGGTACAAGATGGCCGCCAAGTGTCAGTCAGTGCAAGATGTGGGAGGTGGGTACAAGATGGCCGCCATGTGGGAGGTGGGTACAAGATGGCCGCCATGTGGGAGGTGGGTACAAGATGGCCGCCAAGATGTGGGAGGTGGGTACAAGATGGCATTTTGTGGGAGGTGGGTACAAGATGGCCGCCATGTGGGAGGTGGGTACAAGATGGCCGCCAGTGTCATGATGTGGGAGGTGGGTACAAGATGGCCGCCATGTGGGAAGTGGGTACAAGATGGCCGCCAGTGTCATGATGTGGGAGGTGGGTACAAGATGGCCGCCAGTGTCAGTCAGTGCAAGATGTGGGAGGTGGGTACAAGATGGCCGCCAGTGTCAGTCAGTGCAAGATGTAGGAGGTGGGTACAAGATGGCCGCCAGTGGAAGATGTGGGAGGTGGGTACAAGATGGCCGCCAGTGGAAGATGTGGGAGGTGGGTACAAGATGGCCGCCATGTGGGAGGTGGGTACAAGATGGCCGCCATGTGGGAGGTGGGTACAAGATGGCCGCCAGTGTCATGATGTGGGAGGTGGGTACAAGATGGCCGCCAGTGTCAGTGAGTGCAAGATGTGGGAGGTGGGTACAAGATGGCCGCCAGTGTCAGTCAGTGCAAGATGTGGGAGGTGGGTACAAGATGGCCGCCAGTGTCAGTCAGTGCAAGATGTGGGAGGTGGGTACAAGATGGCCGCCATGTGGGAGGTGGGTACAAGATGGCCGCCAGTGTCATGATGTGGGAGGTGGGTACAAGATGGCCGCGAGTAGTAAAATGTATAAAAGGAGTTGATTTTTAGGGAAAGGGTGTATTCAATCTGACTTACCTGACCTGACTTCATCAGCCAGCCAGCCAGCCTGCCTGTCAGTCATCCAGCCTACTTGTATCAGCTGTGGCCATCCCTATTACTTTTTTCGATTTTACCAGTGCAAATTTAACAGACTATTACTCCGTAGCAGTTTTTCATCCACCTGAGCCCCTAGTCATGACGTCATCATCATTTTTCTCACACCCAGTCCATTACATCGTCCTTCATGAATGCTTCACTTTGATACCTCACTCCATCCCATTGGTGCATTAGGGGCTTCCCTAAATGCCAAAACGTATATTTTCACACCTTTGGGGGCCGCGCATGCGCAGAATCACTCTAATTCAACCCCATACTCAGTGCATCACATGCTCCTTCACCTAAGCTTTAATTTGATACCTCTCTCGACCCACTACCTCCAAATTAAAAAAAAGAGTGTATTTATACACTCCTGAAGCAGCTAAAAAATTTTTTTTGCAGGTAGAGGGTCGAGTGAGGTATCAAATTGAAGCTTAGGTGAAGGAGCATCTGATGGACTGAGTATGGGGTTGAATTAGGGTGATTGTGCGCATGCAAATACCCCATCGGTCCAGTAGAGGCTTCCCCAGCTCCAAAAAGGCTATTTTTATACCCCTTCACTGCCGCGCATGCGCAGAAGGGTGATAGTTCAATCCCATACCCAGTGCATCAGATGCCCCTTCACCTAAGCTTCAATTTGATACCTCACTCGACCCCATTGGCCCATTAGGGGCTTCCCTATATTGGCTGTTCCATCAACCTTCCCTCCTCCCGACCCCGCCCCCTTTTTCCCTGCCTTGTTTTCAATATTTAATTGTTAAAAAAACATATAAAATGAAAAAGATTTTTTTTGGCTCCATGAATCTTTTTTTCCTTGTTTTTAAAATAAAAAAAAATTTTGGCTGTTCCATCAACCTTCCCTCCCCCTTGTCCCCCCTTCTAATTCCCCTTTTTCCGTTTTTTCAATATTTAATTGTTAAAAAATTGAAAAAATTGAATTTTTTTTCTTTGGGGATAACAATGATGGGGTCTGATGTTAATTTTTGTGCTTTTAGAAGTTTCCTCTTTCCGGGGAAGATGGTTGGCCCTGAAAAGGGCCGTTAGTGTTACACCACCACACTTTTATGCACGGTAGATTTTCTTTATCCCTCCTACATGTTTCCGGCAAATTGGACATTTTATTTTCAGATGGTTCTCGCCGGCCTCAGTGCAATGGCACATGTCTCCTACACACGTCAGTGTCACCCAACAACCCGCACATAGGCATAAATGACCGCATGGCAAAACAGCAAATTCGCTTTCGTCATCTGTACATATGCTACAGCGTGATTTTTTCTGCTCTTTATCCACTTGTTCGTATTGTCTGTGAATCTCCTCGTCCGTTTTATTCAGGTCTTCTTTCAGTCCATTAATCAAGTTGTTCAGGCGAGTTATCTCGGCTTCACACCCACAGCATTGTTGTGGCGGAGTTTCGGCGGTAGTTGAAATCATTGGAATTTCACCAGGCGTTGTCGTTGGCCCACGTCTACTATTTAACCATGGCAGTTCATCTTGTAGTTCCTCATCAGTTGAGTCATTATCAGGTTCTTGTATGGTTTCCATCGTGCTTATTTCTGCGTCATGTTCATCCCTTAGTCTTTCCAATTGTGCATTTTCTTCCACAGTTCGCCGCAGTTCTTCTAATTCTTCTGTACTGCGTGTTAAAATGGTTGTTTCGTTTTCCAATTCCCTTTGAAAACTGGTGGTTACCATCATTCCATCATTTTCCTGAACGCTAACCAGCTCTCTGTGTTCTGTAGCTGCATTTCTCGGGTCCCTAGCGGGGTGGTGTGTAAACAGCGCACGTCTTGTTGAATTCATGATTGTATGGGTGAATAAATGTCACAATATACACGTATTTATACTTTTAGTGGGCTGTGGGAGGTGGGTACAAGATGGCCGC
This sequence comes from Hanleya hanleyi, assembly GCA_036873755.1. Taxonomy (NCBI): domain Eukaryota; kingdom Metazoa; phylum Mollusca; class Polyplacophora; order Lepidopleurida; family Hanleyidae; genus Hanleya; species Hanleya hanleyi. The sequence continues at coordinate 284,314 of JAVTVY010004953.1, forward strand.
CAGTGTCAGTCAGTGCAAGATGTGGGAGGTGGGTACAAGATGGCCGCCAGTGTCAGTCAGTGCAAGATGTGGGAGGTGGGACAAGATGGCCGCCAAGTGTCAATGAGTACAAGATATGCATGGCCGCCAAGTGTGAATGAGTGCAAGCTATGCTCACTGTATATGAGTGTGCTTTTGTTATCATTGTTCAAGCATAAAAATTTCCTATTTTTTCCATAAATCCGTTACAATTTTCTCGGAATTATGATAAGACTAATCCATAGTGTACACGTATTTTTTTTTTTTAGCCAGGAAAATTAAATTATTTCCAATGTACCTGGGTTTTAGACTACCGTACACTAACTTTATGATTTTTAAAATGCCTAAAAATTAATAAAATAATCATATATTCTAGCGTTAGGTTGTTAAATTTTTAAATATAACACTAATGAATTGCCTGAGTTTAACTTGTAATAAAATTTACAGGTGCCCTGATATTTATTGTAAAATGAAAAGCTGTTTATAATTGTTAAACAAACACACATATATTTTTTCTTCAGCAGCGTAGCACACGATACAACCAGAGTGTTTTCGCTGCGCGTGCGCACGTGTCTTACACTATAAATACCACATTTTTTAATTATTCACAATTAATCTGAGTGCCCAGTCATGGATTTACCCTTGACACAACTCATGGATATTGACAACACATCAGATTTGTTCACAAATCATGATAATCAAGTACAACGCTTCGACAGTATCATGAATTTGGTACACGATGAACCCCATTAGATGATATAATCAACCACTTATTCTCACCTTTACCTGAACCCCAGAACTACCCTGCACCAACTCATTGTGAACATCCTCCAGAAACATCGCCGCTGGATAATTTCTTCGCCTTGACAACAACCACACCGGATGTTACTCCAGATGTATACCAAAGTTTTGATGATATAGACGAGATGTTACAAACCATGTTAAACCCCCCAGAACCAGAGACGACAGAAGATGGAACCGATTCAAATGCCTCCTATGATTCCGGAGGTATTGAAAAATGACAGTCGTTGTTGAAACCACAAGATAAAGACAAAGAAGGCCCACTGTATAGTGCTGTGTTACCATCGCCCAAGCATTAAAATTTCCTAGTTTTATTTCGAATCATCAGATTTTAGTGCATAATATTGCTGAAATAATGCCAACAGAAAACTCAAGAGTCAATTTAAATATTTATTTGTATTGAGCAAATTACAAGAATTTCGAAGAGAAAAGAGCCGAAATAATGTCTGTCTGTCCTGGAAATCAGCTGATCAGCAATAAATCGACATCTCCGTGACCTTCAAGGAGATTTTGACATTAGGTTTTACCCGCTTTTATCACAAATCATTATAAAGAAATTGTCACACCCGGTGAACTCCTGAAACCCACATCCTACCTGAGAGTTTGGTAAGATATTCCATTCATTCGTTACCGTTCCCCGTGGAGTAGAATTTCATCCATCAGCTTTCACTGTTGTCGTGCCAAACACAAAAATTGACAAATTATACGGACTGCCACGATAAGCGTTCCGTACTGCACATGTCCGATAAAATCCCTCCAGTCGTTACACAATGTTGATTCCACAAAACCTGTTCGGTGGCCTACATTATCGTTCAATCGCTGATCATAAAGGCTGCGTTCATTCTCACCAGAACTGTAGGCCTATACACTTCGAAATCTGTGAAAGAATATCCATTTTCACGTTTCCTGTCGGATATCACACAAATTGATGCGTCCGCTGGAACACAGCACACTCCCTCGATTTCAGTCTACGTGTGACATGCAGGCGATGCATGATGCAGATCACATTATTCATCTCAGCGGATACCGAAATGGAACAAAGTTCCGTTATACACTGCAACAGAGAATGTTCTCCCGCTCAGAAAACACAAAATGGCTACTGAACACCAAAATTTCCCCGGATAATAAAGTCGTTCAAACCACAGCGCCATCTATACGCTTTGGTGCAAGGGAGACAACTCGGACTAGACCAATTCGAAGATCATGTCCGCTATATTTAGCCTGAATGGGTATAGGGTGATCGGGTTTTTTTATGGCTTTTACTATGAGCTATGAGGTTGATCATGTAGAATACGATGGAAAAAAATTTGAAAGTACCGCGTAGGCTTGTATATAGATCCATATAGACCCATATACACTCATATACTGGGATATTGGTATGTATCAATCCATACAGGGTGGACATGTTGGAGCACTAGTGGCCCGATGGGGTAGAGTGAGGTCTTATTTTAAAGCTCTCGAGGAAATAAATAAATAAATAAATAAATAAATAAATAATAAAAAAATCGGCGAGTAGTAGACGAAGGGAAAATTGGAAAGTATTGACCATGCCCCAGAATACTTCATAGGCATATCACGGCCTTAAGGCCTATGTAAGATGTAATCTACATCACAGTTTAGTAGTATAAAAAGCGCAATTCACCTTGTCTCTTCCAAAGAAATAAAATCGGCTCTATTTTACAGGAGTATATACGCAGGTGACGTGGGTTGTCACGTCACTTCCGGGTTTTCACTAAACACTACCTCCAAACATACAAGAGTTGCAATGTTCAACCGCCGGGGTGTTTTCCCGCCCCAGCGCCCCGCCCCGGCCGCAGCGCGCGCGCGTTCTCCGGAAGTGCGCGTCATTCCCGGTAGTGCGCGCGCGCGCGCGCGGACGCGGGTCAAAAGGTCAAAGGGTGACCTCCAGGTCAGACGGTCCAATGTCCAATGGACAATGTTGCGGCATCGCTATAGTCAGAGCTTGAGCACAAAAAGGGGATTCTACATGAACCTGGGAAAGATGGGCAGTTCCATGTGGACCAATCAGCGATCGAGAAAAAAGAGCCAATCAGCGGTCGAGAAATAGAACCAATCAGCGGCCGAACAATCAGCCCATCGAATTGGGGTATTCACCGTGTGCTTTCGCTGACGTCCGCGCCTACATCAGGGTTCTTGTACATCCGGGTAATGTTTTCTGGACATGGATGGGTTAGCTTTGGCCCCATTCTAGGTCACTGATTGGCTAATACGGTGTTCAAAGCCACTTTCATGCATTATGCTCATAGAACTTATAGTCATAATCGATACGTGTTGGACGAGTCTCTTCACTCACCGTATACACGTACCTCAATGAAATGCCCGCTCCAAACCTAGACCAAAAACACGTACTTGGTCTGTAGGCTGATTCCATTGGCTCTCTATTTTTTACTATAGTGCTCTTGCATTCTAAACTTGATGGGTTACATTTTGGCCCCATCCTACACCACTGATTTCAGTTTGACTGAATCTCCACATTGGGCATTGATGCATTAGGAATAAAACACACAAGACAGGGTTTTTTGGTGAGATCTCATTTTTTTTTTTTATTCAGTGAACAACAACGTGAGAACAACCACGTGAAAACTCAAGCCCAGAACAAGGGGCTTGTAATTAACTGAAGCCCAGAACAAGGGGCTTGTACATTGAAGCCCAGAACAAGGGGCTTGTACATTGAAGCCCAGAACAAGGGGCTTGTCATTAACTTAAGCCCAGAACGGGGCTTGTACATTGAAATGATGGGCGGCCCAGTCATAGACGAGTACATCGCGGTCCTCGGCCTGGGGGTACTCGTCAAACATCTGTAGGATAGTAGATAAGGGTCTTCCCCGGCATCGATGGTACAGGTAAAACAAGCAATATTGTCCGCACACGCCACTGGTCAGGCTTTGCAACGTTTGACTGTTCCAACACCACGTCTCTGTGCCTTGATCCATGAAGTCTGTTAAATCGGGATGGAGGGTGGCAGGCCGTACGGGTCAAAGTATTCGCCCTGCTCTTCTGTCAAGTACACGGCCACCCAGTGTTCACCAGGTCGATCCATCGGGTCCGTGTTGAGAACGTAAGCAGCAGGATACATACGGTCTAATGGAAACACATCTCGGGCGAACACCCCTTGAAAGACCCTACGTGTCTCTGGGTCATTCTCCAGCACGGTGGTTATCTGGTCTGTATCCATTTTAGGTGGAGAAGTCGCACAGGACGTTGCGCGCCTTGTCCACTTGAATGATGTTGTCAAACTCGGCGTAGCAGATCACATTGACGGTGGTCGCCGGGGCTCGTGCAAAGTGGATTTCCAACCGTAAGTTGCCTTGCTTGGCCAGGGCCAGCTGATGGTCGTTCTCTAAGGTGGGGGTCAGATCGAAACAGAACAACGTGTATCCGTTCGCGTAGTCCTCCCAACTGATCATATTCCCTTCGTCCTGGTTGATTTGACCGGTGGCTGCAAACAGGCTCTGATAGGCTCGAATGAAATTCCTCCGCGCAAAGTTCGGGGTTAAGGCCGTGGCTGGCACCTGTTGTCCATCCACATGCAGGGCCACAAAATTGATGCCGAAATGTTTAAAGTCAAACGGATTCTCTGGGTAGGCTCCGCTGAAACTGGTATTTTCTACACAGGCCAGGATCAATCGCTTGGGTAGTTCCCCAGGAACAGGTTTTCTTTGTTGGCGCCCATATTTCCAGCAGGCACAGAGAACACTTTGGTTTGCACACGTCGGATAGGGTACTGGGCTGGTTTTGTTTCCAAGGCTTTCGTGTGTCCCAATTGAACGGCTGGATTCGGTTTCACTTTTCGGACATACAGGACTGCGTCTTGGATGACAATCTTATAGTCCGCTACATGCCCCTCTACGTTAGTGGCCATCAAGGCGAAGGTGGGAGGCGCCCGTATCGGTCGGATTTTGATGGGGGTCTTGTTCAAGAGGTACCGGTCTTGCATGAACATGTCTGCATGCAGTCGACCCATCATATCCACCGAGGCACTGTTCGCAGTGAAAGCCTTCCGTTTGTTATATCCCCATTGTCCGCCGTGTCCATGTGCTCGGCCGTGTCCCTGTAGAATAAAGCGGTTGTCAGCTGAGATTTTTTAGCCTCTCGGCCATACGACAACAGTGTCTCGATGTAGGCTCGATAGGGGTACGTGTTGGTGGAGTCACTGATGAGCTTGTCGCTGAGAAAAATATCCACCTGCTGAAACATCGAGTGCAGCCAGAGATTCGTCGGGCCCACCGTTGCTTGGTCAGCGAGTCTCGTGCCAGCTCCATTGACCACCTTGGCTTTCACATACAAGTAGGTATGGGCTAAATCCACATAGGCCGTATCCGCATTACTGATGGTGAACTCGATGGGCCCGGTTTCGTTGATGCTGGAGAGCGGGAAATGCTCCACCCATAATCCTTGTTCGACACTGGTTTGTGTGGGCGGCACGGTCCACAAATCAAATTCACTGTTGGTGGAGGGGCAGGACTCGGCGTGGATTAAGGCCATGTTTTAAGAAAAGATATCCCGGGTCTTCTTGGATGTGCGTCGTCGCTGGGTCGGTCGTCGGCTGGTGCGTGATCTCGGTGGGGCAGCTCTTTTATTCCCTACGGTGCGTTGTGCTTTGGCCACCAAGACGCCTCCCGCTTCTTTGGCCCGTCGTTTCAAGGCTTGTCCGGGTGCTGTGCCCCCCAAGACATCACCGGCCACTTGCAGTCCACTGCGTACCGCTTGTTTGCCGATTGCTTTCACCCCACGCGTCACCAAGGGCAGGAACGTTTTCACAATGCTGCCAGTATGTTCCCCAGACCATGTCCTCGTTGCATGCGTGCACCGCTAAAGACCGGAAAGCCACCCCCGGCCTGTTGGGCATAATAGTCGGCATAGCTGCGTGCATCGCACTCGTAAGGTACTTTCATTATACAAAGTGGGGAGCACGTGCTTGTCGAAAATGAAGTGTCAGCACCACTTTTCCTCGTTCGAATGCCACCGCTCGTCCCGTGTCATCTCTTATATCCACCGTGATCGTGTTGATATCGGTATGTCGTACGGGCAGGTACATGATATGGTTGAAACTGTGGGTGACTTGATCGCCATACGTCTTTTTAATGGGGACCACCCGTAACAGGGTGTGTTGATATCGCCCACGATGTGGTTGTCCACCACGTCCGAGTAGACGTAGAGTCCGTACATACCCGACTTCATATCCATCGGCATCTCGCCATGGTGTTGGGTGGGACCAGCGAATGTCTGTAGATCGAAACCCAGCATTTGCTGTAGTGTAGGACTGAGTTTCACATTCATGGTATCGGTGACGGTAAGCTGTGCCTTGTCGTTGTGTACGTTGACAACGAAGAACACGTTTCTCTTGAAGCGCAAGGCTATGCGGCGTGCTGCACTATCCGTCACCCCCCGTAGCGCCTCATCACGCATCAGTCTTGACAGCCCACCCATGAACTCTTTGGGGGTATCGTATTGGCCTTCGGGCAGGGTGAGTCGGGTGTTTTTGCCTTCGTAGGTCACCTCGTACCACACTTCATTGGCTCGCACGTTGTACCACGAGTAAGGGTATTGGATATCCACGAGGGCACATTCCCAGCGTCCAGGTAAATGTAACAGTTGTGGTAACTGGGTGACGTACTTGGCCACGGTGTTGTCAGGAAACACATCCAGCGAACTGTTACTGGGTAGGGTCAGGTAAAACATGGCGACTGAGCTGTCCTGCTGCTGCTGTTGGTTTTAATAGGTCTTCCAGGCCTTGGGCGGTTGTGTCCGGCGTCGTGTTCGTCGCGTTGACTTGTTACGTGTCACGGCTCTGGAGATGTGGGGTGTCTTGATCAAGGGTGTTTTTTTATAGGCGCGAAAAGAAAGTGCCCGTTGTGGTGGTGTTTTGGGGGGTGACTCCGGTTCCCATTCGGATTCCCAAGGTTGTGGAATCTGTCGTGGTGCACGACTCGGCGATTGCTGGGTTTGCTGCATAAAGGCCCAGCGGTGGGGGTCCCCCACCAATTCCTGTGGTACATGCATGTCTTTCAAGCCTTGAGCGAAGACCTCCCATCCTCGAGGATCGGTGTGCGATCTGCGTTGACGCATCAGATCATTCCCTAAATCCGTCATGTGGGTGCCGGGGACCACCTGATTCTGTACCAGGAGTTCGCCTTTATCATTCCAAGTCATGTTAGGATTCTGTTTCATCCGTTGTAATACCAGGCCAGCTTGTTTCTTGAACGAGGCAGGTACACTCTTCAGCACTTCGTCTTCCACCCACTGTGTGGCTGTGGGGGCTACCTCACCCGGCTGTTGGAGCGGTGCTGAGGTCAGCGGTCTGTCACGTGGTGGTGGTGGTGGTGGTGGTGGTGGTGGTGCTGTTGCTGGGGTAGACAGGGTTTTGTATTGGTCCATGAACGTCATGTACCGTTGAAGCGTCTCATTGTGCCGTTGTACTTTCTCACTGTCGCTTAACCCCGGTCTCTGTAAGATCTGTTGCATCTCTCCATCGAGGCTGTTTATGGTCTTCACCGTAGGTGGGACAGGGTAGGGTGATTGGAGGTTTGCAGGAACCGTGGTTCGACGAGGACCATTTTTTTCGTGTGGTTCATTGTCGGCCGAAGAGTCCACCCAATACTGGACCCAACACGGAAGCGGCCAACGGTGCTAAGATGGCCCCGAGAAAGCCGCCTTTCTGTAGCACCTTTTTCTTTTGTGTTTGAGGGACCCGCTTGTGGACTAGGGTTCGGAGACCTGTCTTATGCTTGGCCAACTTGGTCTTCTGAGCCGGAGTCAGTGGTACGTTGCCTTTTAACAGGTTGTACCCGATCTCGCACAGACAGCGTACACGGTCAGGGTCCGCACCGCGTACAATGGTTCGGACTAACTCGGGTGGGGCCGTCTTCAATACACAGAGCGTGGGAGCGTGCTTCCGTACTCGCGCAGACATCCTGTACAACTAATGCTAGAACCCACAACTCTGCCCTTTTTATCCACCTCACAGACAAAGTCAACCCTGCTGTGGTATTCATTCTTTTTATTATTCCTCATCATCAAACACACAAACTCCAGCTGGAGGCGCCACTGTGGGTGTGTTTACATTATTTTTGCATGTACACGTGGTGGGTCTCTCCGGGAAAGATGCCGGCCCGTAGTCGAAGGTGGTCGGGAGTGGCTTGCTTGAGGTCGAACAGCATATACCCGTGCTGAGGGGTTGTGGCATCTTTAAAGGCTTCCAACGCAAACGGTGTGCGGCCGGGATACATCTGTCTCGCCAGGTGCAGCAGTTGAGTGTTATCTCTCGGGTTTTTGAAGACCACCAGGTAGTGGGCATTTAAGCTGATATTCCGATGTTCTTTGTTTTTACTGAACAGATTCTGCACAATGTAGATGATGCTGAGCCGTCGATGATGGCTGCCTTTGGTAAGAGTTGGGTGACCCGTGCATCCGTCTCCGCCATGAGATCATCCAGAACCACCAAGGTGTCGGGTTCCAAATCGGCCGGGTTGGGTAGGCCTTCCACGAACGTGATGTGGGGCATTGCTGCATACGCTTCCTGCCATTCTCCGTAACACCACACGACTCGGGCAATGGGTGGAGTGATCATGCTGTCGGCGTGTTGAAGGAGCTTCGTGACGAAGTGCGTTTTGCCGGAGCCCGTCGGTCCTGCGATGACGCAAGTGAAGGGATGTTGCCATCGAGGGTCCATTTTTTATTATTTGGTGATTTGCGCTCGACGGTTAGAAGCCCACCCGCGTTGTTGGGGATCCCACCGGGGATCGTAGCCGCTTGGATACCGTTGTATTGGTAAACGTTGTGATTCACGGGGATCCACTGCAAATATGTTGAGCAACGTATTGGTGGTACTAGGTGTGGGTGATGATGATGAGGTGGAAGCGCTTGTCAGGGATGATGACGGCGGTAGAGGACGTCGTGACGTGGTTGTTGAAGTAGTACGGGGCGTAGTCGTGGTGGATGGCTGGCTGGAGCGGACCAAGGGTAACGGGGTAGTGATGGCTGGAGTAGACGGTGGTAGGGTCGGCAGTGTGGTGGTGGTGGTGACTGGGCTCGATACGACTGGTGCTCTCTGTAGACCGGTTTCGCTGGTGCCTGGTGTTCTCAGTTGGTTAAGTAACGTGCTAACATAGGTTACGTCGTAAAACACACCTGCGTACAACACACTCAGCAGGGTTAGCAATAGCACCCCAAAGCCCACTTGCACTTTGCGCGTTTTGCGAGATGCTGTCTTCAGAGGCAGCTGCTGTTGGTCCATAGCACTGGGGTCGGATGTGGAATGAAGGAGGACGGCAGTGGTGTCTGGCTTTATAGTCGTTTCACCTGGTTGGCCGCGACCCAGGAATTGAAGGAACTGGGCCAACCTTGCCATTTTACGAAATGAAACAGTTTGCCACGTCGACGTTCCGTTTTCAAAATCTGCTCCACCGTGTAGTAATCTTGCTGTGTTTTTACAACAGGCTGTAATTCCGTCTCGTAAAACGTCCCCGGCAACGTTTCCCCTTGGAGATCTTCCAGTGCATAGACTCGCCGCTGTCGGGGTAGGCGCCGTTTAATCAGGAAGTGCTCATCGCTCCAGTTGGGCAAGTAACTTTTCTCGAACTTGCCCTTGACTTTACTGATCCGTACAGGGTCCCCGACCTTGTACGCCGCCTTCGTCGTTCGCTGCGATGGCCTGGGGTACAAGACACGCCGGACTTGGGCTTCATTGCGTTGGGTCACGGTAATTGGGGCTCTCTCTATACTTCGATGATAGGCTCGATTGTAACCCCTCACCAGTTTCGGGAGAACATCGATGTACCACCTTGTATTCTTATAGGTGAAATATTTATACATGCGGCCTTTGAATGTCCTGTTGAACCTCTCCACCACGGAAGCCTTGGTCTCGTTGTACGTATGGAAGAGAAACACCTTCTGTTTCTTGAGAAAGGCTTGGAACGGTCTGTTGAGGAATTCCGTGCCTTCGTCGGTTTGCAAATACAAAGGTTTGCGCCCGGTCTTGAAGATGTCTGTGAACGCCGCTATGAGATTTGCCCCCGTTTTCGTCCGGATGGGTACCACCCACGCATACTTAGATAGGATATCGATGCACGTCAAGATATACCGATTCTCATCGTTGTGTTTGGCAAAGGCGCTCATATCCACCAAATCCGCTTGCCACTGGGCATCTATTCCTCCCACGATGACCCGGTTCCGTAGAAAATGGCGACGGACAGATCGATGTAAGGTATAGGTGTCTTGTCTTCTTAACCAATCTCGGACTTGGGCGCGTTGTATCCCCTGGGGTTTGGCCGCTCGATAGAGAGCCGACAATGCACTATAGGCTGCCGGACTGTCGGGACTGTAGTATAAGTTATCCAACACCTTCTCCCAGCGCTTCATGGTGACACAATGATGATGGACCCTGGCTCTATCGTTTATTTATAACGGGTATATCTTGGGCCGGAGTTTCTTTTTGATTTTCTTCGTGGACTTCCACAGTGGCCATGGTCAATGACCAGTCCAACTCGTCTGATGACCGCTTGATAAGCACTTCATCCACATCCACCACGGCATCTTCCAATGCAGACCATAGATCAGGGTGGAGGGTGAAATGCACTGTACCTCCATCTAGCCGAGCCAATTGAGCAAAGAAAGGGCCGCGTCGGATGTACACATCGTGACACAAGTGGATGAGGTCGCCGTCCAGTTCACCAGACAACACCCGTTTGAATTTGGTCCAGCCCTCCCGGGACAGACGAATGTGAGCCGGGCACGGTTGTGTAGGGTCCATGTCTCCCACCACCTCCTCCATGATATCGACCTTATCCGCATACACGTGCAGGAAAACCTCGGGGTCAAGCTGAAATACGCCAGTACTATATGCTCCGTCATGGTCAGTACGTCAATGGTACCAGATTTCACTGTCTCTCGTATTTATAGGGAGAACCCCGTGAGATCAAAGGATCAGGTGGTCATGTCATTGGGCTGACTGAGTCTAGCCGGGTAATCAATGGCATCGTCGTCGGGTTCATGGGGTTCAGCCATTGGCCCCGCGGCTTCATCACGGATTTTTTCTTCTTCTTCTTCATCGTTCTGGGTCGCTTGATCAGGTGATACTGTCATTCTAGCCTGTGTGCATTCTATACATATAGTATTTTCCCCATCCGCTTTTTTTTCATCAGGTTCATCTAGCGCGTGTTCGATAGCACGAGCCCATGCCAATTGGTCGGGTGACCGGTCGTCCGGTGTAAACAACTGGTCCACTATAGGGACTACTTTCTCCAAGGCGGACCACAGAGAGGAAGTGAGGAGGAAACTTCGTGCAGGCTCTTGGTAGCGACCCACCCGTGGGTAGAGCGCAGTATGGTAGACGTAGTTGGCGTTGTCCAGGTGAATTGAATCAGGTGTCCGTCTAACTCTCCGCTCAACACCCGTTTAAATTTACTCCAGCCATCACGCTCTAGTGTCACCGTATTCGATAAAGTCTCAGCGGGCGCCCAGCAAATCGCTCCAGCATCTTCCACCAGGGTGACTTTATCTTGATACACGTATAATCCCACTTGGTAAGGTGTAAGAGGCAGGATAGCTTGGAGTGATGACATGCTTGCTCTAAATGTCGAACGGCGAATGACCCACACTCTGTCTCAGCCCTCGTATTTATAGGGTCAGGACCTATGCTGTCACTCTAGCCTCTGTGCCTTCTCTAGTATGTTGTCCATCATCAGAATTTTTTTTCATCAGGGTCACTCAGCGCATCTTCCCTAGCACGAACGCACGCTAATTGGTCGGGTGATCGATCGTCCGGTGTCAATAACTGGTCTACAATAGGCACTATTTTCTCCAAGGCGGACCACACAGCGGGGCTGAGGAGGATACTGCGCGTATGCTCTTGGTACCGGCCCAGACGCCATCTTTTTCGTATGAAGAGGGGCGGTACGGAATAGACGTACATGGCATTGTCCAGGTGAATCACGTCTCCGTACAACTCTCCGCTCAATACCCGTTTAAACTTAGTCCACCCATCACGCTGTAATGTCACCGGATTCGATAGCATTTGAGCGGGCGTCCAGTAAATCGCTTGATGGTCTTTCACCAGCGTCACTTTATCTTGATAAATGTATAACCTTACACTGGGTGTCAGAGGCAGAATAGCGCGTAGTGACATGCTTGCTGTCAATGTGAGAATAACACACACACTCTGTCTCTTCCCCTCGTATTTATAGTGTCAATACCACAGCGCCAGGGTGAATAGGGTACAGACTAGTATGAGGCCAACCAGCCGGCGCTGGTTCCGGCGTGAGCGCTCCTGGTCCATAGCGCGAGCATCAAGGATGGCTGTCATAGTCCAGTAGTGGTGAGTGATGGCCCGCCTGTCCATCGAGTGCACTCTGTGGAGGACCGCTTCTGTGAACTCGTTCAGGATCTGGCGTCGTCCCTCGTTGTCGTCGCCATCTGCAAACATGGACCGGACCACTGCTCGGTAACCCGTGAATGAATTCACCACGGTGGCATACTGTAAAATGCGAGTCGCATGGGGCTGGATCTCCGCCATGGCTCTGTAGAAATGAAGGTGTGGGATACAGAGGGACATGTTTTATAGACCAGATGTAGCTCTACGGTGTAGTCCGTGATACGTACTATTCTGATGGGTTAGTCCAAAAAAAGGGAGCAACAACAACAACACAGATTACAGATCAATCCTTTTATTATGCGTGAACAACATAGAAATGCATGTACTGACCTGTCTGTGGGAGGTTTCCCACAATGGCGTTCACCTTCGCGTCTTTTCGTGTACGTCCGTTGCAGACCGGAAGTGACGTCATACACCTGCGCACAACCGTGATGGAAAAAACCCAGAACCAAGTCAGTACATGCATTCCATACAGGCAGAACGCAGGCAGGCAAGCAAGGCAGGGATGCAGGCAGGCAGGCAGGCAGGCAGGGAGACAGGTCAGGTAAGTCAGATTGAATACACCCCTTTCCCTAAAAATGGACTCCTTTTATAGCCCTCAAAGTAGTCCAATGATTATAACCCATTCACTAAAAATCACCTACTTTTATAATGTGCCGCCATCTTGAACATACGTGCCGCCATCTTGGATATGTCCCATAATGCACCGGGTCAAAATACGACAAAATGGCCAGTTTTCGACACCGGATGTGCCGCCATCTTGAACATACGTGCCGCCATCTTGGATATGTCCCATAATGCACCGGGTCAAAATACTCGCTTCTGATTGGACGAGAGCTCTGGGACGGATTTGAAATACTCGCTCCTGATTGGACGAGACCTCCGTATTGCATCTGCGCATGCGCAGAATGATATTCCTACCGCACACCCAACCCATCAGATGCCCCTTCACGAATGCTTCACTTAGATACCTCACTCGACCCCATTGGTCCATTAGGGGCTCCCCTACATCCCAACACGGCTATTTTCATACACTTGGGCCACCGCGCATGCGCATAATGCCGATAGTTCAACCCCACACCCAGCCCATCAGATGCCCCTTCACATAAGCTTCACTTTGATACCTCACTCGACCCCATTGGTCCATTAGGGGCTCCCCTAGCTCCCAACACGGCTATTTTCATACCCTTGGGCCACCGCTCATGCGCAGAATGCCGATAGTTCAGCCCCATATCCAGCCCATCAGATGCCCCTTCACGAATGCTTCACTTTGATACCTCACTCGACCCCATTGGACCATTAGGGGCTCCCCTAGCTCCAAAACGTCTATTTCCATGCCCTTGGGTCACCGCGCATGCGCAGAATGCCGATATTTCAACCCCACGCCCAGTCCATCAGATGCCCCTTCACGAATGCCTCACTTTGATACCTCATACGACTCCATTGGCCCATTAGGGACTCCCCTAGCTCCAAAACCGCTATTTCCATACCCTTGGGCCACCGCGCATGCGCAGAATGCCGATATTTCAACCCCACACCCAGCCCATCAGATGCCCCTTCACGAATGCTTCACATCGATACCTCACTCGACCCACTGGACCAGTAGTCAATCTCCTAGCTCCAAAAAGGCTATTTTCATACCCTTTGGCCTCCGCGCATGCGCAGAATGCCGATAGTTCAACCCCGCGCCCAGCCCATCAGATGCCCCTTCACCTAACCTTCAATTTGATACCTCACTCGACCCCATCGAACCCTTAGGGGCTCCCCTAGCTCCAAAAAGGCTATTTTCATACCCTTCGGCCGCCGCGCATGCGCAGAATGACGCTATTTCAACCCCACACCCAGCCCATTACATGTCCCTTCACCTAACCTTCACTTTGATACCTCACTCGACCCCACTGGACCAGTAGTCACTCCCCTAGCTCCAACACAGCTATTTCCACACGGTTGGTCCACACGAGTTGTCTCCCTTGCGTCAATGTGTGCAGATGGCGCTACGGTCGACGCCGTGCTATGGAAAGGGCGTCCCCGCACCATCCTGGAGCCGCCATTGTGTTTGTTTACGTTTTGCGGAGATACACGGGACAATAAACACTCGACCCTAGGGTGGTACAGATGCTAGACTGATCCTATTAACATGGTACAACACCTATAGATTATGTTCATTATTATTATATGGCTTAAGAGGTTTTTTTGAGGGTAATGTGAGGGGTTTTTCTCCCACCGGCTCGTTTGCTCCCTTGTGCCGTCTAAAAACACCGCCATTTTACAAGTAATTAATTAAAATTAATTAATTAATTAATTTATTTATTTGAAATACTAGTACCCATCCTCCGTATGGCAGAACTGTACAACCCAGAACAAGTCTATGACAACCCGAACAGGCCCGAACACGCCCGAAGAACCCTTCCCGAACAGACCCGAACACGCCCGAACATCACCGAACATTCCCGAACCACACCGCCATCTTGCTTTACAACATGGCCGACCCAACTGTGACGTCACAGAGGTCATATGCAAATTTCTGAGGTCAATGCGACTTAGATTGTTTTAACATGGCCGACCCAACTGTGACGTCACAGAGGTCATATGCAAATTTCTGAGGTCAAAGAGCTTCAGGTTGCCTTTTATCTACTACTAGCGCTCTATCGAGAACGACAGGGAAGAGACATCGGGGTTTTACCAACCGAGATTCCTGGAATTCCTGGTGTTATGCTTAAGGCATTATGAGACTAAGCTCTCTTCCCACAAGGATACACGGTACAGAGTGAGTGACTGAGTGAGGTACGTGTGAGTGAGTGAGGTGCGAGCGAGTGAGACGCGAGTGATTCAGTCATCATATAACGTCGTATGTGATACATTGGAGTCAGTATATGTCCATCATTTGAACGGGCACTATGTGGAGTACTTACACATTGTCATAATACACTCTATCGTCGGGATGATAAGATCAGGCATATATGTCCGATGCATAGTCAAGAGAAACAGGCGTCTCGACCAGCCTGATAGGTGCACCAAGTGGACTGGGGTAGAGCCTCCCTATACATTGATGGTCAGCAGACCGACGGGATGTGGCAAGACGTCCTGGATGATCAAATTCTTAAAGGAAGGGTCCAGTAAATATACCTGTATTTTCTAGTGCTACAGGCAGTGACAGAGCGCCTAAAACACTGCGGTTGAAGAATGTAAACTGCGTCCGAGGCATTCCTCACGATATAGATCTAACCCTGAGCAAACCAAAGCCGCCGTTTACTCTTTGCTATTGACGTCATAACAACTCCTCTCCCGAATCATATCCGTTTTCACCTTTCAATACTACTGACCTATTAATTGTAAAACACATTATATAGAGAAAGTTGAAAATGAAAATACCGTCAGTTACTAACAACAAAATCACATTGGGTGCATCATCGGACGATTTCCTGACTTGAACACAGCTCCTTGATGACTGACCCAATTACCTTCCCGGATTCACCCGTTCGTGTCCATGCTTGATTCCGGATGTCTCCGGAAACTGACGAAAGCTGTGGTTGTGCATGACCAGCGAAATAAAGGATATATTGTATTTACTGCACTTATTTTGTTCAAATTGCATACACCGGTATCGAGTTAGATTGTACCTTGAAAACTACCGTCTTGTGGGTAATAAGTAACCTTAGCAGCGGGGAGAATTTAAATCTCGATCTGTAACTACATATCTTCAACTGTCAAATCTACACTCGACTGCACTGCTGTAGATAACGCGGCGTGCAGCTTTTATGCGCATGGGTCTCGGTCAGTCAGCACCGCCTGTTAATAAACGGAGGGGAATTGGCTCAGGTTTTCAAAGCTAGACAATTAAGGGATTGTATCGTGTGCTCTTGTCAAATAGAGGTTCAACTAACGTTTTTATTCTTCTTTAACCTATACTGGACGCATTTTCTGTCTCTATCGTTTGCAGATGCACTCTTCCTGGGTCGATCAAATAAATAAATAATTACTGAATGCGCATGCGCGCCGTGTTTTTCTGTACAATGCAGTCAGAGGTTGTTACATCGACATTTTTGTTGGTTCAAACTCTGACAACGAGAGAATGCCTGTAACAGTTCAGGGCCAAAACGGTTTTGTCAAATTACAGGAAAAATAACTTGGAACCTGGAAATACCTGGAACTCTATGGTGATTCGAATGCGTTTTAGACAACTAGGGTAGGATAAAATTGTCAGCCGCTCCTCACAGGTTCAGGGCGGAGCAGACGGAGGGAGGAGGAAACTATACGCATCTTGATCACTCAGCCACTCAGTTCAGACAAGGATTCGTTATACCCACGCGTCTTCAATATATTATGTAACTTGGAGGGTCGGTGAACATGCCGAATCTCTATTACCGACACAGACACTGAAGAGGTACTCCTTCCATCTATTAACCCTATCTGGCCTGGGCGATTTGGGGTGTATCGCAGCCTGGGGGGGTGGGGGGGGGGGCGGAAAGTGCCCCCCCCCCCCATATATTTTCTCTACCAATAAGGCTAGAGCGCTGAAACTTACCACACAGTATCTTGGGTTCAAGCTCTACCGGGAAATGTAAAACAATCCAAGATGGCCGCCATGATGACGTCACAGTGACGTCATCTTCTCGGAAGCCATTTTTCGGCCTTTTTGGGGTCGATTTTTCAAAATTTTCATTTTTCCGATTTTCCTCTCGAAAAAATTCAAATAAAATATAGAATAATTCTTTTTGCATAAATACAATACTTTCAAGGCGTTTCGGTCAAGGAAAATGTGAAGAAAGGGAGCGAAAAGACTGAAAAACACGACTTTCGCGGATACTACATGGCCGCCATTTTGAATTTTCCCATGATGCTCTGCCCAGGGGTATATTAAAAGAGGCTCAAAATGACCCCAATAAGATAAGCTTAAAAGTCACCAAGTTCCAGCCTCCTCGGTTTTGTCGTTTCGGAGCAGCAGAGAAAAGTTCACTAGGGGGGGGGGCACTTTCCGCCCAGGCCAGGTAGGGTTAACCCTATCTGGCCTGGGCGATTTGGGGTGTGTCGCAGCCTGGGGGAGTCGGAAAGTGCCTCCCGTATATATTTTCTCTACCACTAAGGCTAGAGCGCTGAAACTTACCACACAGTATCTTGGGTTCAAGCTCTACCGGAAAATGTAAAAAAATCCAAGATGGCCGCCATGATGACGTCACAGTGAGGTCATCTTCTCGGAAGCCATTTTTCGGCCTTTTTGGGGTCGATTTTTCGAAATTTTCATTTTTCAGATTTTTCTCTCGAAAAAAATCTTATAAAATAGAGAATAATTAGTTTTGCATAAATAATATACTTTCAATGCCTTTTAGGCAAGGAAAATGTGAAGAAATGGACCGAAAAGATGAAAACACGACTTTCGCGGATACCACATGGCCGCCATTTTGAATTTACCCATGATCCTCTACCCGGGGGTATATGAAAATAGACTCAAAATGACCCCAATAAGATAAGCTTAAAAGTCACCAAGTTCAGCCTCCTCGGTTTTGTCGTTTCGGAGCAGCAGAGAAAAGGCCCCAGGCCAGGTAGGGTTAACATCCATGGTTACCGCGAGGAATGAGTGAACGGGTGAAAACATCAGACCAATTCTTCTGAAACTGGGGCCGGGTATGACCAAAGATAGATGTGTTAGTTAATTGGGTCAAACTCGCCAAACAGGAAGTCGTAATCCCCAGCTGATTGGATTCTTTGTATTGTGCAAGTTCCGCATTGTCCAGAAACTTTACGATGTCGGTGTTATAAAAGTTTAGAGGATGTCCGTATGGAATACAACAAAATCGCGCAAGATCTCTGGTGTTACCTCTCGTAACTTAACTCCGCTTAACTCGTAATTTCGCTTAAAGTGATCGTAAACCCTCAAGTAGAGTTTCCATCAAATGAAAGACCATGGCAAGCAGTGTGGGAAAATATTTATTGTAATTTTTTACGATTTTATTACACAGAGTAAACTGCAAATAAAGCATGGTTATTCTATGGTGGTCTGCTGCGATCGTATCTAGGTCCGGTGACGTTACACTGCCTTAGTACATATATTTCAAACTTTGTGTGCACTTTCCAATGCTTGATTCAAGCTTAAGGTGTGAAAACTTTGAGTTTTAACACAGACTCACTGTTCCAATGTGAGTGTTTCATCAAAATCTGAGAGATGGTAACTCATAAGTGTCAAGTCAATTTGAATCTTGCATTTACTTTCCCCAATTTTGGTGAAAATGCACATTGGAACAGTGATTTTGTGTTGATACTCAAAAGTATGCACAACTTAAGCTTGAATCAAGCATTGGAAAGTGCATACACAGTTTGAAATATATGTGTTAAGGCAGTGTGACTTCACTGGACCTAGATATGATTGTAACAGACCACCATAGAATACCATGATTTATTTGTAGTTTACTCTGTGTAATAAAATCGTAAAAAAATCGCAATAAATGTCTTTCATTTGATGGAAACTTACGGTCTTACAGACTAGTCTTTTGTGTTATGCCGTCATTTTCATCTGACGACGATACAGCTCACCAATCCTCAGTGTACGAGTTGTCAGAGCATTTCCATCATAGCTCTCTAGATTTGTATCTAAAGTCTGTCCATTTTAATTAGTCGTCTACTTTGGAGCTTGCCAAAAATCAGTAGTTAACCCTGCAACAATTATCTTTTTTGCAGCGTGTAGAACAAACTGAACTCTACAAAATGACTACCATTCCCCCGTGATATCAATAATATATCACGCTTGAAATAACTTTATCATTCACTCGATATAAAACTCCAGTACAGTTGTTTATGCACCGGGCCTCAATTACATAGGGAGACGTCATAATGTATTCATACTCATTGGCACAAAGGTCATTAATGCCGAATACAGTAATAACAGGCGGTCCGTATGAGTGTCGCATATATTTCATGCCCAGTGAAATTGCCGAACGATAAACCGCACACACCTCTATGACCGTACAAAGCATTGTTGACCTTTGTGCTAGACAGCACGAATACATTATGACGTCTCCCTATGTAATTGAGTCCCCGTACATGAAACAACTGAACTGGAATTTAATATGGAGAGAATTGAAAAGTTATTGCAAACGCGATATATTATCGATATCACGGGGAAATGGTAGTCATTTTGTAGAGATTTATTTGTTATACACGATCCAAAACAAGAAAATTTATGCAGAGTTAACTGCTGATTATTAACAGGCTCCAAAGTAGACGACTTATTAAAATAGACAGACTATAATACCGCTTATGCCGGTGCTAGAGGCCGTGTGGTCATGTCATCCAAGTTGCCACATGGACAGGTATAATAAAAGCATACCTGAGACACAACACATATCACGAATCGTTATATTCTTGGTTTGTGCTTTAGGATAGGTTAACCAAAAGACTATACTGTGAAGTCATGTGGCTCTGTCAGTATGTCGGCATCTCTTCCCACTTCCCTTATATGCGTTGTAATTACAGACTATTCTTTTGCGTTAAATGCCGTCATTTTCACCTGGCGACGATGCAGCTCACCAGTCCCCAGTGTACGAGTTGTCACAGCGACACAGCTCACCAATTACCTATACGAGCTTTCATTGAACCCACCCACTGCCCTCAGGGGCATGTCCCCACCCCAGGGGATCTGAGGCGACCCTCATACGCCATGGATTAAGAAGTGAAACCCACATGAGCCGACACTCATACGCCACGGATTTCACTCCCATGGCTCATTCACCCCCATCGCTTCATTCACCCGCATGGGATAGTTTATAGGGATAGAGAAATCGTATGCCCTTTCTATACTACGCATCGCGCACTACTCATCGCGCATGCGCAGTCGACCCATTCTACTGTAGGGTGCAAGCCTGGCCTATGGAACCTCAGGTAGCGAAAACCCCAGGTCTCTCGGCCCACCCTATCCCGTGCCACACCTATAGGGATAGGGAGATCGCGTGCCCTTTCTATACTACTACTCATCGCGCATGCGCAGTCGACCCATTCTACTGTAGGGTGCCAGCCTGGCCCACGGAATCTCAGGTAGCGAAAACCCCAGGTCTCTCGCCCCACCCTATCCCGCGCCACATCTATGCGACCCGTTGTGCAGTGAGTAAAGTGGAGGAGAAGGAGGAGGAGTTGTGCAGTGAGTAAAGTGGAGGAGGAGGAGGAGTAGGACACGCCGCGGATTATACCAGGGAGATACGAGTTCTAATACCGCTTTTGCCGATGCTAGGGGCATTGTGGTCATATCATCCAAGTTGCCACATGAACATGCACAATAAAAGAGTACCCGAGATACAACACATATCACTAATGGTTAGATTCTTTGTATGTGCTTTAGAATAGGTTAACCAGAAGACTATACTGTGAAGTCATGTGGCTTTGTCAGTATGTCGGCACCTCTTCCCACTTCCTTCATATGTGTAGTAATTCAGCTGGCAAATTCGAAAACAAACTATGACATCACTGGGACTATACAACTTAAACATGCGACATGTTTAATGTTAAAGCTAATATTTTGTGATATTACATTTCCATGGATGATAACAGATATGATTATTAGTATTTTTCACATAAATTTGGATCCATAATGTATAATTTGCCGATAGATGATTCATGTCAGCGTTATTAGCTTGGTTTTGACTCGTGCGTGATAGGCGATTCCGGTGCGACACATCTGGTGATTCATAAGAAATTCATGTAGAATCGGTTCCCTTCGTAGATTTCCGCTCGGTGGTCCCGAATGCTAGTAAATGTAGTTTTCCATCATCAGGAAACCTTTTTGCTTTAATTTTTTATTTCATGCATATTTGAAATTCATGCAGACTGCTGTACTACGAAAAAGGTGTTTCGATTATTGAAGCGAAAATTCTTTTGTAGACGACGACTTAATATTGAAATGTCGTATCTTACGTCTGTAATTGCATTCCAGAAGGAAGGATTAGTATTCACGATATAATCGTAAATATTTATATCTTAATCAAACGCGTCTGATCTGCCGAAAAAAAAATCCAACGAAATATGCTGCTATATCATGTTAATGAGGAAATCCGAATGTATTGCGCAGAGTAAATCATCAGCATTCATCGTCGATCGTAGATAATATTTCGAGTATGGTCCACTTCGAAATGTAAGGGCAATTCAGCGTAAACTACGCAGTAAGTACTTTCTGATCGTTCGTCCTCAAGCTTACTTACAATCGAAAATCGGCTTAATGTGGAAGTTGTGGAACGATCGTACATTCGAACATTTCGAATAACGGCTATAACGTAAACACATACAATGCGTATCCTCTGGGTAAGTCTTCTGGCTCTATCATGTTTATCCGGAAATCGTTCTGTCTTTCCAATGGCTTCGAACAGGCAAAGATAGGCTCATGTTTAGCTTGATTTTTCGGGATATGTCTCAAGTTTTTTTTATGGAATGGATGACGGGCATCGAGATACTGCTCAGTTTGAAATGACGGAAGTTGAAGAGGTTGTGTTCATAGTTCACTTTCCTGTGACAAAACCAATCATCAATCTTGAAGGTGTACATCAGCACCTCCTTGTGCGTGAGCGAATATTTCGATGTAGTTCTTCATGAAGCTTGAACTTGATACAATATAAATATAACTTACAATGCGTTGAAGCAAATATCCTCTATAACGAGTTCATAGGCTGAAGATAAACTGAGGTAAGGTTCGGCTACGCTCATACTATTCAGCGTGTATCACTGACGTCCCTACTCTCCTTGTTCCCCCCGCTGATTCACATCGCATATTTCGCGCCCCTTGGCCGTAAGGGGGCGCTCTGCACAGGCCAACCACCAATGGCCAATGAATATCACTCTCACGGAAGAGTGTTGGCAATATGAGTTGTTTCCCTTTTCAAACGTTCATATGTAGTTAACGGCAAAACTAACAATAAACGGAAGGCAAAACAGCTCTAATTACAATAATTTCTGAGTTAAGAGTGAACAGATTTTTTGATAACTTCCTCCATTGTTTAGTAAGGTTCGTCAACTGATCGCAAACATTTGTTCACTGATACCTTCAAATAATTAACAAATAAATCCTTGTAAATGTTGTTAACATCCCACTGATAATACCACGCTTTATCGTCATGAGTATATAAGGAAATCAAGCTGCCTAGAATGGTAACGTAAAAACACCGTTCAATTGTTTCAGATTTTGAACTGAATGTTGACTGTAATAAAGACGGGGAAAAGTTCCTTTGAGAGAGGCGGTAACAGGGCGTGTCGCTGTCAAAATATTGACATGGCTTCCACATTACGTGAGAGTCGTGATCTCACTATCACGAAGGCATGACGTAATTTCGATCACGTGAGGTAGTTAGCCAACCGTGCTCGGTATGAGGAATATGGTTCAGCCTGTAACCATCTCGGTCATCTATACGCGGTAAGGCTGACCCTGGGATCGTGTGTATCCATGTTCAGCCTACTTTCGGCAACTGCAGGAGGGAATTTCCATGAATCAATACCACGTAACCACATCCACCACACCTCTTGGATGATACGAAAGTTTTACATACCTATACATTTTGTAAGCCCGGGCAATATCTGTTTCAGAAGTGGTATGAAAACCTGTAATTTATCAGATTTCTCGGGTCTGTTCTCCGCCGGATAAAGGCCGAACAGAATCCGGTAAAGTACTGGACATCGCTCCACGATAGTGGAGACACACGATTCGCAAGCTATCTTATGGATGGCGAAGTGTGGCATTAGCCTACTATTAATTTCGTTACTTGTTATGTATTAGCGTTAAAAATCGGCAAAAATCCAGAAAATTCACAATGCATAAATCCACCTGGCATGTCAATATTTACCTTGTGGGACATTACCAGTGGAAGTCTTGACAGATGTTGACCATGGAAATTTCAAATTGCCGCCACTGACAACTGATTGGTGCTACAGAATGTCATTCAATTTGTCAACAGGGAGCCTTCTCACCCTTCACTGATCATGTCTTCATCCACCATGCTTTTTCCAAAGTGGCCCAAATCAACACCAGGAAGTACAGTTTGAAGACTCATCTGCAAGTTGAAATATCAGATGTATCAGAAATGCTGAAAAATCGCCGCTTATAAAATCCATAAAGATCTGCTCTCAAATTTCTAAACAATGTAGGTCGTGGGCACTGACCCGGAAGTAATTAATTGTGATCTGATGCCTGTCAGGGATGGAACCATTGTTAAAATAAGGAATGCTCTCATCTGAACAAACCATACCCATCCCCAAACAATCTTGAGAAGGCACAGATAAAACTATGCACAGATAGAGATTTTACAGCCTATATACCAAGGGTACCCCCTTTATAATTTCCCCTCAGTTTGCCCCATATGACTTAAGACTGAGGTACAAGTAAAAAGTACAATGTCTCACTAACCTGTACATATTTTTCCATCTGGTAAAAAGCACCAAGTCGACAATCATTCTGCCTATAAAAAGAAGTATAAAACATGAACTAGATATGTTAAACATTATTTTTAATTATTTTTTTATTATTTTAATTCATTTTTTATGAAATTATTCAAATTAAAGTTTAAAAATGAAGAAAACTTAAATTCAAAATGTGTCAAAACATAATTTGTTTTCAACCTGCTCATTTAGGCTACATTTGGTAAAAATTTCCTTCGTGGCAGTGGTTAACTTCCCCATGTAATCAGTGGGTCATCCCAGTAATCTATCAAATGGGATTTAAATTTGATGTTGATACAAAGATCGAAGACATGTTTAATCCTGTAATAAGTGACAGCAATATACACAAATGTGTACACAACACATACATGTACCAAAATATAACACAGAGGTGTTTATGGTATACACAACTCCCATATAAAGAATATATGTCAGTTCAATTGGATGGATCTACATCTCATCAAGATCTTGCTGGCAGTAATTAGAAAGATGCACATATTACTTGTAAACAGTTATTATTACTGAGAAAACTCCTAAATAACATTGAGGAATATATTCTGTGTCAGATTTCAAGTCCATGAATGCAATATCTGCAAACAGGCAACACTTGTCAAAACACAACATAGAAGGAAAAAAGGAATAAAATTCAATGACAACATATCTGATGGTCATTTGCTGATCTCTACTACATTAACAACCATGAAAGATGAGGACAGCTGGAAGTTGCCTAACTTAAACTGTTAACTGTTTGGTGAAAGATTAAAGTGGCAACTTACAGTGAGATTTATTTATTTATTTATTTATTTGACCATATTTATACAGGGTAGCCTGTTCAGTGAAAAACACTGATCTCCCACAGGGCCCTGTTACATGCTCACAGCCACACCACAGTAATAAACTATAACACTATCACAGAATTATGTAAAAATAACATAAAAATACACCATAAGAATATGAGACAGAACTATATACAGATATTGATACCCCATTGGTCCGATGATCCTTTTAAGGGGCATTTAAAAATTTAAAATATAATCTTTTAAAATGACCAGATGTAGCTTGTGTAACTACTAGAGGCAAGGAATTGTACAACATTGCACCTCTGTAATTCAGAGTACGTTTCCCTGTTTCAAGATGGTTCTGAGTGAGTGATAACAGGCCATTTGCTGCCGATCTTGTATTGTAGTTGTGCAACTCCTTAACTCTAGTATACTTACTATTCAAATACGAAGGACCTTCGCCGTTGACACACTTATGTACAAACTGGCACACATGAAAATCTTGTCTATTAGAGAGTTTGTGCCAGTGAAGCTGTCTCAACATAACATCAATGTGGGCACGTTTGCCCTCATGAAGGATTATCCTAGCTGCTCTATTCTGCAGAAGTTGCAGTTTGGAGTGTAAGGTCTTGCAGCAATTAGACCAGATTATGTCACAATAGTCGAAGTGAGGGAGGATAAGCGTGTTATACACAGTAAGCAAAGCACGATGGTTTAGGTATTTTCTGACTCGTGCCAGAACAGCAATACGCTGGGAAATCTTACTGGTTAGTTTGCTCATGTGAATTTTCCACGTGAGCTGTGGGTCAAACCAAAGACCCAAGTATTTGAAAGAATCGACATTTTCCAGTGGTTCTCCGTTGACCTTAATCTCCATATTTCCGGCCCCAGTCAGTCTTTGACTGGTCCCAAATAGCATAGTTTTGGTTTTATTAATATTTAAACTGAGTCTGTTTTGAGCCAACCATTCACTTACAATTGTCATTTCCATATTCAAGACACGTGCAATTTCCTTACTGTCTTTCGCGGGGAAAAATAATGCGGTGTCATCCGCATATAGAACAATTTTGCAATTTTGTATTTCACTCGAAAGGTCATTAATATAAATAATAAATAGCAGCGGACCAAGTATTGACCCCTGTGGAACGCCACACGTCACCTGTTGGGATTCTGAGTTGTGGCCGTTCACATTAGTTGTTTGTTTCCTATCAAATAAGTAATTTGAGAACCAATCACTTTCCAGTCCCGCCACTCCAAAACTGCCGAGTTTTGAAAGTAATAACTTATGATCCACGGTATCGAACGCCTTTTTCAGGTCCAGAAAAACAGCACCCGTTAGGAGGCCAGCTTCCATGTTTTCGAACAGATAATCCGTGACATCCGACAGAGCGGTAGCAGTGGAAAGGCCTATCTTCCAACAGAGTTGGAGGCATACCTCTGAATCACACTGTGCGAAATTCCCAGAGTTGATGTGTGTGTGGGGGGGGGGAGTGTGTTGTATAGGGCTTGCTAATATTTGGTGCCTGTAATCCATGTGTCTTGCTACCCACAAGATCTCTGATATGAATATGAAAGAGAATTACAAACTTATAATCCTGGAGATAGTGGAAATGGAATGAAGAGAAAGTATTTGCTATGATGCAAATGTGACTGACAATAAACACACAACAATGAGAAACCCTCAACAGTCAGATTAACTGTTGA
The DNA here is from genome assembly GCA_036873755.1 of Hanleya hanleyi. Lineage (NCBI taxonomy): Eukaryota > Metazoa > Mollusca > Polyplacophora > Lepidopleurida > Hanleyidae > Hanleya > Hanleya hanleyi. Next base: position 310,411 of record JAVTVY010004953.1, read on the forward strand.
CTCAGTTAATCAGATTTTATTTGTCTCATTAAAGTTACAAATGCAAAAGGCATTTTGGAAATTCTTTGTGTGTGGAACAAACATCTGATTTTTTACAGGTGATATAATTAGTATTAATTTCATGTGGTTTTAGACTGATATAAAGTGAATTAATGCATAAATGATTTGAAGCATTGAAGATTTGAACTGAGGTCGAGATTTTGAAAAAAGCATGTAATTGTATCTATGTGAATTTCCTTTCTTCCATTTACATTTTATTGTATCTTGAAAGTTAATTTGCTCATAATTACCAACTGTGTTAAATGAACCTCGTCGTATTTGGCATTAACTATTTGGCCCTAGTACTGACAAATCAGTCATTTTTTGCCTATATTTGCTCCAAAAGGTCTCAATTTTGTCGCAGAAATGGCATAACAATACAAGAAATGTTACCCAGCATTATCAGTATGATATTTATTTCAACCACATTTCGCAAGAAAAAAAATAATTTTAATAATTAAAAAATTTATTAAAATTAATTAAAATTTTTATTTTATTTTATTAATAATTCAATAACATAAATTTGAAACAACCCTAATATTTGAACTTAGTTCATGAGTCATCCTATACAACATTGGGCTGATCCAGTAAAAACTGTAGCCACAGTGACGATTTAAAGTTCTCTGGTCAAATGTGAAAATGTCGTGTGATAGGCATTAGCCTACTATTAATTTCGTTACTTGTTATGTATTAGCGTTAAAAATCGGCAAAAATCCAGAAAATTCACAATGCATAAATCCACCTGACATGTCAATATTTACCTTGTGGGACATTACCAGTGGAAATCTTGACAGATGTTGACCATGGAAATTTCAAATTACCGCCACTGACAGCTGATTGGTGCTACAGAATGTCATTCAATTTGTCAACAGGGAGCCTTCTCACCCTTCACTGATCATGTCTTCATCCACCATGCTTTTTCCAAAGTGGCCCAAATCAACACCAGGAAGTACAGTTTGAAGACTCATCTGCAAGTTGAAATATCAAATGTATCAGAAATGCTGAAAAATCGCAGCTCATAAAATCCATAAAGATCTGCCCTCAAATTTCTAAACAATGTAGGTCGTGGGCACTGACCCGGAAGTGATTAATTGTAATCTGATGCCGTGTACGCAAATGGAATATGGTTATCTCCGAGCTATTACGGCACGGCGATTGGATAACCAGATAAAGCGCCCCCTTACGGCCAAGAGGCGCGAACTTGGCGATGTGAATCAGCGGGTGGAAGAAGGAGAGTAGGGACGTCAGAGATACAAGCTGTTTATCAGCGTAGGGTTCGGCATAAGTTTACGTTTATCTCAATTCCGTTGAGTAGGTAATGATCTTGTCCGAGTTATGGACCGTATAGCTTGTCAAGATACAAGTCTATGATCGAGTACGTCTTCTAAAATAGAACCCTTCATTTAAAATATTCTGTTCTTATTGATTTGAAGACGCCTAACCAGTGAATTCGCCCAACACCTCGATTATCAAATATGGTGATATATGGCATGCTGATGGCAAAACACGAGAGTAGTATACAGAGTGCATTTAAAGCCACATTGGTGTCAGTGCGCATGCGCGAGAAATCGAAAGTGGTGTGCGCAGGAGTTCTGCGCATGTATGACGTCACTTCAGGTCTGCGCGAATCGGGCGTGAACTGGGTAGGAATGGTTGCCTCCGCGGACAGAAAGTAGTCCCAAATACGTGGGTTTTCGTGAGAATGTTCGGCAATTTTCAAGAGCGAGAGGGGCCCCTGGTGGACTGATTGGGTGGTGTCAAAGTGAGGCGCTTCTCCAAGGCCATCCAACCATGGGAGGGTGCATGTAAAATTAGGATTTGTTTCGAAAATATAAAAAGCGGAACACGGACTTTACCGCAACAATAGGGGAAAACTCCTATCAACCCTATACCAAAGGGCTAATATCGGTTCCTGGCTTATCGGCGCCTGCTGAGAGAGGTAGGCTGGGGGAGTGGGTGTATGTAAATTTATGATTTGTCCCGAAAATATAAAAAGCGGAAAACGGACTTTGCCCCTACAATAGAGGAAAACCCCTATCAACCCTATCTCAAAGGGCTAATATCGGCCCCGAGCTTATCGGGGTCTGCCTATCAAGTCATGGGTGGGTGCATGTAAAATGTAGATTTGTCCCCGAAAATATAAAAAGCGGAACACGGATCTTACCCCTAAAATTGGGGGAAACTCCCCATCAATCCTATCCAAAAGGGCGAATTTCGGTCTCCCAGGCTTATCGGGACATGCTGAGAGAGGCAGGGTGGGTGTATGTAAATTGAGGATTTGTCCCCCGAAAATATAAAAAGCGGAACACGGACTTTACCCCTACAATACGGGAAAACACCTATCAACCATGTCTAGCGGGGGCTAATATCGGTCTCCGGGCTTATCGGGGTCTGCCTATCAAGTCATGGGTGGGTGCATGTAAATTAGGGTACTCATCTTACATCCGCGTTTTTCCCATGTAGGTTACTGCGCAGGTCACGTGGTTTGGTGGGTCTGCGCACGTCACTTCCGGTTTTCAGAATGACCAAAAAACTACCTTCGAATACAGAAGAGTTCCAATTTTTCCTTAGACCTTAGACGTATGGAATTCATGTACTAGAACATCCGAGACTTCTTCAACATCCGGGGTTTCAACATCCGCGTGTACATGCAAAAATAATGTAAACACACCCACAGTGGCTTCCCCCAGCTGGGGTGTGTATGATGATGGGGATAATAAAAGAATTAATACAACATCATGGTTGACTTTGTCTCTGAAGTGAAAGAATATTCTTGAGGTAGTCCGCAAAAGGATAAAAAGGGCAGAGTTGTGGGTTCTAGCATTAGTTGTACATGATGTCTGCGCGAGTACGGAAGCACGCCCGACGTTCCGTGTATTGAAGACGGCCCCACCCGGGTTGGTCCGAACTATTGTACGCGGCGCGGACCCTGACCTTGTACTCTGTCTGTGCGAGATCGGGTACAACCTGTTAAAACGCAACGTACCACTGACTCCGGTTCAGAAGACCAAGTTGGCTAAGCATAAGACAGGTCTCCGAACCCTAGTCCAGAAGTGAATCTCTCAAACACAAAAGAAAAAGGTGTTACAGAAAGGCGGCTTTCTTGGGGCCATCTTAGCACCGTTGGCCGCTTCCGTGTTGGGTCCAGTATTGAGTGGACTCTTCGGTCGACAATGAACCACAGGAAAAACACACGCCGCCGACCTCAGCAAAGCTTCAACAGCCGCTATTACCAGGGGTACCACCCACAGCCCCACAGTGAGTCGAAGACGAAGTGCAGAAGAGTGTACCTGCATCGTTCAAGAAACAAGCTGGTCTCGTATAACAACGTATGAAACAGAATCCTAACATGACTTGGAATGATAAAGGCGAACTACTGGTACAGAATCAGGTGGTCCCCGGTACCCACATGACGGATTTAGTGAATGACCTGATGCGTCAACGCAGGTCGCACACGGATCCTCGAGGATGGGAGGTCTTCGCTCAAGGCTTGAAAGACATGCATGTACCACAGGAATGTTGGGGAACCCCCAGCGCTGGGCCTGGATGCAGCGTGATCAGCAATCGCCGGTGCACGCAAAACGACAGACGCAAACCCCATACACTTGGGGAGCCCTGTGGGAAGCGGACTCACCCCCCAAAACACCACAACGACGGGCACCTACTTTTTCACCCCTTTTACCACGCCACCCCCCCTGAAACTACGTCCATGAAGATCTATGACACGTAGCAAGTCACCGCGACGATCACGACACCAGGAACAAGTGCCCAAGGCCTGGAACAACTGTTAAACCAACAGCAGCAGCAGGAAAGCTCATCCGCCATATTTTACCTCACCCTACCAGTAACAGTTCGCTCGATGTGTTTCCTGACAATACCTTGGCCAAGAACGTGACCCAGTTACCGCAACCGTTGCATTTACCTGGACGATGGGAATGTGGACTCGTGGATATCCAATGCCCTTACTCGTGGAAAACGTGCGAGCCAATGAAGTGTCGTACGAGGTGATCTACGAAGGGAAAGACATGACATGTATCCACATGGGATTTCTCGACTCTCTATACTACAATCCCTCATCAGGACCTTATTGACCGTATAAGTTCATTAATAGTATCTGTGTTCAAGAAAACTGATCGTAGATATATTAATGTCGGAAGCCATAAAGCATTCTTTAGCTCGACTACATACAAGAGATATCATTCATGGGATGTTTCTTCGTTTATAGAGTTGCTTGAATTTCTCATTAAAAATATCTATGTGAAATTTGGCAACACAATATATCAGCAGCATATAGGTATTCCAATGGGTACTAATTGTGCACCCCTGTTGGCTGACTTGTATCTGTTCTCTTATGAATATGACTATATGCAGGCGCTTTCAAAAACCGATCCATTCGAAGCCCGTTCCTTCTCATTCACCAAACGCTATATAGACGATCTTCTCGCTGTGGATAATCGCTATATAAATGAAGCAGTGAAGGATATATATCCACCTTCACTGGATTTGAAGGAAACTACAGATAGCCCTACAGGCACATCTTATTTAGATCTCTATCTCTACAAAAATGAAGCGAGCATTCTCTCTCGTCGACTTTATGACAAAAGAGATGATTACAATTTCGACATCGTAAACTATCCCTATCTGGATAGTAATATTCCAGTGGGACCTGCATATGGCGTATACATATCTCGCTTAGTAGCATTTGCTAGATCCTGTGTTAAATGTGATGATTTTAATCAACGTCACAAAACATTGTTGCAAAAACTTATAAAACAGGGCTATTCCACCAAGCGCCTCCACTCAAAGTTTCTCAAATTTGGCGATACATATCGCATGCTGATAGCAAAGTACGAACGTAGCGTGCAAGATCTATGGCGCTACGTTTCGTAACTTGTGTCTAATTCCGCTTAACCCGGGGCTAGGGGCCGTATGAACACATGTACTTCAATATCCTCATGGTGCTCATATGAACAGTCACAATCAAAGCGTGACTGAGATACATCTTTTTTGGATAACGACTCTAAAACGAATATTACGGATTAAGAATACTGATCAGCGATACGGATTTGATATTTTTGGAACATCATGATGTCTTGCCGGCATCATTGAAAACTGTTGACCGCTTCTCTCTTGCAGGAAACAAGCCTATGTTTATGTATACTATGATTGTCTTTTTGAATTTGGTGCTAATACTGTTATATGGAAAATGGAATAGGTCTTCGGATTATGGACGCGGATATTCTCTAATGGACGACGGCTGGATTATGAATGACGGACTAGACGCTTGTAATCCGACTCACCCTCCCCGAAGGCCAATACGATACCCCCAAGTAGTTCATGCAAGGGCTGACAATACTGTTGCATGATAAGGCTCTACGGGAGGTCAGGAGTACTTCAAAACCCATAAAAACCTTTCCCTTCAAGAATCAGGTGGACTTCGATTACAACGCACACAACGACAAGGCACAGATCATTATCACCGCCAAAAGTGTGTCGTACTGAGTCCCATCCTACAGCAAATGCTGGGTCTCGCTCACCCAACCTACACGGGCCCATCCGAGGACAATGGCCAGATCCCGATGGATATGAAGTCGGGTATGTGCGGACTCTACGTCTACTCGGACGTGGTCGACAACCACATCGTGGGCGATATCAACACCCCTCTGTTACGGGTGGTCCCCATTAGAAAGAAGTATGGAGATCAAGTCACCCAGAGTTTCACCCACATGCTCTACCTACCCGTACGACAAACCGACATCAACACTATCACGGTGGATATAAGAGATGGCACGAGACGACCGGTCGCATTCGAACGAGGGAAAGTGATACTGACATTTCATTTCCGACAAGCACGTTCTCCCTATAATGTAAGTACCTTACGAGTGCGATGCACGAAGCTATATGGACTATTATGCACAACAGGCCGGGGGTGGCCTTCCGGTCTTCATCGGCGCACGCATGCAACGAGGACATGGGCTCGGGAACATACTCGGGAGCATCGTCAAAACGTTCTTACCCTTGGTGACGCGTGGGGTGAAGGCAATCGGCAAATAAGCGGTACGAAGTGGACTGCAAGTGGCCGGTGATGTCTTGCGGGGTACGGCACCCAAAGAAGCACTGAAACGGCGGGCCAAAGAAGCAGGAGGCGTCTTGGTCGCCAACGCACAACGCACCGTAGGGAATAAAGTTACGTAACTTGTGTCTAATTCCGCTTAACCCGGGGCTAGGGGCCGTATGAACCCATGTACTTCAAGATCCTCATGGTACTCATATGGACAGTCACAATCAAAGCGTGACTGAGATATATCATTCTTTAGATGACCACTTTACAACGAATATTATGGATTAAGAATACTGATCAGCGATACGGATTTGATATTTTTGGAACCTCATGATGTCTTGCCGGCATCACTGAAAACTGTTGACCGCTTCTCTCTTGCAGGAAACAAGCCTATGTTTACATATAATATGATTGTCTTTTTGAATTTGGTGCTAATACTGTTATATGGAATATGGAATAGGTCTTTGGATTATTGACCCGGATATTCTCTAATGGACGACGGCTGAATTCTGAATGACGGACCAGACGCTTGTAATAAAAGACATGCACCACCTCCACCAGGAACCAGTCAACGACCGACCCAGCGACGACCCACATCGAAGACCCAGGATATCTTTTCTTAAAACATGTCCTTAATCCACGCAGAGTCCTGCCCCATCACCAACAGTGAATTTGATTTGTGGACCGTCCCGCCAACACAGACCAGTGCCGAACAAGGATTATGGGTGAAGCATCGTTCGCTCTCCAGCATCAACGACACAGGGCCCATAGAGTTCACCATCAGTAATGCGGATACGGCCTATGTGGATCTAGCCCATACGTACTTGTATGTGAAAGCCAAGGTCGTCAATGGGGATGGCTCCAGAATCATCGACAATACCACGGTGGGCCCGACGAATCTCTGGCTGCACTCTATGTTTCAACAGGTGGATATTTTTCTCAGCGACAAACTCATCAGTGACCCAACACGCACGCTGTTGTCGTATGGACGAGAGGCTGAAAAATCTAAACTGACAGCCGCTTTATTCTACCAGGACACAGCCGAGCACATGGGCACAGTGGACAATGCGGGATATAACAAACGGATAGCCTTCACCGCGAAAGGCGCCTCGGTGGATCTCATGGGTCGACTGCACGTAGATCTTTTCATGCAAGACTGGTATCCGACTGATATGGGCGCCTCCGACCTTGCCTTGATGGCCACTGACGTAGACTGGCATGTTGCCGACTATAAGATCGTCATCCAAGACGCAGTCCTGTATGTCCGAAAAGTGAAACCGAATCCAGCCGTTCAATTGGGACACCTAAAAGCTTTGGAAACAAAACCAGTCCAGTACCCTATCCGACGTGTGCAAACCAAAGTGTTCTCTGTGCCTGCTGGAAATATGAGCGCCCGTCAAAGAAAACCTGTTCCTGAGGGAACTACCCAATCGATTGATCCTGGCCTGTGTGGACAATACCAGTTTCAGCGGAGCCTACCTAGAGAACACGTTTGACTTTAAACATTTCGGCATCAATTTTGTGGCCCTGCATGTGGACGGACAACAGGTTCCAGTCACAGGCTTAACACCGAAATTTGGGCTCGGAAATTTCATTTGAGCCTATCAGAGCCTGTTTACAGCCACTGGTTAAATCAACCAGGACGAAGGGAATATGATCAGTCGGGAGGACTACGCGAACGGATACACGTTGTTCTGTTTCGATCTGACCCCCACCTTAGAGAACAACCATCAGCTGGCCCTCGATAAGCAAGGCAATTTACGGCTGGAAATCCACTTTACACGAGCCCTCCGGACCACCGTCAATGTGATCTGCGACGCCGAGTTTGACAACATCATTCAAGTGGACAAGGCGCGCAACGTCCTGTGTGACTTTGTAACCTAACATGAATACAGACCAGATAATCACCGTGCTGGAGAATGACCCAGGGACACGTATGGTCTTTCAAGGGGTGTTCGCCCGAGATGTGTTCCCATTAGACCGTGTGTATCCTACTGCTTACGTTCTCAACACGGACCCGATGGATCGGCCCGGTGAACATTGGGTGGCCGTGCAATTGACAGAACAGCAGGGCGAATACTTTGTCCCGTACGGCCAGCCACCCCTCCATCCCGATTTAACAGACTTCATGGATCAAGGCACAGAGACGTGGTGTTGGAACAGTCAAACGTTGCAAAGCCTGACCAGTAGCGTGTGCGGACAATATTGCTTGTTTTATCTGTACCATCGATGGCGGGGAAGAACCTTATCTACCATCGTACAGATGTTTGACGAGTACCCCAAGGCCGAGGACCGAGATGTACTCGTATATCACTGGGCTTAAGTTCTATCGATTTCAATGTACAAGCCCCCCCCCCCCTCCCCCTGTTCTGGGCTTAAGTTCTATCGATTTCAATGTACAAACCCCCTGTTCTGGGCTTCAGTTTTCACGTGGTTGTTCTCACGTTGTTGTTGTTATTTATTGTTGAATAAAAAAAAAAATGATATCTCACCAAATAAAAACCCCTGTCTTGTGTGTTTTCTGTGTGAGCATAAAACAAGCGGTCATGAAGGTTATAACAGACATGTGGGATTCAGTCAAACTGGCTTTGAACACCGTTGAGAAAGTAGCCAATCAGTGGCCTAGGATGGGGCCAAATGTAATCAATCAATGTCCAGAAAACAATGCAAGAGCACTGCAGTAAAATAGAGACTACAGACCTGTTTTGGTCTAGGTTAAGAGCGGGCATTCCAGCACAAATTTGTTGACGAGGAGTTACAAGTTACAAGAGCAACAGGTAGAGTGAAAAAACTATAGAGTTTCGAGGTGCGGGCAAAGACCAGGACTCGCCCAACACCTATAGATTAATTTTATTACTATAAGTTCCATGTATTTGTTCGTGCCAATACGTTTCTGGGAAAAACTGAGGGTTCCCCACTGGCCATTTAACATGGGCATAGTGCTGGCGATATTGTCGGGGACCCTGTACATTCCATGGGTGCTTCGGGAGGGCGGACAAAGGCTATCTATTGGCCGGGAGAGGGCCGAACATTGCCGGAAGGGAGACCTTGACCGTTTTGACCTGGATGTGACCTTTGACCGTTTGACCCGAAATTCACACGCGCAACTTCCGGTGATGCCACGCAGGCGTGCGGCCGGATAGCGCGCGCGCTCGTCCGGCTAACCCGCGTAGGCATGCGGCCGGACCGGGCCGGGGAAAACCCGGATGGAAAATCCCGGTTGTTGAAACCCTGGATGTTGAAGAGGTCCCGGATGTTCTAGTACATGCATTCCATACGCCTGCGGTCTAAGGAACAATTGGAACTCTTCTGTATTCGGAGGTAGTTTTTTTGGTCATTCTGAAAACCGGAAGTGACGTCACACACTTGCTTAGATCCACCAAACCACGTGACCTGCGCAGTAACCTACATGGAAAAAAACCCGGATGTAAGATGAGTACACTAATTTTACATGCACACACCCATGACTTGATAGGCAGGCCCCGATAAGCCCGAAGACCGATATTAGCCCCCACTAGACATGGATGAGTTTTCCCGTATTGTAGGGGTAAAGTATTTTCGGGGGACAAATCCTCAATTTACATACACCTACCCTGTCTCTCTCAGCATGCCCCGATAACCCCAGGGGACCAATATTCGCCCTTTTGGATAGGATTGATAGGCGTTTTCCCCTCTTTTAGAGGTAACATATTTTCGGGACAAATCTTGAATTTACATACACCCATTCCCCACCCTACATCTCTCAGCAGGCCCCGATAAGCCAGGGACCGATATTAGCCCTTTGGGATAGGGTTGATAGGAGTTTTCCCCTATTGTAGGGGTAAAGTCCGTGTTCCGCTTTTTATATTTTCGGGACAAAACCCACGTATTTGGGACTACTTTCTGTCCGCGGAGGCAGACTGCATCACCGCCAGACCGCATCACCGCGGAGGAATACAGATATAGGTCAACCAGTCCCACCCAGGTCACGCCCGATTCACGCAGACCGGAAGTGACGTCATACATGCGCAGAACTCCTGCGCACACCACTTTCGATTTCTCGCGCATGCGCACTGTCACCAATGTGGCTTTAAATGCACTCTGTATACTACTTACGAGCGTAGCGAGAAACATCTGTGGCGTTACTTTCCGTAACTTGTGTCTAAATCCGCTTATCCCGGAGCTAGGGGTCGTTTGAACTCATGTACTTCAAGATCCTCGTGGTGTTCATATGAACAACCGCATTCAAAGCGTGACTGAGATACATCATTTTCTAGATAACGAATTACAACGAAAATCATGTGGATTAAGAAAGCCGATCAGTGATACGGATTCGATATCTTTGGAACACATCATGATGTCTTGTCGCCATAATTAAAAACTATTGACTTCTTCACTCTTGTAGGAAACTAGTATGAATGTGGTCTTAATGCTGTTATTTGAATTATGTATTTGATTTATGGACTCGAAAATTCTTTAATGGACGACGGCTGAGTATTGAATGACGAACTAGACGCTTGTATTGTATAGTGATATTCCAGTGGGACCTACATATGGCGTATGCATTATCTCGCCTAGTACCATTTGCTAGATCGTGTTGACTGTGCGGATTTTAATTATCGTCACAATACAATATTGCAGAAACTTTCAAAAGAGAGCTATACCACCAAGCGTCTTGCCTCAAATTTCCTCAATTTTGGCGATGCAATATCGCATGCTGATATCAAAATACGAGCGTAGCGTGGAAGATCTATGGGTTACGACTTATGGACCCATGTATTCAAGATCCTCGTGTTGCTGTAATGACCAGTCACAATCATAGCGTGACTGAGCTACATCATTCTCTACTTAACGACTTTGCAACGAAAATCATATGGATTAAGAATACTGATCAGCGATACGGATTTGATATTTTTGGAACAGCGGCATCATCCAAAACTGTTGACCGCTTCTCTCTTGCAGGAAACTAGATTATGTTGATGTATACTATGATTTTGTTTTCAATTGGGAGCTGTTATATGAATTAGTTCTTTGGATTATGGATGCGGAAATTCTTTAATGATCGACGGTCGAATATTGAATGAGGGACTTGACGCTTGCATTATAATGAAATAGTTTGCTTGACGACGGGGTTAACGAAAACAACGACATATTGACAAAGAATCGTGTAGTCCGTCATTCAATATTCAGCCGTCGTCCAGTAAGAAAATTCCGAGTCCATAATCCCAAGACCTGTTCCATATTCCACATAACATATTTGTTTCCGCAAAATCGACGACATCATACATACATATTTATAAATTCAATAAACTCGGGATCAACTAATCGTTGTTTTAACCCACATGCGCTTATGTAAAGTACTGTTAGTAAATCATTATTGTCTACTGGTATGGATTCAATTTTGCCGAAGTTCAATAAGATGTTAAATTTTTTAGCTTGACGATCACAATCATCCGGTATGTCCTAGAAATATTTATCATCGTCAGCTAACGTGACTGACTTGTCATTGACAGCTGGACTGGCATTGTCGGTTGGTACTTGTAGTTCTGCAGTCATATGCAAATTCGTCTGCAATGCCGAATCAAGATTGGAGCTCGTGATATTGTCAGCTGGTACGTTCTCGTTGTCTCACCCGGGCATCTGTTATTTGACCGTGCACAAAAACTCCGTGTACCTGATTTACCTTCATTTCGGTTGCGGTTCCATTTATTTGCATAACAGACGTTGCTGGCGTATTCATTGTTATTTCTGTGCGAACGGCTACACTGTCCTTGAGATATATTTGCATAACACTTGCTTGATCTTGTAAGAAATGAAATCGATTACTTGTACCAACAGGACATCCAGTTCATGCCACACAACATTAATTTTACTACCAAAGGAACGCCTGGTTAAAAAGAGGACACTATTTTCCAGAGAAGCACAATACAGGCTGTTACGTGAGTTAAATTTTAATCTAGACGGCGCCAGCAGATTTTGAAATATCAAGCCGTTGTTCTTGCTGTCCAGTCAGATATCTAACATTTGTCCAGCTGGTGAAACACGCTCTAATATGGCATATCTTATTATTTATATTATATTATATTATCAAAAAGAAAAACAAATGTGGTATATCTTCAGTATATTATATTTACCTCTTGCGGAAACCAGCTGATATAAATTACATTACTTGGTATGACCGTCTTTGGCGCGTTTGGGGTGTGACTGCCAGGTAAGACCATCTGTTTATTTGCTCTCTTGTCAATATTCTAAACTAAGGCACTCGCTATCTAATGGTTTATTAATTTCATTTTCTAGAAGAATATTACATTACCGTCATGCAGAAAACACCTTGTATATTTATCAATTATGGTCTGCTCCCCATAGTGCCATCTGGGGGAGATGGTTTCATTCAAACTGAGAATTAGTGACAGTTTTATTTTGGGCATGTACTCTCAACAGTTCAAAGAAGTCATTTTGCAGACCAATTTAATGCAGGAAAACAGTTTGTTGTGTCAATTGACTAGTTTGTAGCTATACAATGCTGAAAAATGAATGGCTAGAAACCAACCCAAGCCCATAAGTTTACTTAGTTCTATTGATTTGATTTTGCACACACACGCGCACACAAATTTGGTTGTCATGATATTAATACTGTTGAATATTTTAATAAACAGGTGACTAAAAACGTGAACCTTGCATGTCAATTTTGTTCACAAGACCTCACTTTTGAACATATTCAAAACGATTTCTGAACGGCGAGATATAAAATGAGCTCTACTGGACATCTGTTTAAAATAATATGTGCAAAATATCAATTTCAGCTAAAAGCTATGATCATATTAAGGGGGTGACATACGCAACTATACCTTTTTTTCATAGAATCACAAGTGATCTGATTACTGAATAGGCAATACAGTTGATGGCCAATATCATATACCAAAATGTTCCCCGAGCCTTGCTGAATGTGAATATGACACATCTTTGAACAAACAATGTAAATTGTATTCTTGGTAGTTCTTGGCAATATAATTACAAAAACAATGATTCTTGGGACTGCCAGCAGAGGTACATAAATATTAAGGCCAATGGGGGATGAAAGAGATTTTGACATTTTTTTGTCAGGTTGAAATTTTCAAAAAGGCACTAAATTATCAAGGGCGCATTATTTCATCCCAGAAAGATAGGAAACACAATTAAACACAAGAAAATATGGCTATTTCTTTGAACTAATTCGAAAATAATGACTTTGTGGAACAAAATTGATCAAAAATGTAGTGGTTTTTTTTAAGTAAAATTTGGAAATTGAAGAAATGTGGTGACTATTTAACTCACGAATAAAGTTGAATCATCTCTTCGTTGAGGTCCAACAAGAATGACCTACTTGAAGTTGTTGGAAAATAGAATGCTACACGTGGTCAAGCAAACTGAATTGTTCGGGAAAATGGCGATTCACATTTCTTCCTGCTCAGGTGGACTTTTTCCGGCCTCGATGCATTAACCCTTCGCAAAAAACTGAACACCTGTCCATCAAAGTCATCTGAATGAGACAGTCATTCAACATGTTGTTGTTGTTTCGTATTGTTGTTGTTGTTGGCACACGGCCATGAGGGTTAATGTCATTCATCTACACACGTTTACGCTCACCCATTTTCATCGACAAATGCTTTCAGAACATGCGATCGGAATGCAGAACCATTCAGATCGGAGTGCTACTCACCGAAATTCACTATAATACCATCTTTGTTGTCTAAATTTGATGTAATTAGACGAATAATCTTTTTTCCCTCACTTTCACCAATTATCAAAATCTCGCGCGACTTCTCGAGAAGAAAGCGACAGGATATTAGAGTAAGGCGGCTGGAAAAAGTACATCTCTAGGGAGGTTTCCAAAAATGATTTTCACCATTGAAACTGTTCAATTAAATAGTTTGTATTCTAAATATCACCATATTTTACTGAATTGATGCCTCTTTGATGTTTATACATGTTATGGACAATATCTTCGACATAGCTACTTGCGCGTATGAGTTGTGATGGGTCACCTTGTTTGGGAATGAAGCACGCACTGTCACATTCCGACATGTGTGATTTCAAAGCGCTGAATTCGATTTCTTTGCCAACACGTGGACTTAAATGTACTTTTCTAACTGTGTATTCGTGGAAAATTTGAATTTAATATCTGCTGTAGTTTATTTTCTATTGAATTATCTTTATTTCCATGTGACGTCGGAGGCAAAATGACGAAATTTCAGCGGTATTTTGTGTTCACGTGCACAGTCGAAATATGTAAGTGCGGCCACGTGCTTCCGGCGAAATGGATAATTTCGCTCGTAGGACCTCCAAAACTTAGTTGAGTCATTTTTAGTCCACCATCATTTGATGGTGGGCTATTCAAATCACTTTTCGTCCGTCGTCCGTCAGTCAGTCAGTCAGTCCGTCAGTCCGTCCGTAAACAATTCTTGTTACCGCGATTTCTCAGGAACTACTGCATGGATCTTTTTCAAATTTGGTACACAGGTTCCCCTTGGGGTCTAGTTGTGCAAGAAACCTTTTCTGGTCCGATTCGAAAATCCAATATGGCCACCAGGCGGCCATCTTGGATTTCCCCATGAAACCTTGTTACCGCGATTTCTCCGGAACTACTGCATGGATCTTTTCCAAATTTGGTACACAGGTTCCCCTCGGGGGCTAGTTGTGCAAGAAACCTTTTCTGGTCCGATTCGAAAATCCAATATGGCCACCAGGCAGCCATCTTGGATTTCCCCATGAAACCTTGTTACCGCGATTTCTCAGGAACTACTACATGGATCTTTCTCAAACTTGGTACACAGGTTCCCCTTGGGGTCTTGTTGTGCAAGAAACCTTTTCTGATCCGATTCGAAAATCCAATATGGCCACCAGGCAGCCATCTTGGATTTCCCCATAAAAGCTTGTTACCATGATTTCCCAGGAACTACTGCATGGATCTTTTTCAAATTTGGTACACAGGTTCCCCTCGGGGTCTAGTTGTGCAAGAAACCTTTTCTGGTCCGATTCGAAAATCCAATATGGCCACCAGGCAGCCATCTTGGATTTCCCCATGAAAACTTGTTACTGCGATTCCTCAGGAACTACTGAATGGATCTTTTTCAAATTTGGTAAACAGGTTCCCCTTGGGGTCTAGTTGTGCAGGAAACCTTTTCTGGTCCGATTCGAAAATCCAATATGGCCACCAGGCAGCCATCTTGGATTTTCCCATAAAAGCTTGTTACCGCGATTTCTCAGGAACTACTGCATGGATCTTTTTCAAATTTGGTACACAGGTTCCCCTCAGGGTCTAGTTGTGCAAGAAACCTTTTCTGGTCCGATTCGAAAATCCAATATGGCCACCAGGCCGCCATCTTGGATTTCCCCATGAAACATTGTTTCCGCGATTTCTCAGGAACTACTGCATGGATCTTTCTCAAATTTGGTACACAGTTGCCACATGGGGTCTAGTTGAGCAAGATACCATTTCTCTTCCGATTCGAAAATCCAACATGGCCACCAGGCAGCCATCTTGGATTTCCACATGAAACTTTGTTACTGCGATTTCTCAGGAACTACTGCATGGATCTTTCTCAAATTTGGTACGCAGGTGCCACATGGGGTCTAGTTGAGCAAGATACCCTTTCTCTTCCGATTCGAAAATCCAATATGGCCACCAGGCAGCCATCTTGGATTTCCACATGAAACTTAGTTATCGCCATTTCTCAGTACTGCATGGATCTTTCTCAAATTAGGTTCACAGTTCTCCTTAGGGTCTAGTTTTGCAAGATACCTTTTTCGGTCCCAATCGAAGATCCAATATGGCCAGAAGGTGGCCATCTTGGATTTCCCCATGAAACCTTGTTATCGCGATTTCTCAAGAACTACTGCATGGATCTTTCTCAAATTTGATACACGGGTTCGCCTTGGGGTCTAGTTGTGCAAGATGCCTTTCCTGGTCCAATTCGAAAATCCAATTTGGCCACCAAGCAGCCATCTTGGATTTCCGCAAGAAACTTTATCGTCATTTCTCAGGAAATACTGCATGGATCTTTCTCAAATTTGGTACACAGGTTCACCTTATGATCTAGTTGTGCAAGATACCTTTTTCGGTTCAAATTGAAAATCCAATATGGCCACCAGGTTGTGCAAGATATCTTTTCTGGTCCGATTCGAAAATCCAATATGGCCACCAGGCGCTCATTTTCGATTTCCCAATGAAACTTTGCTATTGTGATTTCTCAAGAAGTTCTGCATGGATCTTCCTCAAATTTGGTACACAGATTCCCCTTGTGGCCTAGTTGTGCAAGATACCTTTTTTGGTCAGATTCGAAAATCCAATATGGTTGCCAGGTGGCCATCTTGAATTTCCCCTTGAAACACTGTTATCTTGAATTCTCGGAAAATATTTCATGGATCTTTCTGAAATTTGGTACACAGGTCCCAGATGGGGCCTAGTTTTGCAAGATAGCTTTATCGGTCCGATTCGAAAATCCAATTAATACGGTATTCCCGAGTTCTAACCTTGCATCACAAGAGTCGGTGGATCAAAAGGTGGGGCATATTCTATATAATGACTATAGAGAATATCCATGTCTTCACCTTCCATATCAAGGAGTTCAAATAATTCGGAATTAAAATGTATTTAGTCCATGCAGTTGAAAGTGAACTGCCCCACCCTTTCGTCTGCCGGCGGGTCAGCTACATGAGGGACGTCACTCTTGTGACACAATGTCACAACTCGACAACTGTAAACTACTGCATGTTTCGATCCATGGGAAATAATCAAGATCCAGACACTTTCAAATTCGAAGTTTCAACATACTGCGCGGACCGGATGCCTTCAGTATTAAGTATTGTACCATCTTACTATTTTCGAGCATGTTATCTTAAAAGTATCTCAAACTAGTCCAGTAAACAGAACAGAATTAGCATTCGTTCCAAGTTATAAAATCCTAAATATGCCAAAGTGTCAAAGAGATTTTCTTCGCTTCCAGTACCAAATGATGACACATGCAAAAAAAAAAAAAATTAAAATACTACAAAACGAAGGCGAAGGATCCTCCGTACATGTACATTCACTTTCAGGCTAACTTTGCTCATTTCTCTTGTACTATAGCAACCGACATAAGATCAGTTTCTAGAAATCTTGAAACTTCTGAAACTTAGAAAGATTATATCTTGGTGTTTTCCAGTGTCCCTTTTTCGATCTTTTTCGCTCAGATTCGAAATTCTGTAAACAAAATTACAACTCAATCGTCTTAGTAACAATGGACAAAAAGATCCTCTTGTCATTGGCTTACAATTATCGGACAATGGTGGGCGCCAAGATCCTTCAGGATCTCTCGTATTTATCGTTTTCGTGGCCCGTTATAGTATTTATTTTCTGAAAGTCGCTTCACGAAATTCTTTGTCATTTCATTACATTTTTGCTTCACAAAGGTATTGAAAAAAATTTCAAAAATAAATAAATAGATTTTTTGTCATTTCATGTCCCATGGTATCATTGTGTCATAAAATTTGGGCATTATAATGATGAGGGGCGTTTTTTTGAAATTTGGACTTAGCAAAAATTTTCAAAAATGTCACATATCCTGATGATCCTTAAACACACAATATTGAAAAGCAGTTAAGAAAATTCTGTACAGTATATTCTGCAACAAAGACTATGTTAGATATGAAAAATGATTTGGGAAGTATTTTTAAATATTTTGTTTACTTCTTCAGTGATTGTCTTAGTCTAGAAGTTGTGTGTACCAGACATGGGGATCAAATCACAGATATGTGGCAATTATGCAGCTTCTTTTAGAACCTGGCACAATCACAACAGGCTGTGAATGAATGGACCACAATAGGCAGTTGGGGATTGAATAGAAAGAATCCAGGGCATTTCCCTCACAAACTGGTTTAGATGTATCAGCTTTCACAAACTAACACAGGTTGGTGACAGAAGTGTGACACACAGGTCTGTCTTGGATAGCTCTACACAGCTTTGGACTGTCCTTCATATTGGCTAACATGAATTATCATTGCCTTGGACAATTATTTCGACATAGTAAATGATAAAAAATCTTGTAAAACTACTTTCCGATGGAATTTTCTGTTCTGCCGTAGTCTTTGTTGTAGCAGTGATTTCATACAATTTTTAGGACTATCTTTCAAGAGTGTGTGTTTATTCTTTATTGACTTCTGCTGGCAGTGCCGAAACGCTTTGTTTCTGTAGTTATATTTAAGAAATAAATGTTGCTTTTCCGTCCTCTAACTGCCCAGATAATGGATGGTAAAACGGAATTGCCTATTGTTTTGGGACGAAGCCGCAGGCTGAGTCCTAACACAGAAAGGCAATTCCGTTTTACCATCCATTATCTTGGCAGTTAGAGGACGGAAAACTAACGTTTATTTCTATTCTAAAGCATCATTTATAAATGTTACCAATGCTAAATAAAAGAATAAATGTGACCCTCGTACTCATTTGAAATTCAATTCCCCCTGACAACAAACTCGGATAGACCCGTCCAGATCATCTTTTCTGATGTTCCACTGGTGCCGGTCTATTCTCTCAGGCGAGGGGTGTGGAGGGGGGGGGGGAGGTGATGAAGCTCAGGGAACGATATTCCTGTATTTCAGTGCATAGACAATGTTTACTCTCGTTTTAAAAATTCATTTAGACGCGATCTTATGTGCGATGAAGAATCATTTATAACAGATTCCAATAATTATCTCACACCTATTACGGCATTGAACTGTACGACCTCGACACAGTTGCCATCACAGTTTTTGCTGACTCCGCCCTCAAGCAGCGCGTGAGTTTACAGCCGACACAAGAGCACTACCGAATGATTGTGACGGATTCTAAAAATTCTGGAGGATTGTTTATTACACGAGATAAGATATACATTCCCTGAAATTTTCTTTCGGCGTGCCAAGCAATTTACAGCCCCATATATCAACATAATTTAGCTAAAACAGGTACACCGCCTCCTGTGAACAGCGGCTCGACTGGAATCTATCTTGAGTGACAGCTATCGTTATTGCAATGTTACGATTTTTGCACGTGTGTCATTCATAAATTTACCACTATTGCCACGCCCTCAGATACACAGACTCTGCGAGACAAGAATCATGTTAGCATTTCGAGTCGCAAAACTGAGTGAAAACAGATAATGTAGTCAATAATCTATTGAAAGTCGAAAATCACGAGTAATTCCCACTTATAGCCATTTACTATTGAGCAGACGGTGCGATAACCTATCCAACCCGGCCAAATCGTATTTGGAATAGGTCCATTTTGGAATAAAGTCACGTGAGAAAGGGCACTATATCGTCCAATACAGGACAGCAATCTCCCTATGCTTTCAATGCTAAAGATCAGGCAGATGCTTTAGAATCTCCAATTTACATTGTTTGTTCAAAAGGGTGTCATATTCACATTCAGCCAGGTTTGGGGAACATATTGGTATATGATATTGGCCACCAACTTTATTGCCTATTTAGTCATCGGATCACTTGTGATTCTATGAAAAGACGTATAGTTGCATATGTCACCCCCTTAACTTTGCATACCTCATAGTGCCTATAGTTAATGAGGGATATCTTTTTCAATCAAAATTGCATATTTTGAAAAGTGACAGGTATTCTTGGTAGTTCTTAAATGTTACTGAATTGAAATTGTCAAGGACTTGGTCAACAAAATGAATCGGAAACGATTTCGGTCAGATATAAAAATCGGGTTTGCATTGATATTGCGCCAAGACCATTATGCTCGTATGAATTCTCAGCTTGCTGTGATATGTTGATTTCAAAATATTCACATATTTTGGATGGCGACAACAATCGTTTGATACCACAACAATAATGCACAATAATGGCCCTTAACTTCGTCTTGTCTTATTCAGACCCTTCGTCGAGTGTGGGTTTGCCTCGTACGACTTATATGAAGTTCATCCCTGTGATCGAATCTGATTGTCTTCAGGAACAAACTTAACCAATCAACGCTGTCCGAAGGGATAGTATAATAGCTGCAGCCAATGGAAGCAACAAGAAGACACAGAAAAGAAGAAGCGACATTTAGTTGAGTTTGTTCCAATTTTTCTACACGCTATGATTATATTTCTTAATTTTGTGTTATCACTCAACATGTTTAAGGTTATTTGAGCGCCCCCATCCAACGAAGTTGGAAGATTGAGGATATTGCAACGGTACCGTAGTAGTAGTGAGAGAGCAAACTCCTGGAAGTTCCGAAGTCATTGGTTGAAATTTGCTGAAAAGTTCGCATTGCGCATGCGCATTGGGCAGGCAGATCGAAGTGGGCGTTTTTGGGGTCTGGGTGGGTCAATATTGGGCAGATTGGGTTGAGTGAGATGTCCTCGTGAAGTTTTCGTGGGGGAGCATCCGCCTGGATGGGTGTAACGTGAAACTGATGTCATTCCGCGCATGCGCAGTAAAAAAGGGGCATGGGAATGGACGTTTGTGGGGTCGAGGTGGGTCACTATTGGTCCAAATGGGCCGTGGGAGGTATCAAACTGAAGCGCTCCTCCAGGGCGATCATATCCTGAGTGGGTGCATGTAAAATTAGGAGTGAGTTTGAACATATATAAAATCCGGAAACATGGACTTTACCCTAAAATAGGGAAAACCCTTATCAACCAGGTTTAGATGGGCTAATATGGTTTCCCAGCCGATCAGGGCCTGCCGAGAGAGGCAGGGTTTGTTAGCAGGTGCACGTAAAATTAGGATTGGGTTTGAACCTATTAAAAGCGGAACACGGACTTTACCTAAACTAGGGAAAACCCCTATCAACCAGGTTTAGAGGGACTAATATCGGTCCCCGGCGGATCGGAGCCTGCTGAGAAAGGCGGGGTGGGTTAGTGGGTGTATATAAATTTAGGATTGGGATTGCCATATAAAAAGCAGAATACGGACTTTACAACTAAACCGTGGAGAACCATCGAGGGAAGTGAATATAGTGGTATCTGCAGGGTTGCATGTAAAATTAGGATTTGTCCCGAATATATAAAAAGCGGAACTACTAAAGCATGGAGAATCATGGATGTGCTGGGGTCCAGACCATCCCTGGATCAAATGAGCGCTCGCTGTAACGCCTTAAAGCCATAGCATAGCCCCTTGACGCCATGGTGTAGACCGATGAGAGAACAACGACAACAAGGATGACACCTCAATCATTTTATTCTCCTCTCCATCACATCATACCCACGCTGGGGATGTCTACGTCATCTAAGATGTCACTCACTCCTTCTTTTGAAGTTCTCTTGGAGTAGCGTCGGACTGGACTGGTGTCTAGTCCGGCTTTGTCATTTTGCGCATGCGCAGTCTGGCCGTAGTATAGAAAGCAGCAATTTTGGGGGTGCGTGGGGTGTGTATGAGGGACCAACCGTAATCGTGGCTTCGTGTGAGGTGTCAAAGAGCTCTCGTGGTGTAGACCACGACTGGTGGAACGTCCATGTCATCTGTGACGTCATTTGTGACGTCATCAGTAGAAGTAGCCAAAGTGGGCATTTTGGGGGTGTGAAGGAAGGTGTTTGGGTAGAGATGGACCATCCATGGTCCGAATGTGTCGTGTGTGGTGTCATCTTGTAGCAACGCTCGACAACGCCAAGCTTAACGCTTCAACGCCCTGGTGAAATAGCTCAGAAGCTCTGAATTTCTACATATTCCATAGAGTTGTCACTAATTCATCGAAATGCATTGAAGCCCGTCAGCGCCCATTGTTACGCCTTAACGCTCTGTCTGTACGCCTTAACGCCCGTCTCAATGCCTTAACGCCTTATCGTCCTATCCTAACGCCCTAACACGTATAGCTAGTCAATCGGTGAGCTGGGGAAGTAGCCAATCAGTGCAGCCATACGGGCATTCACGGCGTGCACACCGCAGCATGTAAAGCATGCAACAAAATGTAGCATATGACTACATATGACTCGTTATGTCTATCATAATCAACGTTGGCCATGATGGCCGAGTGGTCTAAGGCGCCAGTCTTAAGTGCTGGCCCACATATGTGGGACCTGGGTTGGAATCCCACTCCTGACACCCTCCTTTTTCGCTGTTCTTCGTCATGTTGTAAAACCATTGTACAAATATAGCACTATATATGAATCGTTAGCACCACGATAACCAGCGTTAGTCAGGATGGCAGAGTGGTCTAAGGCTCCAGTCTCAAGATCTATGAAATTGTCTTCCCTGGGATATTGGTATACTGGTCTGCACATGATGGAGTGGGTTCGAATCCCCCTCCTGACATGCACCATTTTACTGGTCACACGAAGTCGTAGAAATGAGAAAGTTATTGTTGAGATAGTGTAGTCTCTCAATTCCGGTTAAGTAAAAGTCAAGGAAAGTAATCCAATTTAGTAGTACAGGAAGTAGAAACTATCAGGGTTAATATGGAGTGTGGGGTGTCCTCTTGAAGCTCTCGTGGTGTAGACCACGACGTGAGGGCTTTCCATGTCATTTGCGACGTCATTGGTGACGTCATCAGTACGAGTAGTAGCGAAATTTTGATTATTTAACCAATACATATGGACTGATAGTAGAGGTGGTGGTGTGTGACGGTGGTGTGTGGTGGTGGTTGTAATGATGTGTGGTTGTGGTAGTAATGATGTGTGGTGGTGGTAGTAGTGGTGTGTGATGGCGGTGGTGGTGTCTGTACATTTAGGGATTAACTCGTGTCCCCCATCAGTCCATACGTATTGGTCGACTAATCAAACTTTCGCTACCACTCGTATTGATGACGTCAACAATGACGTCGCAGATGACTTGGAAATCCCTCACGTCGTGGTCTACACCACGAGAGCTTCAAGAGGACACCCTACACTCCATATTAACCCGGACAGTTTCTGCTTTCTGTACTACTGAACTGGATTACTTCCCTTGACTTTTACTCAAACGGAATTGAGAGACTACGCTATCTCGGCAACAACAGTCTCATGTCTATGACTCCGTGTGACCAGTAAAATGATGCGTGTTAGGAGTGGGATTCGTACCCACGCCCGCATGTGCAGACCAGTATACCTATACCCCGGGGAAGACAATTTCATAGATCCGGAGACTGGCGCCTCAGACCACTCGGCCAACCTGATCAACGCTGGATATCGTGGTCATAATGATGCTTCTATACTGCTAGAAAGATACGTGTCAGGAGTGGGATTCGAACCCACGTCCCATATATGTGGACCAGCACTTGAGACTGGCGCCTTACACCACTCGGCCATCATGACCAACGTTGATTATGATGAGCATAATCAGTCATATATAGTGCTATATTTTGTTACATGCCCTTATGGCTGCACTGATAGGTTACTTCCCCAACCCGCCGATTGACTGGTCTATGCGCGTTAGGGCGTAAGGATAGGGAGTTAAGGCGTTAAGATAAGACGTTGAGATGGGCGTTGAGACGGGCGTTAAGGCGTAGTGATATGGCGTAACGGCGTAACAACGATCGTTGACGGGCGTCACTGCGTTTCGATGAATTAGTGACAATTCCATGAAATATCTAGAAAATAGAGCTTCTAAGCTATTTCACCAGGGCGTTGAAGCGCTAAGCTTGGCGTTGGCGGGCATTGCTACAAGATGACACCTCGCACGACGCATTCGGATCACGGATGGTCCATCTCTACTCCAAACACCTTCCTTCCCACGCCTAAAATGCCCACTTTGGCTACGGTAAGTTCCCTAAGTATTTGCGACCCTAAGTAAATTCGAGAACGGGCATTTTTCGCCAAGTCACGTGACACTGTTTCCTAAGTAAACGAAAACGGCCCATTCGCGAGAAACCGCGGTCCTAACTATTCGAAAACCCCCCATTTATCGCCGTTGCAAGATTGATAATATTGTGGGCTTATGTAGTTGTGCGATGAAACAAACTTCCAGATCAACGAGTTTCCTTAGAATTACTATTTGATAAACCTTGCAAACTTTTTGAGCACATAACCAATTGTAACAACTAAGTTGATTTTCATTATGTCTCAAACGAAATGTTTCCAGTGTTTGAACCGCGATTTTTCATGGTCATTAAATTGAGAATATTGCTGGTTTACGGGGATGTGCGATATTAAACATTGCCGATTGAAGAGAGCATACGTTCGATCGGCAATGATACTGAAAATATATTTTTGTACTGTTCAGACAAAAATAATTTAGAAACGTTTTATTTCCAACGAACGCGGCATTCAGAATATTTTACGGCCGTAGAATTCGCGGTGATGCACATACCGAATAAAGTTTGCGCCCTTGTATTAAACTTTTCAGGAGCAAGCAAACTGGGATAAATAATTATTCCACCGAACATAAACTGAATAGAGATTTTTTGTCATCTTTCTTTTCCAGATGGTGATTTATATCGGGTGTAAACTCCCTATTTTGGAGATGCCAAAACAGTGTAAAAGACAACCAGACGCGTAACGTATAACGGTGGAAATACATTCAAATCCACAATAATGATAACCGGTCAAGTTAACGCTCATTATTGATATTCCGGATGAATTCAAGTCAATAATTCTTTTTCTTTTCTCAGATCGCGATTGATATTGAGCATAATAACTCTTGATTTGGAGACAGAATCCGAGAGTCGTAACTTACCACAAACAGTATAATGGAGGAAAGCCATTCAAATGTCCCACCTGTCCATACATCCCCATCTGTGAATAACGAAATTTGAGATTGTTGTACAGAATTAGCCTATATCAACACATCTCCACCACACAATGCTTATATTAGAATAAACTTCATGAAATGCATATCTATAAGTATAACCCACTGTAGTTACTGTGAGGTGACAATGTAGTATTCAACTGAGAGCCAATGAAAAACGAATGACCACTAGCAACTTATGAATAATTTGTATTCATGTTCATTGACGGAAAGCCATTCAATTGCTCCATCTGCTTTCATTAGTACTGCTCCTACTGATGACGTCACCGCTGATGACGTCACCGATGACGTCACAGATGACATGGATCTTCCTCAAGTCGTGGTCTACACCACGAGCGCTTCAACTTGAAACCTCTCACGACGCCACCACCACGGATGGTCCCTCATACACACCCCACGTACCCCCAAAATTGTTGCGTTTTATAATACGGCCCGGCTGCTCATGCGCAGAATGATGAAACCGGACTAGACACCAGTCAAATCCGACGCTACCCCAAGAGAACTTCAAAATAAAACCTCATACGGTGAAGCGATCGGATAGGAAGCCATATTAGTCCATCTAGACCTGTTTGATAAGGGTTTTCCCTAGTTTAGGGTTAAAGTCCGTGTTTCCGAATTTCATATCTTCAAACTCCATCCTAATTTAACATGCACCCACCCATGACCTGATCGATCTGGACGAGCGCTTCACGTTGATACCTCCCGCGGCCCATTTGGACCAATAGTGACCCACCTCGACCCCAAAAAGTCCATCACCATGCCCCTTTTTAGTGCGCATGCGCGGAATGACGCCAGTTTCACGTCACACCCATCCAGTCGGATGCTTCCTCACGAGAGCTTCACGATGACACCCCAATGATCCGATCGGACCATTATGGGCCAATCCAGTCCCCAAAACGTCCACCTCGATCTGCCTGCCCAGTGCGCATGCGCAATGCGAACTTTTGAACAGATTTCAACTAATGGCTTCGGGACCCCTGCATCGTGTTCTACGTGGCGAGACGAGAAAAACAAGGTGCCACACCCTATACCGCAAATGTCGATGCGTAGGTTTCCCAAACATTGTTCACTGCTCCAATAATCGAACACATTTTTTCTTAGGACAGTTGGTGTCAAATCCAAACATGCATGAAATAAAAATAAAAATAAAACAAAAAACAAATTATTTTCTGCAAAAGAGAAGTTATCATTAGTTTTCCTTGAAGACAGCAAGGCATCAGGATGTTCCTAATGAAAATGCTGGAGATGAATTGAGACAAGCAGAGTTTAGATTTTAAAACTTGATACGAAGACCGCTGAATCATCAAAATGATTTATGGTCTGATTGAATTCAAGAGAAAAATTGATCAACTAATGAGGACGGCTACCTCTGCTCTGTTAAGCGCGTTGATCAGGTGACAATTGATGGCACCTAGTGACCGGTCGGCAGTGAACATCAGTGAATACCCATCCTTTCCCGGTTAGCATCTGCATTCTAATAAAATAGAAAGACAATTTGGTATGATGTTTAAACCTGTCTTCCCTTATGAATCAAGTTGCGTATATGGAAATCAGTTTTGAGAGATTGAATAATTCTAAAATTAATAAATTTGATGTAAATTCAAAACCCAATTATTCCTTTCAATTATTTTTTATACTAATAATTTCAGGTCAAACGAAACTTGAAAGTTACTTTCTGCAAACATCTTCATGAGAAACCTAGAGATTGTGAAAAACTATTTATGGTGATTTTTTTGGAATGAACTTTCGAAAGAAATATAAAATGATAGAATTATAAAACCTGTACACTTTATTTTTTTGTCTTTGATATTACCTAATGCGTACATTAGTTTTCTATTTTAGTTTTCCACCATCTAATACTTGCCGTATGATAGAGATGAATGGTGTTGGCGATATCAACCAGAAGCCGCAGTCTGACGACCGACCGGTACCAGTCCTCAACGACATGCAGAAAATGAATTATCTGGGCCAACCAGCTTGTAACCTTGGACGATTGGGTCAATCTACAAACCAATATCCGGAAGATAAACCACAGATGGTAAGGAGGTGGACAAATCAGTGATTATTTTGTAGAATGGGATCTATTAACTTACCAGTTACCGGGTGTAGTAAGAGAATTTTCACAATGATGGTTTATTATTAATCTTGACATATATGTAGCTTATTAATAATTTTAACACATATGAACCCGATAACTATAAATAGGGTTCAACAATACATTTTCACCAAGGTAAAACAGTACATCGTCCTCAGTGCTCATTTGTTATGTTCTGTTAATCTTTTAATGGATGATGTAAATATAGTACACGACTTTTATATCTTCCCAGAATATTTCCAGGAATGATCATTTGATATTTGATTATCAAGCTTGGTATTAGAACAGTCTATACCAGGAAATGTTGCCAGGAGTGACCATAACTTCTAACAGTACATGGTCCCACAATTACATCAAGCTATTCAGTAGATTTTCTGGATTTAATTTACGCTTGCTTTTCCCCATTTTAGTGGAGCCTGCAAAACATGGATGGCAACAAGAGGAAACAAAAAGAGCTCAATTGGCCCCAAGACCTCTCGGCTGTACTGATTCAGATGCAAGAGTGGTTTAACCAAAGGGAAGTTTCTATATAGTTGTTTAGTATACACATGCACTTCAACTCAAAGGTTAATTTACACGGAGTTCTGGCTCATCACCAGATTCATGTGTGGTGTAGGTATACACTTGTATACATGAAAGGAATCAATATTATTCTTCACAGGATTGCTGTAAAAAATAAGTCGAAGATTAAC
Source organism: Hanleya hanleyi (assembly GCA_036873755.1). NCBI lineage: Eukaryota > Metazoa > Mollusca > Polyplacophora > Lepidopleurida > Hanleyidae > Hanleya > Hanleya hanleyi. Next base: position 337,931 of record JAVTVY010004953.1, read on the forward strand.
AAAAAAAAAACATTCCGAGTGGTAATAAACTGACCAATCACAGGCCACTGTAGTCACTGGTTGCATCAAATATTTGACCAAAATGACGCTTTCATGTCTGTTTGATTGCTGATACTTTGTTCAAATGAAGAAATGATTGAGAATATATATCCTATAAAAACATGTTATTCATAAGTTGGTCCAATTCAGGTTTACATGATGTTTACTAGGTAGCACTATTGAGAAACTGTCATATATTATGAGAATATAATGGCTTTAACGCGGTCGAAGCACTGTTTGAAATCAATATAAGTTTCAGTCCAATGGCTGATGCAAAAAAATGTGTTTATGTTTGTGGAAAACACAAGAATCTTCAAAAGTCTAAGTCTTCCCCAATTTTCAGGTGGCATGTTTCACACAGTACAAGTGTTTTGGACCTAGGATGTACACTGAATGTAGATTTCGAATCAACATTTGAAAGCAAATTAAAAATGGTCAGACTTGATTTACTTTCTAATGAACAAAATCAGTCATCTCTTTTTTCGCAATAATCCGGGTTTCAGAATTGCCACAACGCCCTTTAAAGAAAGATAATCTTTATATCCAATATGTATGGCCATAATGCATCATGGGGTCATTGTTGAGTTTAGTGCTCTCTCCAAATAGGGGGACAAATAGAGATAGGTATATATGTAAGGGGACATTAGGGGTGAGCTTTATAGTTAGCATAGTGCCTAGATTTTGAATTCGACAGCCATCAGAAGGATTAGGCTTAGGGTTTATTTTGTAGATATTTAGCTTAGGTTCTTATCTGGTTAGGAGTTGTGCTCAAAACCCAACAATGACCTAATAAGGTAATAACAAAAAACAAACCTTTCTTTAATGTGATCATTTTATTGTGGGTCGTGCATGGTCACATTTTCTTGATTGACAATTCAGTCCATGATGGTATTGAGGATTGATACCAAACTAATAGTTGTGGCAAGTTCGAGAACTACGAGATTGCAATAAACCTAAACAAATGACCTGGCCGTCCAGATGATGAAAACAGAAGACAAATACATTTGTCACCATCCACTGTGCATTAAATTGATGTCCCGTCTTGCCGAGCAATACTCCGTGATGCTTGGATTATGATTGTCCTTTCTTTCTGTCAGATCCGGTATTCATTATTTAGCCGTCGTCCACAAAATGGCTTTTTTTCGCTGGACACTTGGCATCAGATCCAAATACAGTAAATTCCAAGTGATTCACCATCGACATTCATCTAAACAATTAGCCAATTTTTGCTCTGCCATGATTTTCTCTGGCATGATAAAACAAAATCCTACTCATGGAACAAAAAATTTGAACACACCCCTTTTCATCGTGAGTTCCTGTCGCGACGAACACCAGATCGGAGAATACAAATCCCGTGAAAGTGCAGACGGTGTTTAGATTGATATAAGTGACAGTGACAGCGTTGATCAAGTGACAGTTGATGGCACCAGTGACCAGTCGTCGGTGAACAGCAGTAAATACCCATCCTTTCCCTGTTAACATCTGCATTTTAATGGTATAGAAAGTCAACTTGGTATGACGTTTAATCCCACGAAGCCAGTTGCGTATATGAAATTCATTTTTGAGAGAAAGAATAATTCCAAAACTAATAAATTTGATGTAAATTCAAAACCCAATTATTCCTTTCAATTATCTTTTATACTAATTATTTGAGGACAAACGAATCTTGACACTTTGTTTGCTGACTTGTGAAAAGCTATGATGAAGTTTTTGGAATGAGCTTTCGAAAGAAATATAAAGTGATGAAATTTTTATACCAAAACATTGCAATTTTTCTTTGATATTTTCCGATATGTAGATCAGTTATGTATTTTAGATTTGTAATCTAATACTGGCGGTAAGATAGAGATGAATGGTGTTGGCCATATCAAACGGAAGCCGAAGTCTGTCGTCCAACCGGTACCAGTCCAACCTCAACGAAGTGCTGAAAATGAATTATCTGGGCCAACCAGCTGGTAACATTGGACGTTTGGGTATATCTGCTAACCATTATGCTGAAGATGAAAGTCAGATGATTATGGGATGCACCAACCAATGGTTACCTTGTAGAATGGGATCTAGTAACTAACCAGTACCAGGAAAAGTAAAGAAAATTTTCACAATGATAGTTTATTATTAATCTTGGCATATATGTAGCTTATTAATAATCTTAACTCATATGGACCCGATAACTATAAATACGGCTCAACAATACATTTTTACCAAGTTAAAACACTGCATCGTCCTCAGTGCTCATCTGTTATGTTCTGTTAAAATTTTAATGAATTACGTCCACACGTCTAGCATTAGTACTGTAAATGTGATACACGACTGTTATATCTTCCCATAATATTTCCACGAATGGTCATGCTCTAATATTTGATTCTCAAGCTTAAAAATTGAACAGTCGGTACCAGAAAATGTTGGCCGGGGTGACAGTATACTTCTAACAGTACATGGTCACACAACTACATCAAGCTATTCAGTAGATTTAATTTACGTTTGCTTTTCCATTTTAGTGGAGCCTACAAAACATGGATGGCAACAGGAGGAAAGAAAAAGAGCTCGATGAGCCCCAAGACATCTCAGCTGTTCTGATTCAGATGCAAGAGTGGTTTAACTAAAGGGGAAGTTTCTATATAGTTGTTCATTATACACAAGATTCATGTGTGGTGTAGGTATACATTTGTACATATGAAAGGAATCAATATTACTCTTCACAGGATTGCTGTAAAATATAATTCGAAGATTAACACAAAAAACAATCCGAGGGGTAATAAACTGACTAATCACAGGCCACTGTAGTCACTGATGTATCGGCGGTATCCAAGGTAATGATGTATCGGTGGCATCCATGGTAATCATGTATCGGTGGTATCCATAATAATGATGTATCGGTGGTATCTATGTTAATGATGTATCGGTGGTATCCATGGTAATGATGTATCGGTGGTATCTATGGTAATGATGTATCGGTGGTATCCATGGTAATGATGTATCGGTGGCATCCATGATAATGATGTATCGGTGGTATCCATGATAATGATGTATCGGTGGTATCTATGGTAATGATGTATCGGTGGTATCCATGGTAATGATGTATCGGTGGTATCCATGGTAATGATGTATCGGTGGTATCCAAGGTAATGATGTATCGGTGGGATCCAAGGTAATGATGTATCGGTGGTAGCCAAGGTAATGATGTATCGGTGGTAGCCAAGGTAACGATGTATCGGTGGGATCCACGGTAACGATGTATCGGTGGTATCCATGGTAATGATGTATCGGTGGTATCCATGGTAATGATGTATCGGTGGTATCCATGGTAATGATGTATCGGTGGTATCCATGGTAATGATGTATCGGTGGTATCCATGGTAATGATGTATCGGTGGTATCCATGGTAATGATGTATCGGTGATAGCCATGGTAATGATGTATCGGTGGGATCCAAGGTAATGATGTATCGGTGGGATCCAAGGTAATGATGTATCGGTGGTAGCCAAGGTAATGATGTATCGGTGGTAGCCAAGGTAATGATGTATCGGTGGGATCCAAGGTAATGATGTATCGGTGGGATCCAAGGTAATGATGTATCGGTGGTATCCAAGGTAATGATGTATCGGTGGTATCCAAGGCAGTGATGTATCGGTGGTATCCAAGGTAGTGATGTATCGGTGGCATCCAAGGTAATGTTGTATCGGTGGCATCCAAGGTATTGATCTATCGGTGGTATCCAAGGTAATGGTGTGAATACTCTAGAAGCTGAACTGTTCCATCTAGACATTAAATTTGGTATAAAGCATTGGCGTGTGGCAAAGCACAAGCCTATTGAAATTAGATACATTTTGATGGTTTTTGTGATTTCCATGGCAACAAGATGGAAAATATCCATGTAACGACGTTGACTCTCTACAAGCCGGACCATTGCAGCTGGAGATTTCAAATTTCGTATGCAACATTGCTGTGTGAAAGAGCACATGCCTATTCAAATTGGATACATTTTGATGGGTTTTTTTGGTGGTTCCCATGGCAACTAAATGGAAAATATCCATATTATTATGTTGACGCTCTAGAAGCCGAACTGTTGCAGCTGGTTCAGATTATTATTGGGGTTCAAAGCCAGAATGGCTTGAAGCCTTTTGTTTTTGTTCAGAATATTTTTGTTCTTCTGCCATATTTTTCGCACGTAATGTCAAATTATTTGTTATAATCCTCCAATGCATCCAACATCTTGCACTAAATTTATCATATTTTAATCTTTTACAAGCCACTGCTAAAGCATCTTCTGCATTCAACCAAATCTTTTAGGCTTTTTCATATGCATTTTTCATCCGTTGTCTACCAATATACACTGACTAAAACTGTCTGACTGAGAGGTTGTTGCACCTTTTCGGTGCTGCCTCATGTTATCTTTGATATTTCCTAATGTTTACATCAGTTTTCTATTTTAGTTTTCCGCCATCTAATACTTGCCATATGATAGAGATGAATGGTGTTGGCGATATCAACCAGAAGCCGCAGTCTGACGACCAACCGGTACCACTCCAACCTCAACGACATGCTGAAAATGATTTATCTGGGCCAACCAGCTGGTAACCTTGGACGATTGGGTCAATCTACTAACCAATATGCTGAAGATGTAGAATAGTAACTAACCAGTACCAGGAAAGGTAAGGGCATTTTCGCAATGATAATTTATTATTAATCTTGACAAATATCTATGCGATAATTATAAATATAGCTTGGAATATAGGGATGGGATATTTCAAGTTTCTGACTTGCACCAACCTTGTTGTCCAGTTAGTTGTGTTTTCCAGCAAACGAAAGAACCATTGTGTAAATCTTGCGTGTCAATTCTGTTAATAGTTACAACACATACATTTGTATAAGGGAAGTGGGAAGAGGTGCCGACATACTGGTAGAGCCACATGACTTCACAGTATAGTCTTCCGGTTAACCTATTCTAAAGCACAGTAACTTATGCAAGACTTCGTTTGCTGTTACCAAAGATCGATTGACGATAACGAATTTTGCATTGCAGGACTTTGCTGATCCGAGGACAATTCTGAGGTCTGTCAACTAACACTGCCACGACGATGTGCTGAAGATGACTTTTTGACAGCCAACCAACCATGCACTAGGGCAGTGCTGAAATGTATCAACTAACCAGTATGATGACCTCTATGCTGAAGATGAATTGTGAAAGCCAACCATCTATAATCTAAGACAATCATGACATCTGTCACCTAACCAGTACGATGACCTCTATGCTGAAGATGAATTGTGAAAGCCAACCATCTATAATCTAGGAAGATGAATTGTCAGTCAAGCATCCATAACCTTGGACAATGATGACGTCTATCAACTAACCAGTGTCGTCACCATTTTGCTGAAGATGAATTGTGGACCAGTCAACCATTATCTAGGGAAATGCTGACATCGATCAACTAACCAGTATCTTGACCTATATGCTGAAGATGAATTATGGACCAATCAACCATTAACAACCAACCATCCGTAATCTAGGGCAATGATGACGTCCATCAACTAACCAGTGTCGTCACCATTTTGCTGAAAATGATTTTGGACCAACCAACTGGTAACCTTGGATATGCTGAAGATCAACCTCAGATGACGATAGGATGTACCAACCAATGACTATATTGTACAATGGAATCCAGCAGCTAACTAGTACCGGGAACCAGGTATAGTAAAGGGTATTATCACAATGAAAGTTTATTATTAATCTTGACAAATATGTATTCGATAATTATAAATATAGCTTGGAAGAGAGAGATGGGATATTTGAATTTTCTGACTTGTATCAACCTTGTAGTCCAGTTATTTGTGGTGTTAACCATCTATAACCTAGGACAATGATGACGTCTATGAACTAATCAGTGTCGTGGCCTATATGCTTAATTGTGGACTAATCAATCACTTAGACTTTAGGACCAGTGATGTCTATTGACTAGTCAGTAACAGGCGAACAAATAATTAACATAACGAAAGGAATTATCATCTAGGTGAACTGAGCCAAGGAAGAGTGAAAACTTTACTTATACACAGGCAAGCCGCTACAAACCATTACAACGTCGTAACTGGTTGGTTACTGTTTGGTGGAGTACTGATTGGTACTGGTGGGAAAGGTCCTCTTGCAGAACTGTCTGATCTGTACCAACCGGTTACTACGAATTACCCACTGATTGGCTACCAGACAGTTACATGTACAATCACTTACCGCTATATTACCAGACCAATTTTTCACACTTGGTATTTGGTAACAATGCAGTAACGCATCCGTATACCTTGATTGGTTACTGCTCAGTTACTGAATGGCTACCAACCCATTTCTGTTTACCTACAATACCTCTTGATGACTGCATGGTAGTGGTAGGAAAGATCTCCTTTGGTACCGTTCAGTTGTCAAGTTGGTTACCTATCAGTAAACGGTGGATATTACCATATGGTCACCAATCAGTTACCATACATTTCAGTTATGGTATAGCCTATTGGTTACAAATCATTAACTGACCAGCTTTCCTTCAAGTCGGAACAGTACAGTGCTGCAAATTCGTGATCGTGGTTGCTACCAATCGGTTAAAATCAGTTACTGTCATTTACTGCCACGTGGTAACTGATTGATAACTACACAGTACTATTCAGCCAGGACTTCACGGTACCAAGCTTAACATTTCTGTGCAGTACCAATTGGTTACCTAGAGGTTACCAACATGGAAATGAATGGTTCATGAGGGGTACAGAACTGAGTGATGAAAGTTTGTCTGTGTATTAGCCCGAAGAGGTAATGTGAAGCAATCCCAGACATAATCTTTGCTTTGTGGTTACCACTCATAATTTATACCTTCAACCTTAGGTCTTTCATCCTTGAAACCTGTTTTTTGTGGTTTCCGCCTTTTAATTAAAAATTGTCTGGTATAGATTTTTGACTTACACAAAGATTTCGATCTCGCCTTATTTGTCTTCGGGTTGTAGTCCCCACAGGATTGCCATCGGGGAAAGCTAATGGTCTACTTGCTTATCATAATACTAAAACCTCTCCAATGAACATTGGACATATGGCATACTTGTGACACTATGGAATGGATTGTGAAAAAAAGATGTCGTACAGCTCAATACATCGTGCTACATAAGATATAAGCCATGTTATGGTACATCACCATATGGGTCGTTGTCGAGTTGTTGTTGTCGATTGCTGACTTGAAGAACAGTGCTTGAGGGAATAGACACCTAATGATGGAGGTTAGGGTTTTGATTATTTATAGCGGAAGGATTCGTTTTAGCGTTAGTTCCAATCAAGTCAGCTGACGGGTGAGGATGGTGGTAGATGTTAGATGATAGGGATTGGGATTAGCTCAGGGATTAGCTAAGGGATTAGCACTTGGGATTCAGTGTTAGCAGTTTGCCTCTATGGCTGACAACGACACCATGGCCATATCAGTACCACTTTGTAACACTGACCTGTACCAGTCTGTAAAAGTGACCTGTACTATTTTGCGACATATCCTCTAGGCAACCTGTATCATTTTGCGACCTATCCCCCTTGGCAATCTGTACCATTTTTCAAAAATACCAAATACCAATATTCTTATGCATTGTACATTCTAAACTTTATAACTATGCAGATGACAACTCTTTTTCTGTAATTGCTGATAATTTGGAAGAAGTTAAGAAACTGTTAGAGATTGACTGTAAAAGGATACTGCAATGGCTCAGACTAAACTATTTTCAAGCCAACCGAGATAAATTTCAATGCATGTTACTAACAAATAGAAACCAAGCACATTCTGGCACTAAAATGAGAATAGGTAATGAATGGTTAGAGTGCCAGGAAAATGTTAGACTGATAGGCATTGACATAGATAACAAATTGAACTTCAGTATACATATCTCTAATCTATGCAAAAATGCTAGTCGTCAGCTAAATGTTTTGTACAGGCTGTGCCCGTATTTAGACAAAGAAGAGTCTAGACTCTGTATTTATAAAACTTTTATCCTGTCTCATTTTAATTACTGTCCAATTGTCTCGCATTTTTGTGGGAAAATCAATACGAAGAAACTGGAAGAGATTAATTTTAGAGCTCTTAAATTTGTACACCAGGATTTTAACGCTTCTTACGAGAATCTTTTATCTAGGACTGGTATGTCAAACCTAGAAGTCAATAGACTAAAGTGCTTAGCACGAGAAGTTTTTAAAGCTGTTAGCGTCTCACCTCCTTTCTATATAGCCGACTTATTTAATTTTAGAAATAATTTAAAAAACCTTCGAGGTGACATTATTCTTACTTTGCCTGATGCCAAGAAGGTCTGCACTGGTTTCAAATCTTTTAAATACTATGATGCACATGTCTGGAATCCACTTCCCAACGATTTTAGAACTACTACTGATTTTGACTTTTAAAAAGTTGCTAATTGACTGGAGTGGCCCATCCTGTACATGTAACCTATGTCACAGTAACTAGTAATTTTATATGTAGATTTAAATAATATACTTTTATTTGTTACACATTATGTAATGTAATAATTGTTATTATTATGCTGCTGAATAGCATGTCAGATCTATTTCTATCTATGTATATCTTTCATGTTTTTATGTTCTTATTTATCTCGTTATCCTAGTCGGTAAAGCTAGCCTTTGAGCTAATGTTTGCATTTAGAAACACTGACTTTAAATAAAACTTGAAATGAAATGATATGAATATACTATATCTAATACACAGAAATATTTATTGTAATCGTTTGTCTATCTGATAGGTTTGATCACTACTTTCAGTCTGATCTGAAAAGATTGGAATTAGAGACAAGAGTATATTGGATATCCACTATACTTAATTAGAATCGTATTGTACAAGCTTATGTTAATCTATGTATGTTCACATCAATGGGCGGATGGCCTGTTTAGTCCCAGGTGGAGCGATGATGTGACCAGTAATACGTGTTTGTCACAAGGTTTCAGTTCATAAACCATGATGTGTGTATATTTGTACCATAAAAACTTTTACAAATCAATGGTGACCTATAGGTTAAATGCATGAAAAATAAAATAGAAATCACATAATTGTTCACCCATGCTTTTCCAGAGTTTCTCCTTTTAATAGAAAGGTTTTATTTCTGGTTTTTAATGCAGGGTTAAGTAAGTTTTTATACACAACTTTAATAATACACAGTCAACGATATTAATTCATGAACATTGTATTATGGTATTTATAATATCAAATTTTTGTATGACCAATAAAGCTATTGTAATTATTATTGAACTTTTAGTTTTGTATTACAATTATTGGGTCGACCATTGTCTTGACCCAATGGAGAAACTCGCGATACCTTCACTGACTAGCAATCTGCTTCTGGCGCTAATCAGTTTGTCGTTAACAACATAAATGCTTATGAAAGGGGAAATATTTATAACTGAAGGCCATACTTTTTAATTAGACGTGTACATTGGAACTTGTCAAAACCTAGAAGTTTAGCTCCGCATAGTTTATTTAGTATAGTATATAATAATCTGAACTCTAACAAATAACCAAATTTACTCTCTGATACTCTTAATATATCACGCTTGAAAAATCTCCCCAGGGCGTCGTCATAATGTATTGGTGTTCACTCGAATGTCAATAATGCCAAAGACGGTCACATGGGTGTGTAGGTTTGAACCTTTGGCGATTTTACTGGACATCAGATATAAGCAACACCTGCACTAACTGCCTGTACTTTTTTTACGGCCTTAGTGAAAATTGTCCGCTTGAACACCAAAACATTATGATTGAACCCCGGTAAATGAAATCAGTTTTAAGGAGTATGTATGCGGAGCTAACTATTGACAAGCCCCAAGATGGATGACTAATTGAACGGCACAAATTTTAGCGCATGAAAGCAGCATAATATCGTCCTGTTATTTAAAGGAAGGACCCAGTTTGACACCCTCTTTGAAATATACGGGTACAAGTTATTAAATATCTCGTTCTCTGTATTTGATCTCTGCTCACGTTGACATCAATGTGCAGATGGCACGGCCAGTCCCAAGTGGTGATGTGACATTTTCACGAGGGTTCTTCTAAAATCATACGTGCCTATATATATTGTTACCCCTCAGCCCGATTGGGCTCGGGGGTATTGTTATCGCTCCCATCTGTCCGCAAGTCCGTCCGTCCTCTTTTCAGAAGGACTCTTGTGTTGAGAACTGTTGAAGGCAGTCCGCCGAGACTTCTGTCCAATAAAATCGTATGGCATGTAACCTTTATGTGCCTTTTGTACGTTTCATTGGTCCGACCCACGTCCGTTTGTCTGACCCGTCCACTTTTTTGTCCATCTTTATCATGCTTCAATTCCAACATTGTTATTATGGACCTTTTTGTGGTAAGTTTATAAAATCCGGGGGTGGTAAAATCATCCACATAATAATTTCTCTGTATTCAGAAATGTTTTCTTTTCATTCTACTTCCAAAATATTCATGGAATGTTCCACGCGTTTTCCCTGATCTACAAAAATCTACATATTACATACACCTAAATTATGTTTTTGCAGGGGAGATACTCACAGAGGATTGAGCTGTAATGTGCTGAAAATGAAATAAAAGTTTAAATCTACAGTTTAAATCTCCAGTCTTTTGTTTTCGTGAATTACCATTTACCAATTACTCAGTTGGCTTTAATTTTTCTGAACCTATAATTTGTGAAATTGCCACGCCTTGGGAACACTTATAAATAGTAGTTTGGTATCATTCGGGGAACTAATGTCTTCATTAAGGATCAGCAGTGAATCTTATAGATCCACGTTTATAATATACAAAGGCTTTCTTTCTGAATGATACACTGAATAAATCCGATGTTTACTTGCTGTATCTTCTGAATAAATGTATGAAACAACTTTAATATCTTTTAGATGTACATGAAATGAATCTATCCAACTTGATAATGAAAGTAATTTCTATTACAACAATAAATTGTACCACAACTACAACCCCCCCCCCCCCGCCACCCCTTAAATGAACGCTATTCAAAGAAAATGATGACCAATATGAGTACAGCATTCATTTTTGGATTTGCACAAAAGCCCCAGCGAACAGGAAAACCACGGACAGAAGCTTTAATGGGAGTACAGAAAGCTACTGACTACCTAGTCAACTATCTGACTGGCTGAAACATTAGACTACACGACGAGAGTTAATTGGAATTATCTGCAGTTTTTTTTATGTGTTTGTGCCGAACTTTCCACAACGAATGTAATAGTTACATGCATTTATCAGACTCTTGAGACTGACTTCAATTCCCCCCGCCACTTAAGAGACACGAAGGTAACACAAAATCCTCCATTTTCAACTCGAGCGAGATTGATGGTTTTGGGTTTTCCTGAGATTTGAAACAGTATATTTAAAGACAATGAAATCCTATGAAGGGCAAGGCTATCGGCTAGCGTATATCATATTTGATGTCTACGTGTAATTCCCCTCAACCACCACTCCTCTGTGGGCTGTTAGGAGCTTTACGTTTTGAATATTTCCTTGATATTAAAAGAACAGCCAAATCCAAAGCGCGTCGAGGTAGACCGATGTCTTACAATAAATGTGTTGTTTTTATTGACCTGGCAATTCTTAACGGAAGATGCCAGGACCAGGCACATATATTTATAAATCTCTATTCCACGGGGAATGTACTCGGTCGCACACGAATGCTGACTGGTAGTTGCATCAAACTTTGGCTTCAGTGGATAAAACAGAGCACGTCGGGGTATCGAACCCGAGGCCTTTCACATGCAAAGCGAACGCTCTACCACTGAGCTACATCCCCAAATGTTTCAAACGAAATAGAGTAGAACTGTCTGTTAAGCCAGTCGTTTTATTTCAGTCGGTGATTTGATTCATGTATTGTATATTGTATATGTGATTGGGAGAGTCTCAGTCATAATTGATGATGGTTCCTAAAGGGCGATGCCAAGAATATCACCAGTGAGTGGCCTTATTGTTTGCGACCCTGTTTTATTTCGTATTTACGAAAATGTCCGTATATATATTTGAATATAATAACTTCAATCTGTATCATTCATTTTCAATTCGAAATGCAATTAAGCCGTAAATAGAAAGATATGGAGGAAAATTATAGTGCATTCCGATTTTTCTTGTGTTATACTCAGAAGTCGGGCAATTGTCTTTCAGTCTGCGGCATGGAACCGCAATATTTTCAGAAAATCCGTGTGATTCCCAAAGTGGCTCAGAAAATCAACAAAACCCAAATAATAATTTTTTAATGTATGTTTAAATAGTGCAAACACAGCTGCCATGGTCTATTATCGCTTCAGTTCTTCTTCCAATATCAACCGAAGGTGTTGTATCTGAACATTTATTATGAAGAGCTACTGTCTACCCAGTCAACGATCTGATTGGCTGAAATATAGTCAGGCAGCCAGATAGTCCGGCAGATATGTAACAAGAAATGGGTCGGCTGTGCACTTTGTGATAAAAGCATAAAACTTTGCATAGTGACAGAGAAACACATATTATTTATTTTTAAAGGGGGAGTCCGGCTTGAAAATCTTGGATTTCAAAATGGCCGCCATTAGAAATCATCAAATTCGCAAATCGGCACTTTTAAGACACATAGAAGATTAATTTAAACGGTTAAATCAGCGATACGGATTTGATATTTTTGGAACATCATGATGTCTTGCCGGCATCATTGAAAACTGTTGACCGCTTCACTCTTGCAGGAAACAAGCCTATGTTTATGTATACTATGATTGTCTTTTTGAATTTAGTGCTAATACTGTTATATAGAATATGGAATAGGACTTTGGACTATGGACGCGGATATTCTCTAATAGGCGACGGCTGAATTATAAATGACGGACTAGACGATTGTAATTACAACACATATAAGGGAAGTGGGAAGAGGTGCCGACATACTGACTGCGTCACCTGACTTCACAGAATAGTCTTCTGGTTATCCTATTCTAAAGCACATACCAAGAATCTAACGATTCGTGATATGTGTTGTATCTCAGGTACGCTTTTATTGTACCTGTTCATGTGGTAACTTGGATGACATGACCACACGGCCCCTAGCACCGGCATAAGCGGTATTAGATACAAATCTAGAGAGCTATGATGGAAATGCTCTGACAACTCGTATACTGGTAATTGGTGAGCTGTTTCGCTGTGACAACTCGTACATTGGAGATTGGTGAGCTGTATCGTCGTCAGATGTAAATGACGGCATTTAACACAAAAGACTAGTCTGTAAGGCCCGATGTCGACCCAGCATCAACTTCCCACAAATGCCAACATATATCAAAGACCAAAAGGTCTGTACAGGGGGCGGGCCTCGGGGACGAAACGTCCACCAGCAGAATCTCGCCATATACAGGTAAAAATTACAAGACATATAAGGGAAGTGGGAAGAGGTGCCGACATACTGACTGCGTCACATGACTTCACAGAATAGTCTTCTGGTTATCCTATTCTAAAGCACATACCAAGAATCTAACGATTCGTGATATGTGTTGTATCTCAGGTACGCTTTTATTGTACCTGTTCATGTGGTAACTTGGATGAAAGTTTGCGTACCCAAGGAAGTTGACCAACACACTTTTGCTGCACCAGAACGGATGGATTTTGAGATGGCGGCAATTTTGTCAAGATGGCTGTCGAGAATTGCTTATTTCGACGGTTAAATGACTTAGGTGAATCGATAGACAATTTACTTTTGGGTGACTTAAAAGGGTGTTTGGCATCAGTGGACACTCATTCACGTAGCTGATACCTGCAATATATCAAATTAGTCATATTTGAGAGAGAAATTCCAGCACAATGTGGGTTAACCTTGTTGCATCAACAGCTTATCATGCAGCCACATCAGCTACTACTGATAGAATGCGCTGGCATCTGAAAATGGGCACCAAACTGGCTGTCATTCATCTTTGGTATAAGTTCCCTATCCAAACTCACGTAGAGAAGCTTTTCCTGAATAACTGAGAAGAAACCAAGTCCAAATGAGACGGGCCTGAACGGCGGGTCTCTATACGCACTCCCTTCGGTGGGGAGCTCTTTCTGACCTCCACTAACATCAATTGTCCCATTGCTACTTGTATGATCAAACAGTAACTCAGTATAACCTCGTAGACAATAGCATTCTTCAACGAGGTCGATCCTGGCTCAACCCTCGACAACTTGCGGCACAGTGGACTTAGTTGAGTCAGTTGAGTACGATTAGGTCATACATGTACATGGACTAGATACGTTCCTTGGTGAGCTTTTAATGGTTAAAAATCCCTGTTAGTACACCATCTTGGATATCAAGCTTTTCTCCATCAGCGAACATTGAAGCATAAAATGGATATCTCATATAAGGCTGGATTACACATTGCTTTAGCCGAGGAAACTGGTTAAGAGACTTCTACTGTGTGAAACAATGCTCAGTCGAAGACGACCACCATTATCATACACATGGATACTAAAATACTAACAAAAGACTAAATCTGATAATCCCTTCAGTCTTCTTCAAGATATAGCCAGTGGAAGTGGCATGATCAATATCAGTTGATTCTGCCTTGGCGACATTGGGTCCAGCCCTGTCTGGCGATGTCCTCAAAATATTCTCCCTACTCCTGGAGCTAAACGGCTGAAACTTACCACACAATTTCTGGGTCAAGCTCTATTCCTTAACCTTGCCCTTCAAGATTAGATTACTATGATGGAGTTTTTGAGATCCCGTCATGTCCCATGGTTGTGCTTTTCCGTGATATCTTGCAAACCTATAGTATTATGCAAGCATGTCTAGAATTTTCTCAATAGGATATGCCACTAGTCAGAGTTTCAGCCGCAAATTTTTAGAAAGTTTTAACTGGATGAACTGGCTTTGCCATGCATGTCGGTTTACTGTGCTAGCATTGTTTCATTTTTGAAGGAACGTTATGCTGAGTTCCATTACCAGATTCATATTTATCAGTTACTACGGAAATGGAATAAGCTCATATCAGTAATCCATATTATATTCGTTGACTATAAATTCTTTAATGATCGAACCTAGTTGCATGGTAGAGTTGGTTATTCATAATGTTGTGGACAAAGTGTCACAGTTTGAAGCATTGAATGGGGATGAGGCTGGTTCCCAGGTTGCCTATCCTGCCAGCCGAGTCGCCAAAAGTGTGATTGAAATCCAAAGTTCCAGTACTGGCATACAAACCTGCAGGTTGAACTACAAGTTCGGGTGTTTGCATCATTTGTATAGCTGATTCGGGTATGGGATTTCAACGACAAACTGAGTCCAAGAATATTGCACTCAAATATACCAAATACAGGCATGACTACATATTTGAATAGCTTGTCAATGAGCATTGTATCATCCTCAAATCACAATTCTAGTTTCCAGTAATGGTGATATACACAAAGGAAAATGGTGACGGTGGTGCCATTGGCCTTAGAGGAAGTCCTGCTGCCCTTACACGAAGTTATGTTGCCCTTACAGGAATACCTTCTGCTCTTTTGCGCTGGGTAGCGGGGCGCTGATCAAGAAGGCTCACATAATTTAAGGACCGGCCATGCCACCCCACCCAGATGTTTGCGAAAAAGAAATGACTTCGCTGATGATAGGTTGGATATGGCTCATTTTTTATCAGTAATCTTAGTGACCCTGCCTCTTAACATTTTTAGTTGGACTAATGCATTGTAAAATGTAGCCTCTCACTGAATGCGCAGGGACTCATTATATACGTTTTGACAAAGTCGACAAAATTCGCACTGCTCTGTTTGCTCTGAGCAAAAGTGATACAGGACACTTACAGTGTGTCTCGTAGTTTTTATTTCATCCTCGTAGGTGGAAATAGATGTTGAAGCTAGACATCAATGCCAGTACATTCGTAAAACAAGCACTAATACTTGCAACTTCCCCAAACAGATATTTTCTGACCTATTTATCGCTTGCTTATTTTGGAGCACACCCATCTATCAAAACCACATCTCTAATTTCCAAAGCTTTGACCTTACAGCCTGCTCCTGGTTGGAAACTCTTGTTGAACCAGACAGCTCCTGAACAGCTATGGATTCCTACGTCATAACGATAACTGACTAGTATAGTGTACATCTAGGATCAACCATAAGCATACGGAGTAGATGAAAAGGGGAATTCAAGTAGTGTTCCATATTAAAAATATTTGCTTTTTGAATTCTTCGAGAAATATTGGAAACTCTTTCCCGAATACCGTAAGGATTCGCCGGACAGCAAGAAGACCAAAAACGCTTATGTTGCCAAAATAGATAATGAACTTGAAACCTGTGTCATAATCAATCTCTAATGTTACCAAAGAAACATATCTAGAGAAATTTTATGCTTGGCGTCATCACTCAAAACAAGCGGACTCAAGAAGGCCAAGCTGTCGAAAAGTGTCGGAGTCCAAGCCCCAACTGACCTCGCTGGAGAATGCATTTTCTCTTCGCGCTTGAATTGTATGATTGTTTTTAATTTGGTGCTATTAATGATGTTATATGAATTATGAGTGCAGAAATTCTATTATTGACGAGGGATGAATATTGAGTGACGGACTAGATGCTAGGTTTATCAACAACTTGTCACCAATCTTGGTGTTTCTTCGCGATGGTTGGAATGAGACTGGGTGTTTGTAGAAAAATCATCCAGTAAAGTATGAGTGTCTTGAGTGAATTCTCACAAAGAAGGGAGTCATGCCGAGCTATCCGCCGCACAGACCCGCCAGAGGATTCTAGGACGAAGCCGTAGTATCTCAACAGCGCTTCTATTGCAGCTGTTCATGTGGAAACTTTACCACACGTGTCAATTGTTCATTTAACCATGCAGTATCCAAAGACATGAAAAACATTTTAGGCCACTCAGAAGTAGAAGTTTGTGTATCTGTTCGCGTAAGTCAAATGACAATGAAAATAAGCGATTCTCGGCAGCCATTTTGAAAAGAAAACGGCCGCCATCTCGAATTCCATCAGTTTTGATGCAACAAAACGGTGTTTATCAACTGCCTTGAGTACGCAAATGTGGGTATAAAAGTTTAAATTGGTTTCATATGTGTCTCAGAAGTGCAGAAATGCGACATTGTAGTATTTGATGGCGGCCATTTTGGAATCCAAGATGGCGGCCAAATACGGATTTTCAAATGAATCATATGTGTTTATCTATCATCCTGCCAAATTGCATACTTTTATCAAAAAATGCACAATCATTTCACATATCTGCCTGACTAAAAGGGGTGAACCTTGCACTATAGGTCCCACAACAGGTTTTAATGGTTTTGACAGCTATGAACCATGCAGAAAACGAAACCGAAGGGTGCCCACCTGGCACCCTTGATCAGTTTGAATAAACATCTTGTTCCCATGATAACCACAGGAAAATAACTAATATTATAATAATGTGAATAATTTGATCAATATCTGAATTAACCACGGTCGCATGCTGTATAATGTCGCATAGGGATGGGTGCAACCGTGGGAATGGGGGTGTGGGATCGTGTTTTATAGACCATGTCATACATGCGCGCCTATACGTAGCTCTACGGGTGTAGTCCGTGATACGTACTAGTCCAAAAAGAGAGCAACAACAGCAAAGATTACAGGTCAATCCTGTTATTAGCCCCTCCATCACAGCACATCCTAGCTGGAAGAACCGCTATGGGTGTATTTACATGCGGATGTTAAAGGTTAAAAGTTAAAGTTCATGTCAGTGGTTAAAGGTCATTGCCGGTCACGTGACAATAAACATGGAAAAACCCGGGTGTAAGATTAGGACCCGGATGTAAAACCACAATACCCGGATGGAAGACGCAGGAACGATGGAAAAACCCACTGGGAAACCCGAATGTTGACAGCGCAAAAACACCTGCGCACTCGTCCAATTGAGAGCATGTGACCTTGCCTTCTATCCGAGGTCAAAATACTCGGTTCTGATTGGCTGTCAAAGGTCAAAATTGGAACTCTTCTGCGCTTGCCAATGAAATCAGCCCACAGACCAAGCACATGTTTTGGTCAAGGTTAACAGCGGGCATTTCTGCACAAAAAGTTTGACGAGAAGTTACAAGTTACAAGAGCAACAGGTGGAGTGAAAAAACTAGAGGTTCGAGGTGTGATATTTCATGAGGCAGTGCAGGTCCTCATTCGTTATCATAAGACTTTATGGAAATGGAATTTCCTTAGATTGGTGGGATAACTCAAAGGGTGAAATTAGGGATTTAGATGTTAAATTTAGGAAAGCTCATGCAAAAAAACGAAACGAAATTATTGATCGTTTATACCAACATTATAGGGAATTATATAAGGCAAATAGGGAAAATCCTGGTGAATATTTAGACCAAATTTTAGAACTTAGGAAACAATTAAAAGATATACATTTAAAGAATTATCATGGGGCAAAAATTAGATCCAAAGCCAAAATTCTAGACAATCAGGAAAAATCGTACAAATTTTTCTTTCGAAAGGAACATTCCAATTCTAAAAAGAAATTGCTGACGGAGCTTCAGGCTCCGAATGGACCTGCGGTGACGCATGATCGCATCGTCGATGAGTGTCGGAATTTTTATATAAATTTGTTATTTTCTGAGCCCATCGACGATGACCTTGCTAATTTATTTTTGAAAGATGTTCCTGTCTTGGATGAGCCTGCCCGCCTTGTGTGTGAAGGTCCTATCACGAGACAGGAGATCTATGATGCTCTCAAGGGAATGAACTCCGACAGGTCACCGGGTAACGATGGCCTGTCGAAGGAATTTTACCTCCATTTCTTTGAAGAGTTAGCAGACATTCTTGTTTCTGTCAGTAACTTGGCCTTCGGGGAGGGCTCCTTGTCGGGTTCACAGAGGCTGGGTTACATCTCTCTGATCTGCAAGGATCCCTCCCAGTCGGATAATTTGAAAGTTTGGCGTCCATTTCCTTGCTGAATATGGACTATAATATTATATCTAAAGTTCTCACCAACCGTTTACAATGCGTCTTGTCCAGTACTATTGTGGATGACCAGACATGCAGTGTGCCTGGTCGTTCGATACTGGACAATGTACATTTATTGCGTTGTATTTCGGATTATGCTGAGCAAAAAAATTACCTTGTGCCTTTGTTTCACTCGATCACGAGAAAGCTTTTGATCGAGTGAGACATGACTTTCTGTTTTGTGCCTTACGAGCATATGGCTTTGGTCCTTCTTTTATTCAATGGGTTCAACTGTTATATACAGATATTTCTAGTTCTGTAATCGTTAATGGTTTCGTTACGGAACCATTTCCGGTTAATAGGAGTGTTCGTCAGGGTTGTAGTTTGTCTCCCATTTCATATGTTCTGTGTCTGGAGCCTTTCGCGATTCAGATCCGGAAGCACCCAGACATAGAGGGAGTCAAGTTGCCTGGTTCCTCCAAGGTAGTAAAAATATCTCTGTATGCGGATGACAGTACAGCTATTTGCTGTACTGGGCGTTCCATACGGAGAGTAATATAATTAGTGAGGTGGCTTAGCAAAAAGATCGTGACCCGCTGGACCAAAGCACCGAACTTGGCACGTCCATCACTTGGGGCATACAGAACAATATCAGAAGGGGTGCCCATTACTTTGGATCGTGTGACGCCCTCTGACCCCCGAACGAGCATCTAAGGGGAAATATTATCAGGGAAAAAATTGAGAGCTTACCAATGGCTCCATTATTTTCGTTATTCCTGAGGCTATGAAGTTGAAACTTGCCACACTATATCTTTGATTCGAGTGCTACCAGAAAATGTAACAAAATTCAAGATGGCCTCTATGGTGATGTCACAGTGACGTCATATTATAAAATAAGCCATTTTATTGATGATTTTCTGATCGATTTTTCAAACTTTTTACTTGTGCAATTTTTTCGCCTAAATTACCTTTTAAATTAGCAAATAATCATGTGATATGATATAAGATATCATTGAGCACTTTCAAGTAGAAAAATACACCAATTTTGAAGAAAATACTCCAAAAACAATATTTTCAAGCTACACCACCATGTCGTCAAATCTGAATTTACCCATCATGCTCTTTTTCGAGAATAACATGACCCTACTTTGATTTGTTATAAAGACACAAAGTGCTAGCTCTAAACATTTGCGAGCACCAGAGAAAAGTTCATTGGGAAGAGATGGGAGGGACGAGGGTGGAGCTGAATCCACCAATAACAATTGAACACAGGATCCTCCCTATTAAGTATCATTTTCTTACTGTGTACAAGCACAACCGGCAATAATTAGAGTAATGCACGGGTGCTGAACCATGCACATGTAAATGCAATGGTCTTGGCACCCAATGGAATATATTAGATGTAGTTTTAGACACCCCCCCCCCCCAATCTGCCTCTGACCCTGAAATCGTCCTGAGCACTCCCAAGCATGCAAATGGCGATGGATAGAAGTACACGTGCTATTTTAATGTTGATTTTATGTTCCTGGGTCTCAATGTCTCAATGCACTTTCTGATCCCTTTCCTGTGTCTATTCACTCTCTCAGATCCCTTTAGCTATCTCGAAAATGTTGACTAGAAAAATAAAGATTGCCGGACCCTATTTTCACCCTTGGTACACAATTCCACAGCCATTCACACAAAATCCCATGGACATTCGACCAAACCTGTGGCCATTCCATATAGACCAGAGCTACAATATGTAAATTGTATGTTGGATGTTCCCGGTCCCCTTTGGGTGTTAAATGCTCTTTTGATTTCTTCTTGGTTTTGGTGTCCCTTCTCTGACCATATAGCTCTTTTAGCTATCCCGACGTAATTTCACGGCCTTCCAGAAAAAAAAATCGGCATCCAACAGGCGCAAGATGCCCTTTTGGGGATTTTTCTTTTTGGGTTCACTCTCACACTCTTCAGATGAAGTTTCGTACCATCCCGTCCAAAACTGTGGTTATATAACCACACAGAGACGCGTAGAACTAAACTCGAGTTAATTCAGCTATTAATCTCTCAAACTTGAATGTAGAAAGATTGAAATTAGAGCGATAAGCCAGACGTGGGGGAAACTGACGACGTCTGGCGACTAAAATGCAACCATATGACTCAACAGAAAAGCTTCCCGCGGCACCAAACATGCGGACCCAGACAACGGTGGATTCTTGGACGTAGCCTTAGTATCTCCGCCGCGCTTTTATTGTAGCGGTTCATGTGAAGATTATGAAGTATCCACGCGGCCCCTAAAACAAATAACTCATCGAATGTTAATCGATGAGCATCGAGGACGTCTGACGGAGTAAACGCTTCAACATTGGGTAAACCTGGTAAATGCAAGAATCCGCAGAAAAATTATCCCGGCCAGTCTTGAGCATTTCCATCTTTTCCCCCATTTTACGAGATGGAAAGCCGAATTGTCAAGTTTTGCATGGATAAGGGGCGATTGTTTCCTTTTAAACAGGCGATTATATAAACCTATTTGGTTTCGGTGATTTCAGCCACCCGACTTCCTTCTCAGAGAACTTTTCCCTGGTGCTCCAAAATGAAGAAATGTTGAGTGCTGTAGCTTAGCGCAGTTATAGCTTATTATATTGGAGTTATTTTGAGCCTGTAGCATAATACTCGAAACAGAGCATCATGAGTAAATTAAAAATGGATGACATTAGGGTGTAACTGGACAGTTCTGTTTTCCTCGTATTCCTTCAAATTAATGTGTTTTGTTTTCGAAAAAGTACTCAAAAGTTTTTTTCTCGAATAAATGATTAGTTACTAATTATCCAAGTAGTTTCGGCGAAGAAAATGCGCAAATAAAAAATTGGAAATTTTGGATTTTGTGATATTTTCTGGTAGCGCCTGAACCAGGGATACAATGTGGCAAGTTTCAGCTTCCCAGCCTTAAACCTGACATGACCTTATTTAATGCACGAATGGTAGTAAAAAAAATATTCATAGATTTTAGTTCCAGTTCAATAATACCCGGCGGAACTAATCCGAGTGCCGAGTACGCCGCTATTCTGCCAACTTCTCGTCCGAGTACATTTGCCTCCACCGCATATATAAAGCCTGAATCGACTGGGGATCTTGCCAGTCTGAACAGACTCTCGTACAGACCACATCATGTTTATGCTGTTGTTGTTGTCACCAGCACATATTCGGACTGTGAGCATCATATGCTATAACACATTAACCCTGACACAATATAAAGATATCTTGAAAAAACTGGGTAATATAATTACGGATATGACTATTCA
This sequence comes from Hanleya hanleyi, assembly GCA_036873755.1. Classification (NCBI taxonomy): domain Eukaryota; kingdom Metazoa; phylum Mollusca; class Polyplacophora; order Lepidopleurida; family Hanleyidae; genus Hanleya; species Hanleya hanleyi. The sequence goes on from JAVTVY010004953.1 coordinate 360,132, forward strand.
AACACGATTCAGACATACCGGTGGGTTTTCCTCGAAACATGGATCACCTGTCTATAGTAGGCTCCGTGCTCAAAACCAAGACACTTGTTTATCCCGTCACAGAATTCTCCCGCATTGTTTGTCAATTTGGCTCCCTCGCGAAAAATACGAAGAAGGGGCAACTGTTCATTCTATTTCATGATTATCAGTTGAGGCTAGATATGGTGCACTTCGATTGCGCTGTGAATTCAGCTTTCTGACACCGACTTCAAAATACTGTAATTAGGAAATTTCATTCCAAAGTAAGAATTGTTATATTTTATGTCTACTAATCAGGCCTGCCCGCACTCAATTGCAAATTCCTAAAGACGGAGGTATAAACTGAAAGGTACTTTGATTCTGATTGTCACCCCGTCCATTTTTAACTCTTCCATCAGTAGTATAGAAAAGTGAAATCTCTTAGCATTCTTTGTTGGGAAATCGGGGTGGATGAATGAAGCGAAAATGACCCTTGACCTTTGACCGTCGGTCATGTCTGATCACCTAACTGGCGGGTGGATGCAAAACAGATGCTTAAAAAAACAGCCGGACATCCGTACACCCAGGCAAATGAGCATATATGCACAATATTGGGTCCACTTTGGTCGTGCAGGATCTCGAATTGAACGCTCTTCGACGACATTTCGGGTAACGTAACTGTCGATCTGATAAAATAAGGTAGATTCGTAGTCTTCCTCACTCAGGTTTGGGTGGGATACAAAATCAGAGGGATCTATTTTGGCTCTTGTCATGGTTTTATAAATATGCAGTCCGTATATATTTGTCTTTGGGGTCATACGACTTCTTCATATGTCAACACGTCGGCATCGTTTTCCACCACCCTATTAGTGTTGCGTTTCATTCCCTGGAAGGTAGTTTGCTTATCTGCGGCCGTGTTTTCAGTTGTCAGTGTGTGGAGTCGCAGTATGAGTCAATGGACTGTCAGTGTCCGCCAGTACGCTTTCAGTGTCTGCGTCAGCTTCTCCTTACCTATGTACATGATTTTGGTGTGTCATCATATCGTAGCTTCCGGTGAACGTCGGGATTGCTTTTATAGACGCAACACAGTAATGCCCTGCAAACACCTGTATTAGCATCCGAACGCCCTAGAAAGATAGATCAGAAGCTTTGAATGGTCTAAATGACCACATCATATACTATGGAATTGACAATCAACGAAACGTAGTGACGCGTGTCCACGCCCGACGTTACGCTTTTCACTAGTCTGGACGCCTTAACGCTATATCGTAACGGCTTAACGCTCTATCGCAATGCCATAACGTCATCGCACACACATGCTCAATCGCTATTTCTGTATTGGCGGCACTTAGCCTTTCACATAGAACGAACAAAGAGCCTCCCATAGGGAGCGTATGGCAATCACATAGTGAGCCGGCTACGAAATAGTGCCTTTGATAATCGAGCGATTCGGTCGCATTTTATTGTGTAATGAAGTTAATTGTAATCATAAGAAGATAATGCATTCAAATTATACAAAATTATTTCTATGTTGAATAATAGTAGTTGGTGCCGTGGGGTGGTATTGTCAACCTCACAGGGTGCAGCCATATTGAAGAAAAGATCCGACGCAAATTAATTGTGTGCATGCACGAACGTGATCCCGTTTCCGCTCTCAGAAATCCGCTAGGTCAAAGGTCACTTTCGCAGCTACTGAGTTCTGTGGCTAGATGGACACATTTTTTTTTTGATGGAAGTCATGTCATCGCCCAAAACGATGTCCATTCACGGATGTGTCCTCACCTGAGGGTGCCGCTGATACAATATAGATTGTAAGTGATGTCATACATAGAAATGACGTCAACATTAGAAGCGGATTTAGGGTTACCACCCACAGAGGCGGTGGATATGTTGGCATTACAGTACTCTGGACTGTCCGAAGACGCTTAGGAATAAAGCAGAACGAATGGATGATCATTTCATACGAACAAGAGCGAACATGGTCGAGGATGCGTTTGATACACTTACAATAGCATAGACGAATTGTATCCGCACCCATCGCGAATCCCACAGCTTTGTTGCCATGTGATGACGTAGGGGATAAATAAAATGTGTAATACACAAAATGCTTGTTGTGTAAACGCAAACTGCTCGTTGCTCTTGTTGCTGCTGTTAATCCTTCTTTCTCTCATTCGATTGCGTCAAGGTGATAAGACATTAGATGCTAGATTTAGTTGGGTGTATGAGTGTGGGGATCTTACTCCCCATCATTAGAGCCGTGCGCTGGGCACGATTCACTCAGTGACTCACTCATTTGTACCTAACCCCATCATTCAGTCACATCTAGTTCTTTAACTCCGATAACATGCAGGAGGTGGCAACTTGTCAGGCTAGACTCATCATGCCCTACTGAGCGCAACCTATCGCCCGCGCTATCCCACAACCCTTATAAAAAATGCTGCAGTGACCGCCATTGCTGGCGACATGTCCTGTAATATCCATTATTCCGAATGTTGTGTTTGTCCAGAATACCATTTTGCATCCACCTCCCAGTAACCTGGCCCGAAGAACCCTCGACGAACGCTTCAATACGAGACCCTGCACAACCCATTTGGACCTCAGATGGTTTATCTAGACCCACTTGACTAGATGTAAAGTCCGTTTTTCCGGATATTCGCCGAGATCCGCGGCCATTTCCGAAGTCCTACTTTTCACGATACTGGAAATGACCTATTGAAGTGGTCATAGTGACTGAAGGCCAAGGGTTGGAGGTCAGATACGCCAGATTTCCCAACCACGAATGCTAAAAGATTTCACCTTTCTATACAACTGGTGGATAGGTCAAATACTGGACGGACTGACAATCGCAATAAGGGCTCTCAATTTGTAACTCCGTATTTGAAATTTGCCATTCCGGTTTGCACAAATAGTCTCCAACAGCAACAGCAAGTCTCGTATTGTCCCCTTGACACAGTAAACGGTCAACATGGGTTGGCCTGTAGCAGTATCGTCATACCGGGTATCGAAAAAGAGATCGCATGTAGAGTGCATCGTGTAGAGCCTCGAGAATTATCAGATGAAGAACAGTCGCTTCGTGCGCCCTCTTCGTCGAGTGAGGTAAATTGAAATTCAATGCTGTAGAAACTGGTGACGGGACCAACAGGTTTCATTGTGTTGAGGAAATACTGAAAGGTATGTCTAAATCGTGTTTAGTTGTCAGATCCTTCCGATTTCATTACCCATTTTTTTCATATATATTATTTTATACTGTTTGCGAATGAATGTGATATGATGCTCACAGAGCTCGAATTTTGGCTGGTGACAACGACAACATGAATATGATGTGCACAGTAGGAGTGTCAGTTCAGACTGGCAAGGTCCCCAGCCGATTCAGGCTTTATATATGCGGTGGAGGTAAATGTACTTGGATGAGAAGTTGGCAGACTAGCGGCGTGAACTCGGCAATCGGATTAGTTCCGCCGGGTATTATTCAACTGGAACTAAAATCTGTGAATATATATTTTTTTCGCTACCATTCGTGCATTAAATGAGGTCAGGTCAGCTTTAAGGATAATAAAACTAACGAAGCTGTTGAGAGGCTAACTTTGAATTAAAAAAATGGCCCCTTCGAGAGCCCAGAGCAACGGGCACCCCTTCTGATATTGTTCTATATGTCTCAAGTGATGGATGTGCCAAGTTTGGTGTTTTGGTCCAGCGTGTCACGATCTTCCTAAAATTTGGCCCTAACGCACCTCACTAACTGGAGTAATCTTTTTGCGGGGGCCTTCGGTTCGAGGTTAAATATATTTAAAACCAAGGGAGTGCTCCTCGGGAAATGGAAGACCCGATCGGACCATCCATTCGGGATTTCCTGGGTGGATGGTACGAAAACCTCGGGGTTTTCGTTGGTAATAACCTAATGTCTAATACATGGGACCCCCGATTCTGGAAAAGTTTACCAAGGTCTTGGAATCTTGGAAGACTCGTGGTCTGTCTCTTTTTGGTAAAAGTATTTTGCTCACGGCTGTGGCCTTGAGCAAATTACTTTACGTCGGCAGTGTTCTAGATCTTCCGGGCAGTTTCCTGCGGAAGTTCCAGAAACTTATGTTTTCCTTTCTATGGAAAACTTCTGCTTTTGAGCCAATTGTTCGTCATTTTGTGTATGCCGGGTTCTCCGAAGGTGGCCTTTTGGTTGCTCATCTCGCCTCGAAACTAGATGCATTGCGTTCAATGCATACATGTATATGGAAGCTTGTTAATGGTTCTGAGGCGAAATGGACTTACTTTGCTCGCTACTGGGTTGGTTTGTCCTTAAGATCGGTTAACCCTCAGTTTGTTGACAACAGCTTTCCACATTCGGATGCTGTTCCTTCCTTTTATTCGAATTTAATGAACACCTTTCGGTGATTTTCGGCCCTTTATCCAAATTTTGATTGGTTCCAACCTTGTTCGTCCAAAAAAAATCTATCTTCTTCTTATCCGACCAATATGTCAACAACCTCGGGTTATGCGTGTTTTCCCCACCCTTGATTTTATAATGATGTGGAGGAATATCTTGAATAAATGTATCGATCCGTCTGTTCGGGATGTTTCTTGGCGTCTCAACCACGATATCATCCCGGTTAATTATTTACTATATAACCGACATGTTACTCGTCGGCTTCAATGCCATTGAGGCCACTGAACATTTGTTCGTGTTTTGTCCGAATGTTCGCTTGATCTGGAACCTGGTTTTCGGCTGGGTTTCCCATCTAAGTGGCATTCGTCTAAAACGGGATAGTAGGATTATTCGTTTTGGTCTTTTACCAAAATTTACTTCTTCCTCTCCGGGACCTGTCTGTCTGTCTTGGCTCTCTCCCTTTCCTAAAATATCAATGTAAATTATTAAAACTACTTTTTGTCCAGAATATCATATTTTGGACAGAGGGTTGGTTTAATCATATTATCTACAATGTAGTATCCATATTTAGTGATTGTTTTGCTTTGAAAAGGTGGGCTTATCGTTCATCTGGGAATTAGTGAGCTCGCCCTTGTTAATACGTATATACCTGTGGTAGAATGTGTTTCTTTATATTAATATACGGAAGGCTGTGCAGGTAGTTTCAAGCAGCACGATCGACATTCAGCATGCTGAGAATAGGTCGGTCTGCCATGTCAAGGAGTTATCGTCCGAGACTTCTGCACAGCTTTCGATTGTGCAAATTATATTGGTTCAATATACACATTTGTTTCTTTCTATGATAAATAATAAATATTATTAGTTATTCAGGTTTTCCCCCGGTGTATGGAAAGTCACGACCTTCCCTGAAACTCATACACCCTATGGCGTCAGCCGAAGGGTGTATGAGTTTCAGGGAGGGTCGTAACTTTCCATACAGCCGGGGGAAAACTTGAATAACGAATTTATTACCCCTCAAGCCTTTTCATTTTATAGTGAAAATACTGAAAAAGATATATCATTTATAACCAACGGTACAACGTGCAAATCCAACGGGCCATTTCGGTTACGAAACTGTTCGCATTTTGCTACTGCACTGTGAGAAAGGCGCGCCACAACAATCCATTTCGATCTGCTTTCATTCGGAAAGCGTCTTTTATTTTTGGAAGAAATGACACCTTTTGGTGAGTTATGTGTCGGAAACTTCAGTGAAAGTAATGCAGTATGACTTTAATCCATTAAATTTTGACGAGTGATCTAAAGTTATTCCATAACTATTGAGATATGGTCATCTGAACTTTCGAAGCGAGAGCGTCGTTTCCAATCGCACGTGAGTTGTTTTTATATACCCCGAGTAGCAAAACGTCACTCGGGATGTATGGGATTATACGACCCGACCTTTTAACCAATCACAATCCATATATGGAATACGAATTTGCTTGTGGGGTAATAAATGTATATATAACATAGAAGGACTTATATATAATTATTCTAGTCATTAAATTTTAACTTATGGCCTTCTAATACTCTGTATTTCCTTTTATCTAATTTCTTTAAGCCTAATATTATTCTGAGCCTTAAGCCGTTAGATGGATTTAGTCCATATAAACCTTGTCAACTCTGTAAAGTCATCTTTTGATGAATAAACTTAATTTAAAATCGGCAAAAAATCGGCTATTCCGAAACTCCCAGCATGCTCTGCTTTATCTTATTCTTTTGCATGCTTGGGCTTTTACTGCTTGAGTCAATAAACCGTGTCGGAAGTAGCGATCTCCATGACAGTTTCGACGGAGGAGACGGGGATTCGCCTCTGGACCTTGTTTTTCCACACCCTTCTCCATTGCCAATATCTCTCACGGAAATTTACGTGATTTACGTGATTTCAATCACCTTAATGATGTGAGGCTCAAAAAAGGCATGGGTTGGGATCTTCGGCCATAAATAGATGTAAAATCTTTAACAAAAACCCTGTAAAAGCATATATTTTCTAAATGGGCACACTCGTGCTATTATTCCAGGAGACTTGTGCGCTATTGAAATTGAAAAGGAAAGACGTGCAATCCTCCTTAACCCTTCTTAAACTTTTCTGACAAACGAAAATGTGTTAAATTCTCCCCACAACCCAGAAAAAACGTATAAAATGAATTTTATCGCCATAAAGGAATCACCATTTTTGCTTCCCGAGAAAGTGCGGATTTTGACTTGCCAGATATTCAATTTCAGACACGATTAACTCTGTTGTGGCGAGTGGGTGCGATCAACAAGCAATTGTTATATCCACGTTTGGAGAAATGGTTGCACCCAGCAGGGTGATACTATAAATATCAGTTAGTAGAAAGAAATCGGGCGACTTTCCTTATTATAAAATTAGGAAGGGACCACTTTGTGCGAAACCGTGGCAAGTGTGGAGTGCACCCACAATATAGCCTCCCTAGCGCTACGAAGGCAATCATGATGTCAATTTCATTGTTTTAGTTGCTTGTATCTATGGTAACAATCTGTCGCGCATTGTCTGAGTTAACGTACAGAGCAACCGGTATAGTTGACGTAAATATCTCCCAGGCTACCACGCAGAGAAACGTATAGCCCAATTCGGAAAGCGTTTTATCTCCCTTGGTCCACCAGGGGCGTATTGGTGCAGGGAACTTGCAGTAGTTACCGACGGCCCTCGCAATTAAATAGTCTAATTTTTAAGAGAATTATCTTCATAATGTATACGTGTACAAGATCTATTGGTTCATGAAGAAAATATAAACAAAATAGTTTCTCAAACAAATATTCTTGGCCAATATTTGATACACAATAATTGCGGGTGCCTTCGGTAAAAGTGAAACCGAGTAGACTACTTCCCTGGTGCCAAAATGGAATATTACGTGCAAAATAATTTTTTTCAGTTAGCGTAAAAGTATATTTACTGGTCTTATTGCTCTCAATGTTTTGTAGGCTCTGGGTCTTATATGGTTTTCCTAATAACAGCGTCTAGAAGCAGTGGATTTGTGCAAAATCGTCTATTTTGAGCTGAAAGCCTGCAGTATACTTTTCTCTCCGTTAACATATGAAGCCCGTCGAGAACCAAGATAAACTTCACTCCGAATTATTGACCCTGCTAATAGTTTGTGTTGTCCAAGCACGGTTTCGGTTCTGGACTGGTGTTTACGAAGGAAAAAGCGTACGGTACTGTTTTCACTTCAAAATATGCGGTTTTTGCACCAAATCAACTACTCGTGAATTCCAATGTGACGGAGTCACGATTTGGAAGGTACTTTAAAAGTTTAAGTTTCATTCACTATAAGCAGACTTTCTACGTCCTATCGCCTAGTTACCGCTCTCAAGTTTCAAATAGAGTATAATATACTCTGAAATATTGCAAATGTTTCGCTGTATAATCTTGGGACTAATATTGCCTGTTTAGTTTTTTTGCTGCTCTGTTTCAATCTGATTATTCTTATATGACATCTCTTACTAGCATACAGTACCTAAGGTTGATAAGATTTCTTTCCACGTGAGAAAAACGCGATTGGGTCATGACAGAGATTAAATCTAGCCCATGACGGAATCACAGAAAATCGAGACGGAATCCCGGGTGCGCTTTTTAAATCTTCTCGGTAAAAGAGCTTTATTAATTACACATTTTCTCCAAAAATATTCCAAGGAGAAATTGATGACTAACTCCGAAATCTTATTTTGGTCAATGAATACAGTGCTTGTCAGATGCACATCTTTTCTATAGAAATTTTAAAATAGTATACTTTTCAGTAAAATGCAAGTTTACTTCTTTGACAATTTCGAATTTTCAGAGTTCATCAGGTTAATATAGTGCGGGGAAAATATTTCGCCACTAAAATACATCTTGTCTTTTATTGGCGTGTTTCCGGAGATGATCGGAAACAAAAAGAAAAAACAGCATGCTAATACATGATCTACAAATTAATGTGCAGTGAATTTTGTGCAAAAAAATGACGTTTCTTTTTGTGACGGGTGAATCTACGTGAAAATCATGTACTTAAAGATGCTGATGTTGAAAAACAAAAAGGCCCAGGGCCAATAAAATAATCAGAGCATAAAACAACACATTGCAACGTCGGTCACCAGATTCCCGGTTGTATTTAATGTATACGTCCACGGGTATACCTTTAAATTGTCGTTACCGTTCATATATAATACATGTTAATATCATACCTGCATAGTATCGGTGGTCGCAAACAGCAAGGTGCTATATTTAATGAAGTTAACTATAAAAATGTCTTCGCTTTCGCGGAATGTTAAAGATAAAAATCGGACACTCTTCCACAAAGTTAGTGCTTAGTGTCGAAACTATAAAGGTACCATACAATATTAATTTACTGGCTTGGAAAAAGTCGAAGTCAATTTGAAACAATAGGTTTGTAGCTCTACAGATCTCATCTGATTCATCACGGAGGAACAAATCTCAAAATATATGTATATATACCACACACACTAAATATCAAAATATAACTACTGAGAAACCACTACTTTGAAATGCCCTATATCTCAAGATATAATTATTCAAATCAAATATTGCGACGCTTTCTCTTTCCGCGTTAGCTTTTCCCGATATTTGCACACTTCAGCATCTGGACCGATCCTCTCTCTTTCAGGAAACTAGCCTAGTTGAATGTATGCTCTTATTTATTCTTCAATTTGGTGTCAATGCAATCATCTAAGTCAGGTCTTTGAATTATGGACGCGGAAATTCCTTAATGGGCGACGACTGAGCTTTGCATGACGGACTAGACGCTCATATCGAAAAATGGAAAACCAGAATATTTTACTGGGTAAACATATCATCGTCACGCGATCGGCTTTCCTGCTGGCCCAACTGATTTGCATGTGAATAGAAAGCGAAACTATTTCTCCGATTTCACACGACGTTTGAAGTGAAAGGCAAGAAAAAAACCCATTGTAAACCGCGATTATTGGTATAGAGGCAAAACAGACATTGTGGAAACTAAAGCAGAATGTGACAAATATCACGCGTGAGTCAGAACACAACAATTACTGACAGAACTCCTGTTCGTTAAATTAACTGAACGGTCAGACAGTTTCCTTAAGCAAATCCTACATGTCACGATATGGATAAGAGAAGCTTATGTTAAATATCCTTCTGCCACAGCAATGCCGAATACGGTAAAACACAGACTTTCATTCCGAAACTCGCAGCATGCTTTGCTTTGTCCAGGCCATTCTTAGATATGCATGGGCTTTTACTGTTTGGCTCAATAAAACAGGTCGGAATTAGCGATCTCCATGACAGTTTCGACGGAGGGGACATACCCTTCTCCATTGCCAATGTCTTCGCGGGAATTTACGTGATCTAAAAGAAGCCAGATGATTACAGGATGCATTCTACACCCAAATGATGTGCGGCTAAAAACATGCTCTGATTATCGGCCATAAATAGATGTAAAATATTTCAGAAAAACCCTGTAAAAGTATATTTTCTAAATGGGGACAGTCGTGCTATTATTCCAGAAGAGTTGTGCGCTATTGAAATTGAAAAGGAATAACGTGCAATCCTCCTTAAGCCTTCTTTAACTTTTCTGAAAAACTTCATAAGATATATGAATTTTTGTCAAATTCTTCCCACAACCCAGAGAAAACGTATAAAATGATTTTGTTTTTCTGTTTTTATGTATGTTAAAGTGCTTCCCGTCCAAAGGACAATTTAAAATGGCGGAAGAAAAAAACAGGCGGTCGATTGGTATACCAGAGGTTAAGAAATTGAACAAGAAGACTTTCTGAAAATGGAGACCCGTGCTCTCTTCAATGTGGAAAGATGAACTCATACATCATGATTTTCTCAGAAAGCCCCAGACTGCCAGATGATTCAAGCCTTTCATTTATGGAAATCCAGAGGAAAAACATCCAAATTATTAAATTGACTGACTGTTTCATATCTGAACCCAGGAAAGTATTACATAGGCTGATTTTTAATCAGATATATAGACTTGTCCATGAACTGTCTTTCATTCAGTCTCATGCTTTTCTATGCAGTACCATGAACTCGGGTATAAATTGACTTTGATGTAGGATAGCATAAGGATAGGATACATGTAGATATACCATTTAATACTTGCCGTAAGTCTTTTAATGTTGTATATTACACAAACAAACTGTAAATATCAATGCAATACTGTTTGTTACAATGTATATATATTTCACTTTCTCTTTTCCTCCTGTTCACCAATTTGGGATTGAGTAACTGGTTTCAGTACATAGAATGAAGAATATAATTCATGCTTACAGTGAGCTTCCCTATTATGGGTAGGACCTCCAGCCAATCAAAATGCATTATATTCCTATTATTGTGTATGTATTCTTCCTATTATGTATGTTTGTTAACAGAATTTTGCAAAATCCGGTACAAAACACGGCACATGAGACTGCAAAAGGGAAAAAATACGTACATCACTTCTTTCAAGTTGGTTTCAGGAAACAGATGTATGATTATTGTGATTGGTGTGAATTGGTGTTCTACAAATAACAAGCCTGGAATAAAACGTAGGCCTACTGTTTGGCAGACTCCCCTCAACCACTTATTTTCATATGCCCGTCGATGGATGACGTTGTATGTTGTGATCATAATTTATGTCCATCTGTTTTCTTTTCCATCTCCAGTTCCAGGCCATGGATTAGTTATACTATATTAATATTGAGGTCAACAGATCGACGGTTAAGGTCACTGTGTGAGAGAATCAGTAAATCATTGAAAGTTGTGATGTTTATAATGCTTTGAGTACAGTTCAGAGATGTGGATTATGATGGTGAAGAAGACTATTGAGTTGGAAAACCCTTGGCCAGTTTTGGTCAAATTGTATTGTTGGTATTGTCGATCTCGTCCGTCTGTCTTTCCTGAGTGTCCATCTTGCTTGTTAACACTATCTCTAGAAGGGTAAATACCAACAAGCTACTTCTTCCCCATGTCACAATCTACATCTCTAAACTGTAGACCCTACTTCTAGCATAAACCTAACGATATTGAATGATTTACTGGTTTTCGGCCATCATGCCCTTCAAACTTGATCTCAAATTAAATATGGTTCCTCTTTGCCTCATGGGTAATATATCATACAGACATCAAAAGCTCATGGACAGACAGAACTCACTATCACGTAATATGACTTCATCTCATGACAGGTATATTATCACTGAGGAATTACATTTTTTTTGGCCTCAATTCCAATGTGACATATCACAGATGTCGTCCTACATCTTATTAGTCCGACGCTTGTTATATTTAACAATTTGAATGTGACGTTAGATTTGCTTTAAATTTAAATCCCTTCCCACATGTCTCACAGACATGTTACCTTTCATTCGAATGTTTAAATTGGACATGCCTTGTTACTTAAGCTTTCCGCATGCTTGTATGTAAGCAAGACCCACATGTGTACAGTTGTGGGGATTCCTGGTGCAATATATTATACAGTTCTAGCTATCATTTTGTTGTGAATTTCTTGTTGCACACATCACATTGTATAAAACTCCTTTGGATGTGTCTGTTCGGGTCTTTTAGGTTTGTCATTGTATGATATGGCTTCCCACAGTATGTTCCTTTGCATGTGCTCGCATGCCACGATATGTTTCGAATGTTTCTGTACAAATCCTACATTTTTATACACAGTAGCCTTCATGAATTTTAGCTATACATGTATGTTCCTCAACTGACTGAACAAATAACTGAGCAAACAAATTCAGTGCACGTGGAATGAAATTCTTTGTTATGCTTTCCAGTAGGTAGTCTCAAGCTGTGTTTCGTCTTCAGGCTCCGATCACGAACTCCACATTTATAGGAACAATCGGTATCATCGTGCTCAAAATTTCTTGCTGATATATCGTCATCCTCAATATTATGAACTGAAAATAAATATGAGAATTATATTTACATGACCAAGTGAAGAATATGGTTTTGTCTATCAGTGGATTTCCATACATGTTAATTCCATAACTTGGGCCAAAAATGCTCTTAGGCCCGTCTGGGATTCTCACCCTTTCTGGGGCAGGGGTCCCATGCACCCACTTTCCCACGCATATATTAGCAACTTATGAATTATGTTATAACTTGAGTAGGATAAATGCAACCAAATCGTGATAGTACTGTTCATTTTCAGATCGAAATCATCTAACTATAATGACCCATTCCTTAAAACACACCAGGGATCTAAATCCCAGCTGACATACACACCTCGTGGATAAATAGCCCAGTTTTAACTTCATCGCCCATTTCATCGTTCATTCCATCACCGATGACTTGGTGGAACGTACTGGAATATGAAAAAAAATATGCATCGGGTTCAATCAAACTCATTTTCTCACTATATTTCAACACTGCAACAGATCACTGATTTATTCATATTATTTTGACACTGTGATAATACTACTCTATAATGCTGTTTTTAATCGTATGACCATTCAAGATGGATTGAAATGTGTATTTTCTGATAGAAAAGCTTGTTTTACAAATTTTACGAAGGGAGACAACTCCCAAAGTCTGGGTGAAAACCTAAAGTTTGACAAACTGACGATGATCTACAGTCAGGGTCTCACGATGTATGAACAAATTACTGATATTGCCACTTGCAGTTGAAGTTTGCTAGAGCGGCAGTGACGTTTCATTCAATAGACATGGTAGCTTTATCAAATTCGGTATATTACGGCCAAGCCATGAAAAAGAAAATTTTACCAGAAGTCCCTGATCGTCACACTCCGCCATCTTGTTGCTGACTTTCTCTCCTAGAGTTGATGTCCATGATTCAGATAACTTCCTTTGACATCCGTACTGTGATGTTTTATCGACAGAGAATGGCTTTACAATACGAGTGTTTTTCCTTCAGCTATACATGGCTTTCTTTCTTATTCGGATGCCTTTCTCTCCTAAATAGCTTCTCTTTCTTCAGGGACAGATGGTTTTTATTCAGTTTTGAAGCTTTTCCTTCCGGAGCTTAGGTAGCCCGCTAAAGTGCTGTGATAGTGGCCGTACCACTTTAAATACCACCCTGCATAATGCGATTTCAGACCCTCTATCTGAACTTATGTGAGACGGCTGTTTCAATCTTTATGGGATGTGAATAATAAACTTCATGATTTCAAAACAACTGTAGGCTATACTCATCTGAACAGCCAGAAACGTTTCGATCAAACCATGATCAGGCGATGTAGAATCGGCCATACACGATTAACTCACGAACATTTACTTAAAACAGAGCCAGTCCTAAGGTGTATTCCATGCCATGATGATCTCACGGCGACACATATTCTTATCGAATACATAGAATTTAAGATTGTAAGAACTGCTTTTTATTGAGCGACTACGTTGGAAGATGTTTTTAATCGGGTGAGGCCGTGAGAGAAGATTGCATCTTGAGTTATTTGAGAGAAATCGGTGTGTTACATAATTTTTGGCTTGAGTAATTGTGTTTGATCGTCGCTATAGGTGAATTATTGCTGAACGCGATGTTAAACCTTAAATCTCTATCCGCGCTATATATTAACACAATGCATTCGAGGACCAAAAAGCCCCGTATGACAATAATATAATCAACACAGCGCCATCTATCCACGCAAGGAAAACAGTGATGTACGTCAGACATTTGCGTACACTTCGCCATCCATAAGATGGCTTGCGAATCGTGTGTCTCCATTATTGCGGAGCGATATCCGGTACTTTACCGGATTCTGTTCGGCCCTCATCCGGCGGAGAACAGACTCGAGAAATCTGATAAATTACAGGTTTTCATACCACTTCTGAAACAGATATTGCCTGGGCTTACAAAATATATAGGTATGTATAACTTTCAAATCATCCAAGAGGTGTGGTGGATCTAAAATTTTGAACAAGTAGTTCATCACATGATTCGAAAATGGCGAGTTACGTTGGCTGACGAAGTCACTTGGTATTGATTATGGAAATTTTGAAGAAATATGGCGAAAACATCACTTTTCTGGTACCCCCATGGCCGCCATTTTGAATTAACCCATGATCCTCTTATCGGGGGGTCATGCAAATAGGCTCAAAATGACCCCAATATGATAATCGGAAAAGTGACGGAGTTTCAGCTCTCAATTTTTTGTCACTCCGGAGATACGAGCAAAAAACCAGCGGGGGGGGGGAGTGCCCCCTCCCAGGCCAGGTAGGGTTAAAAGCCATAATACTGCATGATTACATAGGGAGATCTGATTTTTTGTTCAAGTTGATGCTCAATAAATCAAACTTCCCGAGGTCAAATTTACCCCATTTTGCTATATAGTATATATACTGTGAATATGTAGTAAAAACAGGGAGACACCATGCTTTCTGAAAAAAAAATAACGGTACCGGTATAACCGATAAACTCAGCCCTTTCAGGGGGTGGGAGCGGGGATTTGGAGTTGGGGGGGGGGGGTAGGGAATAGCCATTTGCAAGTTCCCTTTTCGCTGACAGTGATTAAGAGTGAATTTTTGAGCATTTCAGATGCATAATTTTCAACCTCGGGGGGCACTTTGCACCCTCCAACTAATGAATCTAAAATGCCAACTTTTTGGTCAGTCCTAGAACACTATCAACCACCAGTAAAACGCATACATGTTTCGGTTGTGTCTTTTGTTGATATGTATCGCTTTGTGAGATGTATGAGTACTTTTGTTAGGAAATTCAGCCTGACAAGTTTGACAATTCACCATGTTGTAGCTCCATAAGAGCAGGGAAATCGTCCTCTACTTCCTTAATAATTAACCAATCAGAGGCCAGATTCTTGGGTCAAATCGTAAACATTATGACATGTCATTCAGTTCATCATATGTCAAGTTTTCAGTAATATTTTGTTAATATTACCAACAGCAATATACTTTTCGTTTTTGTTTCACACCATTTGTAATACGTTTTTTTTTAATTGTATATGTTACTTAATATTATTTTTCCGTATTCTATATAATTTGTCAGGTGGACTGTGTGAGGTCGGCCGTTCTCCAACGTTGTTTGAAATAACGCATTTTGCTCTATTATGATATTGTGTAACTTAGTTCATGATAGAACAAGCCTGGGGTGTTAATTCCGCGAAATATATAATTTACAAATCACAAACATCGTTTCTTAATTTATGCTCAATTGGCTACGCACATCTTGAGAAAACTATAATATTCAATGCTAGAAATGACCGACCACGCTAGGAACCATGGCTTTTCTGCTCAAACATATTAAAATTCAGCATACATTCTGCACCATTTTTTGGTGGCGAATGCAAGTTTGGTCATTTTCATTTACCATATTTTTCCACCCTTGGGACCCGTCGAGATACGGACTACCAATCAAACGTAGCATAGCAAGCCTGTACACGTAGACATGTTGAATGGCATAAACACACGGCCCCCAACACCGGCTTGAGCCGTATTAAATACAAATATTTAAGAGCGATGATGTAACAGCCCTATCAAAGTCATCTGATGGAAAATGGTGAACTATGTGAACGGTCCAAACGAGGGAGTATTAATAGAATTCAGAATTTGTATCTGTAGGACCCGAAGAAGACAAAGCGTTTCATTCTCCACCACGTTTACTAGTCACATAACTAGAACCACAATGATTTGTACTGATGGCAAGCCCCGTGGACGAAACTTTTACCAACATAATCTCACAATATACAGATATAAACTTTTCTTCAACATTGGTAACATCTTTAAACGGGAGCCTCAGTGGAATTTTCAAATAGTTAAACTACTTTATTCGTTGTAAACTTTCTATGAAACCAAAAGATAGTTCGTCATAGCTTGGGCTGCATTGAGTGAGTACGAAGGCTGAGGATCCCCTTAAGTATTTACTGGGGTGGGTGGTCTGGTAAGCGCGGATGTAAGTCTTTGCCAGAACATGTCCTGACCTAGGCTACTTTCCGACCAGTCAATGTAGGATTTGTCTCTCATCAACGTCATCAATCTGTTGTTTAAATGTTTTGGTCTGATTTCATCTAACTTTATGAGCACCAGGATATTTTTTCGCTCATCCAGAAGTTTATGTTCAGCCATGGTCAACTCCCATTTACACCACTCGCTCTTTGCGAAATTGTCGGACAGCACCACAATCACCATTCTGCTAGATTCCATGTGCTCCATTACGTTGTCCAGGATATCGCGACCTGGGATGAAATCTCTATCGAAGAGGCTGAGTTTGTATCCCTCCTGATATTCTACCCGGGGTAAAAGCTCCCTCAGTACCCAGGCACGGTCATCAGAGCTGTAAACAACGAAGGCGTCGTAAAGATAATCACTCCCGCCATCCAGTTTAGTGTACCGATTCTGCTTCCTTCTAGTTCGAAGGAGAAAGCAAAAATACTTGATTTGCATTTTGTATTTGGCAACCAGAATAGTACTAGTAGTTACCAGGACACCGAACACGCCCAACAGGACACCAGCTAAGATATACGGATTCTTCGCAGTACATTCATCCACATTGAGCGTGAACTCTAACAGTGGCTTGCCTCTCCATTGCTGTGGAAAATTGCACTTGTAAAGGGCAGGGATCTGAAAGCCGACAATTGTAATATTTGTCTGGTTTAACCAGTTTCGGAACCACATGAGATCGCACGTACAAGAGAAAGGATTTCCCTGTAGATTTAACGTTTCTAGTCTCAGGAGGAAATCACTGGGAAATGATGTTTCGTTTACGATGGTAATCTTATTGTACCTTAGATCAAGTTTCCTTAAGTGTAGCGCACTGCTGAAAAGTGTCGAATTCCATTGTGAGATAGGATTTCCGAATATGTATAGATTCGTCAATGATGGCAGAATGTGGAAGAGATTAGCAGGGATTATTGCTAGCTCAGTACTGTCCACGTACAGATTTTCCAGCTTCTTAAGCGGACTGAACAACTTAGTAAACTGGTGTTTTGTAACAAATGCCAAAATGTTATGAGATAATAAAAGTGATTTCAGGTTGGGGATTCTTTCAAATATATCCCAATAGGAGAGATCTCTGAAGTTAAAACTGTTCAAAGATAAATCTAGACGATTAAGCGATGTGCTGTTGAGTGCATGTTTGGAAATATCTCGGACATAACTGTGTTGTATGGAAAGGAATTCTAACCTAGGCATTTCGGTCAAAAAGTTGTCAGGGAGTTTCCCGATGTTAACGTATTTTAGTTGCAGTCTTTCCAACGATTGCAAGCCGACAAAATCTGATGGTTTTATGCTGAGCTCTTTCGTACCGGGATCAAAGTATAACATTTCTAGCTTTGGAAATAAACTTTCTCCGTCGACATCGACGAACCGAGGTACTTTCGCGATGCGACTTGATCGGAGCTGCAGATGCTTTAACGACTTCAAATTTATCAGCTCGACAGATTTCAGAGTATTACTGAGCAATTCAAAGGCCACCAACTTAGACTCTGGTGAAAATATATTTCCCGAAAATTCTTCAAGTCTCTCTGCCTTCAGGGTAAGATTTGTTATCGATGTATTCGAAAGACATTCAAGGAATCCTGTGGGTATCGTCAACATTTGCAATCGGAGCAATTTAAGAGTAGTCACGTTATAGACAGGTAGATGACAAATTATCTGCTGAAGCTCGTCCCAACCTATGTTATTACAGGTTATGTACAAAAACGAGTGTTCTCGGAATGACAATTCTCGAAACGCATCGTTTGACACCGTCATCACACCAATGTTACCGAGCGCCAGAGTTGCCAGCCTGACATTTGTCAGATTTACGAAGGTCATATCGTTTATATGTTCAAGGTAGACGTAGCGCAAAGTGAAGATTCGTGTTTCTAACGGGACTTCAGGAATATATGATATATTGTGTCCACAGGTCACAGCACGTTTTCTCATGTTGCAATGACAATATTTGGGCTCAGGACAACGAAAGCGACGTGAAACTGTTAGGGTTCCGTCCGTTGAATACATTTCTTGACCATTGGTGGACATAACGATAACACCGATCAAAATTAGGTGTATAACAACAACGAAGCTTGGTCGAGAAGAAATGGGGACAGAGTCTTCAATTGTCAAGTGATAAGAAAAGAACGTCAAGAATCAAATCGGATTTGGAAAACTGAAAAATAAAAGGAAAATCATTTTAAGCCATACTGATAACCTGTTAGCTACACTGAATCGACATTTGACATTCATTAGGTAGACGTCCATAACTGACAATCTGATAGGTTAAGCCAGTTGCTTCCACCGTCTTTCAGCCTCAAACGGTACTGGTATAGGAATCTCAGATAGAATAGCTGTAAAATTTCATCTACGACAGCAGGACACAATCATGCTTCTGTTTTCAAATCATGACACATTCATATTATTCTCCTACAAAAATGAATTTTCGAGTTGTTTCCACGACTTGGGATACCTCCCAACATGGAGCAGGAAGTAAAGCCACTGTACAATTTAAGGCA
This sequence comes from Hanleya hanleyi, assembly GCA_036873755.1. NCBI lineage: Eukaryota > Metazoa > Mollusca > Polyplacophora > Lepidopleurida > Hanleyidae > Hanleya > Hanleya hanleyi. The sequence continues at coordinate 378,928 of JAVTVY010004953.1, forward strand.
TTAGACCAACAAGCTGTTGTTGTTGCGGTTTTTATAAGAAAATGCTGAGAAAAGTTTGATTATCTCTAAATTAACAAATCATACCAACCTGCAACTTCAAAGATAATTAATTCAGGCTATTTTCAGCTTGTGCTACATTTTCTAATTGGTTCATACGGATAATCATGGAAAGGAATGAGGCTCATATAGTCCCCGTAAAACGGCAGATGACAAGTCCGCTGCAACAACAGTAGGCGGTGTTTATAACACGATTTGAGAAGAAAACTTCCCGATTTTGTGTGGATTCACGAGCTTCAGTTGATGACCCCTTATTCTACTGGCATGCGGCATTGTGAACAGGTTATCACCAGTTATATCAAACTGTTTCATTATCTTGAATGAATCTATCTAGTCACTTCGTCAGGTTTCAAAAGTAGTAAGACCCAAGAGCCGATTTCACATGGCTTGTGTCTCATTTCCAGATACAAACCTCTAGTCCGTCATACTATAAGGATCAAATCATAACAGTATTAACACCAAATTAAAATACAAAACAAACAATACTAATGAACATAAAAACATGGTAGTTTCCTAAAAGAGAGAATCGGCCAACATTATTCAATGATGCCTACAAGACATCATGATGTTAAAAAATATCAAATCCGTATCGCTGATCAGTATTCTGTAACCTATATGATAATCGTTATAAAGTCGTTATCTGAAGAATGATGTATCTCAGTCACGCTTTCATTGTTGTGTTCATATGAACACAATGTGGATCTTAAAGTACATGAGATCATACGTCTCCTAGCCCCGGGTTAAGCGGTATCAGAATCAAGTTACGAAACGTAACGCAGTGCTATTAGCATGCGAAATATATCTACAAATTCCATATATTTCACGTGGAGGGGCATGGTGGTATTGCCCTGTATTACGAGTTTTTTTTAATTATGCTTTTTGACGGAATAATCATTCTGCGTTGGACTTAAGTAATAAGTTCAGCACAGAATGTAATTTCTAAGGGACGGGTTCCACACTTGGGAGATGGGAGGGGTGGGGGGCAACCGCATTCGAAATATAATAGGGGGATGGGGTCATCGAATAAAGGGTATTTAAATGAGGGGAGGGGGGGGGGGGGAATTCCAAACCATTCACACGGGGTGCCCTTTAAAGTTTTTGGTCCAATCCAAGTGGGGCATTAACACCTATTTGTAAGGAGGAACAATTTTTTTATTGGATTTTTTACACTTTGTTCTTTGACATGATACCTGGAATTTGGTTTGCTTTCTTGGCTGGGACAGACACTTGGCTTCCAGACTTGAGGGAGTTTGTGATCTCAAATAAACTTTGGAGTTGTGATGCCCAACAAATAAATAACATCAGCCATTCATCAGGCCCGTGTAGAAGTGAATTTAATGATGTCTGTATAGCCCGAACATAATACTCCTTGGACTGGACACCAAATGCCAAACGTTCCCGGAGTTTAGTATGTGAGATTTTACACAATTGTCTATGGCATTTACGTACATCGGAAACAGAGCAGACCCTAGTTGCTGTCGATTATTTAGCCAATTTTCAATCCAGCCCTGTACTTTTTCAGATGTCATGAGCACCTTCTTCAATAATATTGAATAATACATCGACGATCAGTTTTCTTGAACACCGATACTTCTAATGAACTAAGACGGACAATAAGGTCCTGATGAAGGATTGTAGTATAGACGATAAATCGCGTGTATAGATACATGTCTGTACGGTACGTGACCTCCAACATCACGTTCTTCCGTAAGACATTTTTCAGTTTTTCATATAAATCATTCTTGGACTCTACTACATACAAGGGATATCATTCGTCGAATGTTTTCTTGTTTATAGAATTATAAATTTGAGTTGAATTTCTCATTAATGATATCTATGTGAAATTTGACAACACATAAATCAACAGTATATATGTATTCCAATCGGTATTGATTGTGTAAGACTTCTGGATGACCTTTATCTGTTCTCTAACAATACGACTAAATGCAGATGCTTTTCAAAAACTGATCATTTCAAAGCCCATTCTCATTCACCAAACTCCATATAGACGATGTTCTTGCTGTAGTTAATAGCTATGAAAATGATGAAGCGAAGGATATATTTTTCTACCTACAATGGATGTGAGGAAACTACACCTAGCCCTAACGGCACATCATATTTAGACCTATACCTCTATCGAAATGAAGCTATTAATCGTCGTGTCACGACATTATTGCATAAACTTATAAAACAGGGCTATGAAACCAAGCGCCTCTGCTCAAACTTGCTCAATGTTGGCGATACGTATCGCTGATAGCAAAATGCGAGCATGGCGTGCAACATCTATGGCGCTACGTTTTATAACTTGTGTCTAATTCCTATTAACCTGGGGTTAGGGGTCGTATAAACCCATGTACTTCAAGATGATCATGGTGGTCATATGAACAGGCACAATCGAAACGTGGCTGAGATACATCATTCTCTAGATAACGACTTTACAACAAAACTCATGGATTAAGAATTCGTTAATGGACGACGGCTGAAAATTGAAAGACGGACTAGGCTCCTGTATTTCTGACAATACATACTCACTGATAACATGTTTAAGTGAAGATCCAACATGAAAGAGGCGCTGGAAACATTTGAGTCAAAGCGTTATCTATTGGTATGGCTATGATAACTTTTACTGCTGGAGCGAAACAGTTGGGAACACCAGCCAGGCTCAATCGGACAATTTTATTCACTCAATTTTTTTCACCTTGGGTCCTTCGTGCCGTTAGTTCGTTTCCCCAACACCGAATTCACGAAGAAAGAAGACATCCTACATAAACTATGTACACCTCAAATTTTGAAAACCAAACAAAAAAAAGACCACAAAGCTACTGGTCTGACCATCTCCCTCTAATATTAATAGCACTATATTTTAATGGAGTAGTGAAAAAGATATTTGATATTTAATCATGTTCATCAACTTTGTCAGTTTCGGTTATACGAGATCTTGTGTTTGTGAAAAACAAATTCTCAAACTTTTTTCTGAATATCATTTCTGACTACTAATGATTTTTATACAATCTAGCTTTGTCAAAGATAATTTCCCATTGAATAGAGGGACATGGGTTATGATGAGATGATATGATCACTAAATGCCTTGGAAAGTATTTCAAATAGGTCATTATGAGAACCGATTTTATATCACTGTAAAATCTCATCTGACTTTTTTGCAAAAGTTAGATCTTTTGTACTAAATACATGTACATGTATGTATGAAGTTCAGAACTGCTTTCCCATTTATTGATGAGTTGCTTATATATTGCATGACAACCGCCTACTATGTATGAAGTTTCAGATTAATTGATAGTTTCTTTCAAGATATCTAAACTGAGTAAAGGGAGACGGCAAAACAACAACAATACAACTTAAATTAATCTATGCGCAGCAAATATAACCAAATCAGAACCTATAACGTAAAGTGTGAGTTTTCCCGAATCTAAGACACAAATTTAACGTCTGACAGACCGATTTCGACTGCAACAGGTACACCGAATTTCAGGGCCCTGGGATAAATACCATAAATAAACACTGTAAATCTGGGGAATCTAAGAGCATGCGGAAAATCACCATTTAGTTTTCACGTCCCTGTGCACGGTTACTGTAGGACCCATATTAAATCTAGAATTAAACTATTTACAATTGGAATGCGAACTTACGGTATTTTCTTCGCCAACTGACAGGTCTAATGGTGTACAATAAACCGAATAACAATTCAGAAACGACGGTCCTTAAATCACACCGCTTAACGTGATCTTCATCCGTCAATTTAGGAGATGATAAAATGTTGGCCCTTCTGGTGACCAGCTGCTCAAGAAATACTGTTTTGCTACATAGATCGTGTAGATTTACGATTACAGCTTCCCTGCTAAAGAATTCAATGTCTAAGTTTGATCGTGGACTATTAATCAATCAATACAGTATGAGTTCACATGGGACAACTTCCTGCTACAAGTAAGTTATACATGACACCGACACTATCATCTGGTTGGGGGGGGGGGGAGGGCTACAATTACATTTAATACTGAAACTGTAGGACATAATTATATAATCATATAACTATTATAACAATAGTAGAAGAAACACTATTTCTGGTAAATAGGTACTGTGATGTAGAATTGTCAGTCAGTATGTAATTTTAGTCGTATTATTTCGTTTCTGAAGTATGTGTTTGCTATGTAAAGCTATCGTAATTTATAAGCAAAGATATTCGACAGTTATACAAATTTTCATGAACGAATAGCTCAGCATCTTTATAAAAGAATATCGAATGGGCTTGAACAATGCTGAACAGATGTGATGGCAAGCAATTAGAGGGCAATTAGACGTATGCATAATTTGTACTCCAACATTAATCTACTTTGCCATACAGCATTAGCCTGTTTGGGACTATAAATACATCTTCACAAGCCCAGGTAAATCCGAAATCGATTTACCTGGACATTTTTGGTGATTCGAATGAGTTATTTAGTCGATGCATCTGTTATCTCGTACATTCCATCACACGCGCTTGTTTTGAATTATCATGTCGGTAACCCAAGGCTGCGGTTCTTGCTTTGACTTCCGATGTCGATTTCATCCCGACATCAAAGCACTTTGGCCCGCGATGAAATCGAAACCTGTCACATCTCATACCTCGCAGCGGATTGGCGTAATCAGCCAGCTTTGCCCCGTCACTGATTGCTTTGATCTAGAGGAAACTCCTTCACCTATTTATATACGGAAGTAGTATGTTTAACTAACCAAGCCAGTGTATCGATCCTAACTGATCGGTCGATACACTGTCTCGCGAGGATGTTACTGTAATGACCCTCGATCTGTGACCTCTAAATTAATAATTGATCGGTTCATTGGCAAACGAAAATAGAACACCGAGCAAATTAGGTGTTTAACAGTGGCGAAACAGGCTCGGAAAAGAGTCGAGACGAGGTTATCCAATGCCAAGTGATAAGACAAATCTATAGAAGTTTCATGCGTAAACGTCAAGAATTAAGTCAGATTTGCGAAACTGAAACATAAAAGGATATTTTGAAGACATACACTGATCCCCTCATTCTTCATATCTGAGCCGACATTTGAGTTTTGCATTCATTAGGTAGATGTCCATAATCGACAAACTGTTATGTTAAGACTGTTGCCCCCACCATCTTTCGGCCCAATAGGAATCAGTCTAGGAATCCCAGTAAAATAGCTGAACGATTTGGATTTTGACAGCAAAGCACAGTCATGTTCCTGTTTCAAAGCATTATCAATATCAATTACTTTTTGTTGGATATGAATTTTCGAGTTAGTCATTCTGGTGGCCAGCAGCTCAACACATACTGTTTTACCACATAAATCGTGCAGATTTATGATTACAACTTCCCTGCACGATAACTCAATGTCAAAGTTTGATCGAGAACTATTAATCAATCAATACAGTATCTGTTCAAACGGGGTAACTTCCTGCTAAGTTATACATGGCGCCGACACTATTGTCTAGAGGAGGGGCTCCGATTACATTCAGTACTGAAAGTTTAGGGCATAATATTGATATAATAATTCAAGCAGAAACACTATTTCTGGTAAATAAGTATTGTGATGTAGAATTGTCAGTCAGTATGTAATTTTATTCCTTTTATTTCGTTTCTGACGTATGTGTTTGCTATGTAATGCTATCGTAATTTATTAACAAAGATATTTGACATTTATACAAATTTTGATGACCGGATAGTCCAGCATCTGTATAAAAGAAGATTCTATGAGCCTCAATATAAGCCCGACAACCTGAATAATGCTGAATATAAATACACTTGGTAATGATGTGTAACATATAGATATATGCATGATTTTTTACCTGAAACAAATTCGACAATGGATACGAATTTGCCATAGGCTACGACCGAGAATCCATCGTATTCTCGGGTCTGAATATGATGTGCAGAAAGAAACTTCCTGTGGAGTCATATGGTTGTTTTTTAGACGCCAGACGTCAATTTTCTCCACCTCTTGCATATCGCTCCACTGTAGTACCCGTATATGGTAGGATTCTGCTCGTGTACTGCTTGTTTCCGAGGCCTGCCCTCTGTACATGCCACTCGACAAATATATGTAAGTTTCTTGTTTTGGTGGGAAGTTTAAGCCATACGACGCCTGGCATTGTAGGTTAGTTTTTTAGGTATTCTTGCATTTACCATTTTTATACGCCCCCCAAAAGGCGGACGTATTATGTGATGGCGGTTTCCGTCCGTCTGTCCGTGTGTCCGTCCCCCATGTCCGGTCTATATCTTGGACAGTTTTCCATCTACAGTTCTAATTTTTGGTGAGTGGATACCCTACGGGGAGACGATGTGTCGCATACCAAAATGAAGGTCAAGGTCAGAGGTCAAAGGTCACTGACCTAAAAAACGGGAAGTCACTGAAGTGTTCGTGTCCGGTCTATATTTGTGAAAGTTTTCTATCCACAGTTGCAATTTTATGTGAGTGGATACGGTAGGTAGAGACGATGTGTCGCGTACCAAAATTGAGGTTGAGGTCAGAGGTCAAAGGTCACTGTTGCCTAAAATCAGGAAATCATTTATCATTGACAGTTTTTTATCTACAGTTCTAATTTTTGGTGAGTGGATGACCTAGGGGAGAACGATGTGTTGCATATGAAATGTAGGTCGAGGTCAGAGGTCAAAGGTCAGTGTGACGGAAAAATCAGGAAATCATTAAAAATTTCTAATTTTTTATGAGTGGATTCAAAAGGGGGAAACAAGGTGTCGCATACCAAAATATAGGTCGAAGGTCAAAGGTCACTGACCCAAAAATCAGGAAATTATTAAAAATAAGTTTTTTTGTGTCAGTAGATGCATGACGGGGACACGATGTGTCACATACCAAAATGTAGGTCAAGGCCGAAGGTCAAGGTCACTGTGACCCCCAAAATCATGAAATAGTTAAAAATCATGATGTTTTTGTGTCCATTGATACACATCCTCGCGAGCCAGTTTGTCGATCGATCTGTTAGGATCGATACACTGGCTTGGTTAGTTACCCATATGAGTTCTGGATATAAATAGATCAAGAGGTTTCCTCTAAATCAACCCAATCAGTGAACGCGCTAAGCCAGTTGATTAGGCCAATCCGCTGCTAGGTATGAGATATGACAGGATTGAATTTTTCTTCGCCAACTGACAGGTCTAATGGTGTACAATAAACCGAATAACAATTCAGAAACGACGGTCCTTAAATCACACCGCTTAACGTGATCTTCATCCGTCAATTTAGGAGATGATAAAATGTTGGCCCTTCTGGTGACCAGCTGCTCAAGAAATACTGTTTTGCTACATAGATCGTGTAGATTTACGATTACAGCTTCCCTGCTAAAGAACTCAATGTCTAAGTTTGATCGTGGACTATTAATCAATCAATACAGTATGAGTTCACATGGGATAACTTCCTGCTACAAGTGAGTTATACATGACACCGACACTATCATCTGGTTGGGGGGGGGGCTACAATTACATTTAATACTGAAACTGTAGGACATAATTATATAATCATATAACTATTATAACAATAGTAGAAGAAACACTATTTCTGGTAAATAGGTACTGTGATGTAGAATTGTCAGTCAGTATGTAATTTTAGTCGTATTATTTCGTTTCTGAAGTATGTGTTTGCTATGTAAAGCTATCGTAATTTATAAGCAAAGATATTTGACAGTTATACAAATTTTCATGAACGAATAGCTCAGCATCTTTATAAAAGAATATCGAATGGGCTTGAACAATGCTGAACAGATGTGATGGCAAGCAATTAGAGGGCAATTAGACGTATGCATAATTTGTACTCCAACATTAATCTACTTTGCCATACAGCATTAGCCTGTTTGGGACTATAAATACATCTTCACAAGCCCAGGTAAATCCGAAATCGATTTACCTGGACATTTTTGGTGATTCGAATGAGTTATTTAGTCGATGCATCTGTTATCTCGTACATTCCATCACACGCGCTTGTTTTGAATTATCATGTCGGTAACCCAAGGCTGCGGTTCTTGCTTTGACTTCCGATGTCGATTTCATCCCGACATCAAAGCACTTTGGCCCGCGATGAAATCGAAACCTGTCACATCTCATACCTCGCAGCGGATTGGCGTAATCAGCCAGCTTTGCCCCGTCACTGATTGCTTTGATCTAGAGGAAACTCCTTCACCTATTTATATACGGAAGTAGTATGTTTAACTAACCAAGCCAGTGTATCGATCCTAACTGATCGGTCGATACACTGTCTCGCGAGGATGTTACTGTAATGACCCTCGATCTGTGACCTCTAAATTAATAATTGATCGGTTCATTGGCAAACGAAAATAGAACACCGAGCAAATTAGGTGTTTAACAGTGGCGAAACAGGCTCGAAAAAGAGTAGAGACGAGGTCATCCAATGCCAAGTGATAAGACAAATCTATAGAAGTTTCATGCGTAAACGTCAAGAATCAAGTCAGATTTGCGAAACTGAAAAATAAAAGGATATTTTGAAGACATACACTGATTCCCTCATTCTTCATATCTGAGCCGACATTTGAGTTTTGCATTCATTAGGTAGATGTCCATAATCGACAAACTGTTATGTTAAGACTGTTGCCCCCACCATCTTTCGGCCCAATAGGAATCAGTCTAGGAATCCCAGTAAAATAGCTGAACGATTTGGATTTTGACAGCAAAGCACAGTCATGTTCCTGTTTCAAAGCATTATCAATATCAATTACTTTTTGTTGGATATGAATTTTCAAGTTAGTCATTCTGGTGACCAGCAGCTCAACACATACTGTTTTACCACATAAATCGTGCAGATTTATGATTACAACTTCCCTGCACGATAACTCAATGTCAAAGTTTGATCGAGAACTATTAATCGATCAATACAGTATCTGTTCAAACGGGGTAACTTCCTGCTAAGTTATACATGGCGCCGACACTATTGTCTAGAGGAGGGGCTCCGATTACATTCAGTACTGAAAGTTTAGGGCATAATATTGATATAATAATTCAAGCAGAAACACTATTTCTGGTAAATAAGTATTGTGATGTAGAATTGTCAGTCAGTATGTAATTTTATTCCTTTTATTTCGTTTCTGACGTATGTGTTTGCTATGTAATGCTATCGTAATTTATTAACAAAGATATTTGACATTTATACAAATTTTGATGACCGGATAGCCCAGCATCTGTATAAAAGAAGATTCTATGAGCCTCAATATAAGCCCGACAACCTGAATAATGCTGAATATAAATACACTTGGTAATGATGTGTAACATATAGATATATGCATGATTTTTTACCTGAAACAAATTCGACAATGGATACGAATTTGCCATAGGCTACGACCGAGAATCCATCGTATTCTCGGGTCTGAATATGATGTGCAGAAAGAAACTTCCTGTGGAGTCATATGGTTGTTTTTTAGACGCCAGACGTCAATTTTCTCCACCTCTTGCATATCGCTCCACTGTAGTACCCGTATATGGTAGGATTCTGCTCGTGTACTGCTTGTTTCCGAGGCCTGCCCTCTGTACATGCCACTCGACAAATATATGTAAGTTTCTTGTTTTGGTGGGAAGTTTAAGCCATACGACGCCTGGCATTGTAGGTTAGTTTTTTAGGTATTCTTGCATTTACCATTTTTATACGCCCGCCAAAAGGCGGACGTATTATGTGATGGCGGTTTCCGTCCGTCTGTCCGTGTGTCCGTCTGTCCGTCCCCCATGTCCGGTCTATATCTTGGACAGTTTTCCATCTACAGTTCTAATTTTTGGTGAGTGGATGCCCTACGGGGAGACGATGTGTCGCATACCAAAATGAAGGTCGAGGTCAGAGGTCAAAGGTCACTGGCCTAAAAAACGGGAAATCACTGAAGTGTTCGTGTCCGGTCTATATCTGTGAAAGTTTTCTATCCACAGTTGCAATTTTATGTGAGTGGATACGGTAGGTAGAGACGATGTGTCGCGTACCAAAATTGAGGTTGAGGTCAGAGGTCAAAGGTCACTGTTGCCTAAAATCAGGAAATCATTTATCATTGACAGTTTTTTATCTACAGTTCTAATTTTTGGTGAGTGGATGACCTAGGGGAGAACGATGTGTTGCATATGAAATGTAGGTCGAGGTCAGAGGTCAAAGGTCAGTGTGACGGAAAAATCAGGAAATCATTAAAAATTTCTAATTTTTTATGAGTGGATTCAAAAGGGGGAAACAAGGTGTCGCATACCAAAATATAGGTCGAAGGTCAAAGGTCACTGACCCAAAAATCAGGAAATTATTAAAAATAAGTTTTTTTGTGTCAGTAGATGCATGACGGGGACACGATGTGTCACATACCAAAATGTAGGTCAAGGCCGAAGGTCAAGGTCACTGTGACCCCCAAAATCATGAAATAGTTAAAAATCATGATGTTTTTGTGTCCATTGATACACTTCCTCTCGAGCCAGTTTATCGATCGATCTGTTAGGATCGATACACTGGCTTGGTTAGTTACCCATATGAGTTCTGGATATAAATAGATCAAGAGGTTTCCTCTAAATCAACCCAATCAGTGAACGCGCTAAGCCAGTTGATTAGGCCAATCCGCTGCTAGGTATGAGATATGACAGGATTGAATTTTGTTGCGGACTCAACTGCTTTGATGTCAAGTTGAAATCAACATCGGAAGTCAAAGCAAAAACCGCAAGCTTGGGATACCGACACGCTTATTCAAAACAAGTGCGGTGGATGAAATGTACGAGATTGTATAATGGAGGCGTCGACTCAAGAACTCATTCAAAAGACAAAAAATGTCAAGGTAAACCCTCTTCAAGGATTTAGGATTTACCTGGACTTGTGAAGATGATTAAGATATTGAGGGAAGACAATGTGTCGTGTACCAAAATGTAGGTCAAGATTAAAGGTCAAGGTCTCTGTGACCCAAAAATTTGAGATCCTTAAAAATAACCTTTTTGTGCCAGTAGATACATTAGAGGGACATGATGTGTTGCATACCAAAATGTGGGTCAAAGATCAAGATCACTGTGACCCCAAACTCAAGAAATCATTAAAAGTCACATTTTCATATACCTGTCGAAGACGAGATCATGTAATGCGATGTTGCATTCTGTCCATTCACCCATTAACATTAGTTGTCCATGCGATATCTCTAGTTTCAAGGTATGGATTGATACCAAACTTTGGGTATAGCTTACTCGCATTGCAAAGAGAGATCAATTTGTCAAAAGTCAAGTTTAGCTGCCTATATGTGTTAGGTTGGAGTATTCAGACTTGTCTCCCCTACATGTATATGGCATTTGTCCTGTGGAGTTGTCTCCTGTTTGATACATGTAAGAAATGGCTACATTTACTTAAATTGTTGTGGCGGGTGGTTGGTGGGTGTCCGGTGGGCACAGGTTCCTGTTGCTTCAATGCACTTTGCTGAGAAGCAACAGGAACTTGATAATGTTGCGTCTAGCACTGTAATATCACTTGTCTTTATTGCACCATGTAAGCGTCTTGTCTGCGTCTTGTGCGCTGTCTTCAGTGTTTTATAGGGTGGATGGAGGGTGGATGGTTCCATGCTGCTTCAAAGATTTCTTCTTTGAAGTAGCAGGAACACAACTGGGCTGGGTGGTGCTTAGTTGGTTCGTCGTGATATAGCTGAAATATTGTTGAAAGCGACGTTAAATTCTATTCACTCACTCCTTAAATTGTTGTGAAATAAAAACCGTACATTTATGAACTTTATACCTGTTTATTAACTCAAGAACAAAGGTTTACTTCATCACTTTCTTCACATCCTTCTACCTTCATGGAAAATTTTCTCGCCTGAAAGGAATCAATTTGAAAGAAAACTACTATTTTCTTGTGTTTGACTATTGTCGATTTCAGTGTGGGAGATGTGAGCTATCGACTCTTGTTTCAAGGTCACCTAGTTACCAAGAGTTCAGCCTATTTTAGTTTATCATTCAATATAAGATGTGATGTAACATTCTCAGAAGCATAAAATCGTAGACCTTTCTCTGGATTGCTAGCTACCAATTCGGATGAAGGCCATTAACAATCTAGAAATTCAGACCAGTGTAATTCCAGATATACGGGCGTATATTGAAGCCCCTTGGGCCCTTGTTACCCTTGTTGGGGCGTTTGTTCCATCAGACGTCCTCAATACTCATCCATTACTATCAAATGAGTTTCTTTTATTGGCATTTAAAAGGACCCCTATATTTTTTCGCTATCCTTAAGGCTAGACTGCTGAAACTTACACACTAAATCTTTGGGTCAAGCTCCAATAGGAAATGTAAAAATAGTCCAAGATGGCCGCTGAGATGACGCCACAGTGACGTTTAATTGATAAAAAAAAACAACGTGCCCCCACAGGCCAGGTAGGGTTAAGTGCACGAAGATCTTGTAACCTTCCGAAGAGCAGTAGTTTTCTTTTGCAAATCTCTAACATCTATATCGAATTTGTCACCAAATGATAGTGTATGTGAAGGAAATATATCAAAATTAAAACCTATAACGTCAATACGTGATATTTCGAAATCCCTAAAACGTCACAATGTGATATTTCAGGTAAAGGTATTTTCAACATCTGACAAACAGGTATATAGAATTTCAAAGCCCTGGGATGAATACGATAAATATACACTGTAATAAAGGAGTCTAGTCCGTCGTTCAATATTCTGCCGTCCTCCATTAAAGAATTTCCGCGTTCTAATTCAAAATATTAGCACCAAATTGAAATAATAAATATACCTAAAACTAGGCTAGTTTCCTGCAAGCGAGAAGCGGTCAACAGTTTCCAATTATGCCGGCAAGACATCATGATGTCAAATAAATTTAATGTATCGCTGATCAGTATACTTAATCCATATGATTCTCGGTATATATCTAAAGTACGTTGTATCCGAGTCACGCTTTGACGGTGGCTATTCCTATGAGCACTATAAGGATCTTGAAATACATGGGTTCATACGGCCCTTAGCCCCGGGTTGAGCAGAATGAGACACAAGTTGGCCATAGACGGTACGATTTATATTTAAAACTACAGTCACCTTATTTAGCATAGGAATTTTAAATTACTGATATCACCAAAGGAACTGTCTAATGTTGCCTATTAAAGTCGAGCAATAATTCAGAACTGACAATCGTTATATTTCCCACTTACCTTGACCCGTATTCGCCGAGAGAAAACAACTGTTTTCGTTTCTGGCAACCAGCAGGTCAACAAATACTACATATACCAAAAATAAAAAAAAAATGGATCAAATGTACGATTACAACTTCCATGAAAGATAACGAAATTTTAGAGTTTGCTCGTGGACCATAATTCAGAATGTATACAAACGTGATAAGTTCTTGCTAAATTACACAGGACAAACATGTCAGATCAACCATATTATATAGGTGAGCAGCTCCGGTTACTGAAAATATAGCGAATATTTGATACACAATCTTACAATCTCAATCATTTATTTAAATCATGGAACCTGATATCATTATGAAACTATGAACAATTTACGAAGAAACACTTTTTCTGATATTAACCAGATATTGTGACTTTATTTGCGTTCGTTGATTTCTGGAGTATGTGTCTCCAATAAAATGCCTGTGTATTATATAAGGAAACAGATTTTACAATTATAACTTTCCTACATCATATAGATTTTGATGGGAGAATCTGTAAAACAAACTGACCAAATAACAGGAAATACAAGGCATCTATCATGTTAAAATATGCATTTAAAAAATAATGATATTTAAGTGGGACATGTGATGAGTCAGATAAGCACTGTTGACTATTATACAGTTGTATGATTATTATCATTATTAAAAATCTAGAACATAATGATCTAATCTGGGAACACATGATCTGGTACGCACGCAAAATATTGTATAATTCAATAGATAACCGAAACAAACTAGCTTTGAAACATTAAATAATATTTCCCATTTCCCTGTCATAAGACACAATTTCTTCCTATTTTGGACATGTTAACATTTGAATTTTGTCAACAATATAACTGACTTAGCAGGTGGAATTTTGTTTTCGTTTAAAAAAAATGATGGCGGAGATACAGGAGAAGATACAAGCGTCAGCCAATGGAATCGTTTCTTTACCGTGAATATCTCTATCAGTCCCAATACCCGCAACTGACACATAAACCCAGAAAACTGTGACATAATACATCAAAACTGTGACACTCCAAATATATTCTGATATTCTCTTACTTTTTGCTTATTTTAATTGTAAAGATTCCGACACGACCGGAAAAGTGAATTCACGCAATGAAGTGTGATTCATGATCGTCTCTTTTGAATGCAACAATGTAGTGATTCGACTTTTATTGAAGCAACTTTTATTGCAGTAGAATCTTCTTTGTAAGCGACTATGTCTTTGTGTAGCTGAAGTTCCTGAGTCTATACACATTTCTGTCTATTGTATACATTTTCCCATGATTTTTTTCGATTATTGACGCGGAATTTTGTCCAGGCCTGGGAGCCCCCTCTCCCTTAATTGAAGCTGAAACTTACAACACTAAACCCTTGGATATAGCTTAGAGAAAACCTGAAAAAATCCAAGATGGTCGCTTTGCTGGCGTTACAGTGACGTTATTTCTGTGCCTTTTTTCTCGTTATTATCCCTCGTATCTTTATATTTCTTATCTCTTTTTATGTTTTTTTGTTACTGCTAATTCGTTCAGTTTGGTGTCGTTCTTTAAATCATTACGTATTTAAACCTCTAAACTTGATATTTTCGCCTCCAAATCAGTTTCTGTTTTCGTTTCCTTCTTTTTCTTAATCGACGAATATTTAGTAGTGTCGCCTCGAATTAATGGTGTCGCCTCGAATTTTCATCAATTATCTATGCATACATGTAGTTGTACTTCGATAGAGGGTATATTTCTCAGTTGATCTCTATTATATTGTAGCGGGGCGTATTCATCTAGTGTGTTGTCTGTCAGATGTTTTGCTAGGTCTACGTGCTGTTTATCTTTAAGCAGTGAGCAATTTAGTTTCCAGAGACCGCGTCCCCTCTCAATGTTTGTAAATTGACAGTCTAAGATTAATGGTAAATGGTCTGTTTTATATCCAGGGATTATATCAGATTTTGTTGTTATGTTAAATATATTTTGGCTTGTTAAGAAGAAGTCTTATCTAGCTTGATTCCGTGGGTTTTTCTTCCATAACGTACATCTCTTAGTGCTTTCGTGTGGTATCCTCCAGCTATCGACAAATTCGCATTCTCCCTTAACATCTATTACTTTTTTTCTAGCGTTTGGGTTATTAAGGTGTTTCTAAATTTCTGGATCTAGGTTTGGATTCACAACTAAATTCCAATCCCCGCATATGATAACAGATGAATTTTCGATTACGTCAATTTTCGTTTCATATTATTATAAAATGAGGGTTTATCGCAACTTGAAAAGTAAATATTCGTAACTGGCATTTCATGTATCTCAACATTCAATATTAAAAATTACCTTCTGAAACATTTTCAGTAGAGTTTACTTTATATTCCAAATTATTATTGCACGAATTCGATTTCAAGGGGCCCACCCAGGTGTCCAGTCCCAACTCATTCTTAACAGTTTGTTCAAGTTTAATGTATGTGTGGGTGTCTTGAAGACATACAAGAAGAACCTCTTTTCTTAACCCTATCTGGTCTGGGCGATTTGGGATGTACCGCAGCCTGGGAGGGGGGAAGCGGAAAGTGCCCCCTATATATTTTCGCTACCACTAAGACTAGGAGGGTGAAACTTACCACACTATATCATTGGGTCAAGCCCTTCAAGAAAATGTAAAAAATCTAAGATGGCCGTCATGATGATGTCACTGTGACGTCATTTCTAAAAAGAGCACTTTTGGATCATGTTTTGGTCAGAATTTTCGATTTTTTTCTTTTTGTTTTTTCTTCGCAAAAACTGCATGATAAATTAGCAAAAAATAATCTGATATGAAATAAAGTAGATTTTACCCACTTTTCTACACCGAAAAGCAAAAGTTTTGAGGAAATATGACGAAAACATCACTTTTCTGGTACCCCACATGGCCGCCATTTTGAATTTACCCATGATCACCTGCTCGGGGGATCATGCAAGTAGGCTCAAAATTACTCCAATCTGATAATCTACAAAAAGTCGAGAAGTTTCAGCTATAAATTTTTTGTCGTTCCGGAGATAGGAACAAAAAATCAACAAGGGGGGGGGGGCGGAAAGTGACCCTCCCCAGGTCAGCTAGGGTTAAAATAGCGCAATACATCTAGGTTTTTTGGTTTTTTGGTCTTTTGGTTTTGGCAGTCAATCCCTGACAGTTCATAGAAACAATACGTACGATATCCGCCATTAATTCTTAAGTCCCGGGAAATAAGTGCAAGATGTCACTTTGACATACATTTAAAGTTGAGTTTGTAGTGAAATTGCGTTACTGGGAGCATGTGCCTTTGGTCGGTCCTCAAATCGTGGACCGAATTAAAATTGGTCCCTGGCTCCATCTTGCTCCATAAATTCAACAGATTCATTTTGCGATATTTTATGACATCATCATTCATCGCGCCAGCGAATACGGTGCCAACAATTTAAAGAAATGTTGTAAAATGTAAATGCTGAACGTTGGAACAAACGAGATTAAGTTTAACAAGTATATCGCTCTCGTATTCCTGTTTGTCATAATTTCATTTGCAATGCTGGAATACGGAAGCGATATCGCGCTTTCCATCTTTCTGCTTTCAATTTTGTGAGATGGAAATCTGAAATACGGGAACGATGTCGAGCTTTCCATCTTCCTACTTTCATTTCTGCAGGATAGAAAGCTCGAATATGACGGCGATATATAGCTTTCCATCTTCCTACTTTCAATTTTGCAAGATGGAATGCTGAATTCTCGTGTGTTAAACGGACTCATGTATTCAACTTAATCGAACGTGATACGTTTTCTCTTCAGAATACGGCTTGGCTATGTCATAGATCTGCTAATATACTGCAGTGCATTGAAAGCATCTGATCCGTCATTCATGATTCAGCCGTCGTCCATTAAAGAATATCCGCGTCCATATTCCAAATACCTATTCCATATAGCAGCATTAGCACCAAATTCCAAAAGACAATCATAGTATACATAAACACAGGCTAGTTTCCTGCAAGAGAAAAGTGTCAACAGAAGCCTGTATACCTCAATTAAATTCAAATTTGATTGGATATTCAAAGGAGACGTTTGAAAAACAATAAAAAGACCGCTCGCCATGCTTGGAGTTTCAATAGCCAAGGGCGAAAACCTCCCATGCCACAACATTTTTGGCCCAAAAACCGAATACGAATTCCTAAAAAAGAAACGGGAAAAAGACTCTGCACCACTCGGTTACACGATAGAACGATTATTCCAAGAACACGACCTTCCTATATCTTGTATCTCTGACACTGACAAGGTCAATAGACCACCATGGCAACTAATCACACCACACGTGGACACGAATATACATAGCTACATCACCAAACAGGACAACCCAGAGCATATAAGGGTCACTGCCCTCGAATATATTGACACACATTGGAAAAATCGCTTGAAAATATATACAGACGGCTCCAAAAACACAAGTCACAATACAGGTTCTGCATTCGTTATACCAGAACTTGACATTCACAAAGGTTTCAAACTACCAGACAATATGTCTGTATACACAACTGAATTAATTAGTCGCCATAATCAAGGCCCTCGAATGGGTTCTTCAGAACCGACCGGTTTCCACCTTTATTCTTAGCGATTCCTTAAGCGGACTGGTATCTATAGAGAACTCCAAATCCGACAGCAGACCTGACCTCATACACGAAATAGAAATGTTATGTACACAAATACGAGACAATGACATTGACGCCATTTAAGCTTGGATTCCCGCCCACGTGGACGTTAGGGGAAATGAAGCCGCCGATAGGATAGCCAAAGACAGCCTCACCAAAACTGCACCTGACGTGCATATAGGAGTAGGAACCAAATAACTGAATTCTATAATTAAAACCAGAATATATAGTAAATGGGAAAAGGAATGAAACGAAAAAAACCGAGGTAGATGGCAACATAGTATTCTAGATAAGGGGAAAAGGGGATTCCAGCTAGACAGTAAACGTGACGAAGGCATCATCACAAGATTAAGACTAGGTAAAACAGGACTGAAATCACACCTCTCTAAGCTAATAAAAAACACATCACCACTATGCACCTCATGCAACAACGAAGAAGAAACGATAGAACATTTTATACTCAAATGCCCAAAACATGACCCCTATCGCCGCACACAGGAAAACCAACTCAAAAACTTAAATGTCCCTCTGTTGTTGGCTTCTATATTTAATCGTAAACCGCCTCTTATAAACAAAGTATACTCCACCTTACTAGCTTACATCAAATCGACTGACTATCACTCTACCATTTAATACTATATGGTTACACCAAGAAACCTAGGACCAAATTTAAATAAATGTAGCACGCTCAGAGTCAAAACTATTTTACAGGGGCGGAAATAAGGGTCAGTGATCAGAAATGACTGATCAAATTTGGATACTAACCAATCAAAATGCCATAGCAATAACATAGACAAATTCACTGATCAAATTAAAAGCTCCTAATAATGAGCACCGATCAAATTGTGTTCCCTTATTTCCAACCCTCGTTAACGAATGTTAACCGTCCGGTTTTCTAACAGGGGCAGAAGACTGGAGGTTATATCAAACATTCACAATCGGCTTTAATTATAATAATATTTTTATTTATAACATTTAGTACCTAATTAATTATTGATATTGATCGTGTGTGACTTAGATCACGATAGTGCCAGTCGGTGGCAAAAATAACACCAGAAAACAAGAAACTACAAACTCTTTTATTCTTTGTAATACAGGCACAGCACACTGAAGACCACAGACGAGTAAGACCAGCCATGAAACAGAACACCGATGACGACAAATATTATAAAACAGCACCGTGAGTGACAACACCCCAGAAACCACCCTGACCTAGACATTTCAGTGGAATCACCAAAACCCACACCTTGACCACGGACAATCAACGGAAACAAGAACAGCTTCTACATTCAAACCAAATCGCACAATGCCTACCACAACCACGGACAATTGAAACCATACTCACTGAAGACAACACAGATCAGATGTGCCACACCTGACATGCCACCGATGTAACGATTGTTGTCTAATGCAAATATGATCCTTTGACTTTCACCAATATAGGATGTAGACCTGCCATCCTGTACCCCAATACCCACTCCAAGCAATTGTTACAGGCAAAGATTTCTGGAAGAACCCGCCTATGGTTCTCCCAGTATTTTCTGGACGGCGTTGTGTGTACAGAGGGGTACAAAGACAAAGGAATCACACACGCGACTACAATATACAATGAACACATTCTTACCAATATAACCTAATCAAAAACCAAGCGATGAACCTGTACATAGACAATTCTTCTATTCTATTTATATCTCCATCCGCCCATTTATTATTATTTACTTATTTATTTATTTATATATTTATTTACTTATTTATTTGATTATACAGCGCTTGTAGACATCTTTAACAAACTAAGAAAATGTAACGTGTAATTAAAATAAAACATTGAGTTGATGGGCTGCGAAATCCGTACGGGAAGCGGCCCTTAAACTGCAATTTCAATCAATCAAAAATCTTGGAGTTCAAATAGTGTTGTTCCGGTCCTATCACCATTGGTTACAACATAATGTGCTTTTCTGCTTAGAATAATTTTGCCTATGCATTAGATCAAGAGAAATGACGGACCGTTAGTATTTAACTTGTTAAGTTAACTTGTTGAACTTACACATTTTACAAGCACAAAATGTAATTGTATTTTATGAGATGGGATGTACGTGTGATTCTTTACATGCGTCATGTATATGTTGTTGTTGTTGTTGTTGCCATACAATTAGTCATAGTTATGTTGGTAGATGAACTCCTACGGCTGCGCAAAGCGAAATCTCTTTTGTACATAAATCAATCTGTACTAACTCGTGTTACGGCTTATTTACCTGTAGACGCTGCGGTCAGACATTCGGAAGTAAATGCAACAGGATTATATACAAATCTAAATAAAGACACTTTTTGACTATCTCAGAAACCCTGAATGACCTTCATGTTTCTGTCTATATGTAGATTTGTAGAATGGGAAAATGTTAGTCGGTGTGTTATTCTTATAGCGGTTATTGTTTTGTACCCAGGCTCCCGCCTAAGTTGCAAAATGTTTTACTTTCATAGTGCTACAATTAAGTTAGTTTCGTTTTCATCTGTATTGTATTGCTCTTCTTTATATATTGTTTATATGTTAGTGTTTTTATAATATATTGGGATCATTTCCCTCAGATTCGCGAAGGAAAGTTGAAAGATGTTGCGTATTGATGTAAACTTTCAGATAAGATTCATATCGTTATACTCATTTACTGCGTTAGTTGGGTCACAGTACGATTGTAATTTCCAATAAATCCAAATTACAAGCGTCTAGTCCGTCATTCATAATCCAGCCGTCGTCCATTAGAGAATATCCGCGTCCATAATCCAAAGACCTATTCCATATTCCATATAACAGTATTAGCACCAAATTCAAAATGACAATCATTGTATACATAAAAATAGGCTTGTTTGAGTTAATAAATTAATTGAGTTAATGCATAAGTCTAAGTTAATAAATATTGCTTTAGCGTCAAACGGCAGTTCAGTGTTTCTCAGTCGAGAGGTCCCGGTATCCTCCCATAGAACCGTTTTACGCCCCAGTGATCACCACCCACTCTTTTGATAGGGGAACTCTTGTTTGGTGGTGGATTTGTGCGCCAGAAACGCAAATATTGGGGAAATCATTTGTGGGAAACGACTGGCTATCCACTGTCCGACCTGATGCGTATGCGATATCCCTATAACCCAAATTCTCTTAGCCTTTTTATTCCCACACGCCATTCCGAGTTAACATTTCCGTTGGTATGCTACAGGCCTACATATAAAGTCAATCTAGTCACATGACTGTTACCGGTATACGAGGATGTTTATGCGATTATAGATTAGAGCAAATTATGTAGATAACCATATAACAAATCTATTTTAATACAAGCCTGAACCCTTGTTGACTGACAATAACTAATTTTTAACCTTGGGAATTCTGTGAGCCAACTTCCTTGTTTATTATATCATTATGCACTTCGGTCCTTACATAGTTTTGGTAATTCTAACTGCAATCCAAGCCAGTGACTTAGTTGACGACTTGATTTCCTTCCAGAGCATCTCAGGTTGGTGGTTTTATAATTCTTAAATAACGCAATTTAATTTCACTGTCGTAATGTTCGAGGCAATTGCTTTCGTAGTTTGATAGATGAATAGCATAATACGTTAATGAGTGGAAATATCGTAGTCTTGTATGTGATATGGACTGTGTGAAGTGAGTTTGATATTGGATATTGGACCTTCGGTTTTCACAGGTTGTCTTAGACAGGTTAATTATTTGTAAACATTCGTTGGATTTTCATTAGAAACATTGCCGGTAACCAATCGATACTCAAGATTC
The DNA here is from genome assembly GCA_036873755.1 of Hanleya hanleyi. NCBI lineage: Eukaryota > Metazoa > Mollusca > Polyplacophora > Lepidopleurida > Hanleyidae > Hanleya > Hanleya hanleyi. The sequence goes on from JAVTVY010004953.1 coordinate 400,528, forward strand.
AACTCTTTCAAATTATCATGTCTTGCTGGCATCTTTGCCAGTTTGATTCAATATATTGTTCCACATGTTTTTTGTTCTCTTAAAATGTTTTTGGGCGTTATCTCCCCTAGGTCTATCTACACTGCATATGATCGTAATAAATATCGTATAGTATCCTATCGTATCCAATGTCGGATCTGAAAGTCACTTTGTCCACTTTCCACCACTCACAATTTGACTATTTATTACTATATCTACCGTGGTAATTGAGAATCCCTAACCCATAACTACAGAATTAGAAGTAAGAGTGTAATCAGTTATACTTCGAATTTGGTTCGTTTCATTTACAGGTTACTATTTTGGAATTCCTGTAATGTCCAGACAATATCAGTCATGTTTATAGCAGTAGGCTTTTATCTACATTGTGTGTTCCTTGGGACTACAGTTTGCCTTATCGATCGCCCAGAGATGGTTCGTAGATCTAACTCAAATAAAGCAGGCGATGTTTCCAGATCTCTCTGGCTGTGCTCTGACCACTGCCTTTGTTCGCAAAACCGGTCTGTCTCGTGCAAAGATATCAGCTACGTACCAGAATTGCCACCGGATACTGAATGGCTTTCAATGGACCGCTCGTATCTGAAGGTTATAAACAAGAGTACACTGGTCAATATTACGAAGTTAACGTTGAAATATCTAGGCCTCACACGGTGCAGAACGGAGCGCTTTTCGAATGACTCATTTCTCTTTCTGACGTTCGGCCAGAACTCGAGCATAGACTTGAGCGGAAACCGCATACCACCGATTGAAATTAAGGAAGTAATATGTAATCTGCAAGCCACTGGAGTTATAGAAATACTTTTGAACAATATGTCATTGACAAGGATACCACACGGATTTTTAGATTGTCTCTCCGATACATCCGTGAAATTCCTGAGTTTGGAGGACAACTTGCTTGAAAATTTTCCCGGAGATGCCCTTTCGACCGTGCCGAAATTGGAAATATTGAAACTGGATAGCAACAAATTACACCAACTAAATGTTACAAACCTGACATTTTTAAGAGAATTGTCTCTCAGCCGTAACAGATTTGAAACCATGCCGCAATTCACTGACGATGAGAGCAAAAGACCCCTCTGCCCCAAGCTGGAAACCTTAGTATTCGAGAAAAACAAGAATTTCTCAACAGTGGCTCGTGCACAGTTCAAAGGGTTGGTGTCTTTGAAAAAATTAAGTTTACGATCAAACAGAATTCGTAACCTACCAAATAATTTGTTCGCCGAAATGCCAAAGTTAACAGAGGTAAACGTTGAGGACAACAAACTGAATAAAATTAAAAAGAATGCGTTGATCAGCAAATCCCTTGAAATATTGCGGTTGGGATCTTTGCACTCCCCTTTCAAAAAAAATAAAGAAGGACTTTGATGTTTTCAAGGGTTGTCCAAATCTTAGAAAACTGTTCTTGAGTAACAATGACCTAAACGAGATAAGCAAAAACCAACTCAGACAAATGTTTGCGCCCCTTCAGAAATTAAATCATCTAGATCTGGGAAACACCCAATTGTACGTCATTCCGCGTACCATATTTGGAACACTGCCTTCTTTAGATGTTTTAGACTTGTCTGCTAACAGGATTCCAAAGTTGAAATCCATATATTTTATCAACGCTACACAGTTAACTGCACTCAATTTGAACGGCAATCGAATCAGTGTGGTGAACGAGACTTCATTCCCTCAAACTTTGCTTTCGCGATTGGAAAAACTGAATCTCGGCCTGAATCCATTGTCATGTACTTGTGGACTTGTCTGGTTTAGGAAATGGATAAATGAGACGAATACCGACCTGGGCGATGTGAATCAGTATGTTTGTGCCACTCCCCCTAAATGGAGAAAAATACCATTACTGCAGTTCAACCCCACCGAGCAAGATTGCAATGAGGAGCAGGGAAACATATTTATCTCTATCGGTGCATCGCTAAGCGGCCTGGTTGCCATATTAATTATAGTTGTGATGATTGGCCTCAAATACAAAAATCATATTCGCTATATTTATCTCCTGTGTCGATCGAGGTTGAATCAGTATACTGAACTTGATGACGTCACTCTTTACTGCTATGATGCCTACGTTGTGTGTAGCCCAGAGGACCAAGACTGGGTGATGGACGAACTCGTACCCCGGGTAGAAGAACAAGAGGGGTATAAACTATGTCTCTTCGACAGAGACGTCATTCCAGGTGGCTATGAAGTCGATGATCTCATGGAAAATTTGAAATGCAGTAGGAAAATTATTGCTATATTATCCGACAACTTTGCCCAGAATGACTGGTGTACATTGGCAGTTGACCATGGCTCAAACCATGTGTTTAGATAAAAGGAGAGATATCTTGATCGTGGTAAAGTTGGGGGAAATCAGACAGGAACACATGAATAACAGGCTGATGTTGTTGATGAGAGACAAAGTCTACATTGATTGGTCTGACTCTAGTCTGGACCGGCACCTTTTCTGGCAGAAAATTGTAACAGCATTGACCAGACCTTGCGTTGCGAATGAGCCTTAACGGTATGCTAATGCTCATTTTATCTCAGCGCAAACCTCTTTTCGATATATTTCTTTTCAAAAGGAAGAGAAGTCATATTTTCGTGATATTTTTTCAAAATTCTTGCTTTTCTGCATGGACGCAAGAATTTGTTAATGAACGACGGATGAATATTGAATGACGGACTAGACACTTGCATTGATATGAAAAGAAAACTTTCGGCTTTCAGTATATTAAAATGAGTGTTTTAGCGGGTTATCAATATTTTCATTCGAGAAATCGGTATTATGCCATATATTGTTACGTCTGTCTCTAGGTCTACGACATTTACAGATTGCTTTTCAGTTCTATGAAGGCTAATAGCGTGTTTGAGACAATAACACTTTTTTTCAAAATCTGCAACATTAAACTGTAGCTGAGGTTTCACTTCACCAAACTTGTTCTCTTACTCTGTCTCGGAGGATTCAAGAGCAAGTTTTCTACATTGGGAGCGAATATATACCGGAAGCTTTGAAATGATCTGTTTTTGAAAGCGTCGTATTCACGCGAGAACGGATATAGGTCTGCCGAAAGGGGTGCACAATTAGTACCCATTGGAATACCTATATGCTGCTAATATATTGTATTGCCAAATTTCATTAATGAGAAATTCGAGCAACTGTGTAAACAAAGAAACATCCCATGAATGATATCCCTTGTATGTAGTAGAGCTAAATAATTCTTTAATATATCGGCGATCAGTTTTCTTGAACATCGATACTATTAATGAACTAAGGGGGGGGGATTTGGCTAAATGTCACACTCAAGTTTGTTTCACTCATATGGAGACAGTCAGTTTGGTTGGTGGAGGAAGCCGCAGTACCCGGAGAGAACCACCGCCCGTCGGCAAGTAACTGATAAACTTCCACACACGGATCAGCTGGGCTCGAACCCGTCCGGTTCAGCGGTGTGAGGCTAGCGCACCAGCGAAGCGCCATAGACCTTTCGGCCACCAAAGACCCCCTAATGTACTCAGACGGAAAATAAGTTCCCGATGAGGGATTGTCGAGGAATCCCATGTGGATACATGTCTGTACGGTATTTGACCATGAGCGTCAAGTTCTTCCGTAAGACATTTTGAGTTTTTTTAATATCCACCTACATTCAATGCCAGAGTTCTTAGAAATAGTGGCGCGATACCCTTCCGAAAGGTTGGTAAATGCAGCTGTTGGAACCAGCTATAAATCTTGCTTTGTATGGCGATTTATGCATTTTGGGAGTCCAGTATACTTTCGGTATATCATTATGAGTAATTGGAAGACAAATACCTCTTTCCTTGAGAAACATTTTGTGATTTTTAAAGAAATCTTACAGAATAAAAGCTGTTTGAGAGTAAGTAGACGTGTCAGCGATAGTGTGTTGATACTCAATTCCTTAACCAGTACCTGGAAAAGTAATATTTACATATGAATATTATACTATTTGGAGCTTTGTCTGCTGGGACTGACGAAACAGGTTTCTCAGTACATGTTTTGCTTGGGGAAGGGTACTACCGTCATTATGGCGGATTCCTTCAACGACCTTGTTCCAGCCAGAGAGTACTATAGGTTCAACTTTTTCTCGCTCTAACCACTCAATAACATACTCTTCCAGTATAGTCAGGACTATCTACTGGTCCGCCTTCTGGTTTATTTTTTTCTCAGCTCTCTGTATTTAGGTCCCTTCATCAGGAGTGTTTTAGGTCCGTATCATTTACTATATCAAGGTCACCATTCACACGTTGCTAGCATGGTGTATAGATAAAGCTCGATGGTTCACAATTACAACTATAGCCTCCAGACGTGTATTAGTTCCAGTTAAACTCCTTGGCAGCATTAGAGTAATTAAATATTTTGGTGGCTGTAGATTTATTATACTTACATGAAACGCAAGGAGGTTCTGTGAGCTTAAAATAGTTTGGGAAAGCGCTGCGTACCTCTGGTTCATTCAAGATTCGTGGTAAATTCATAATGTCCAGTCCTTTATCCAAGTAGTTGACTTGCAAGAAAAGTCGGTCTTTGGGTGTTTCGTTCATGTTCACTCGACGATACAGTCGAAAATACTCTATATCTTGACAAACTTTAGTGATTGTGGGTGGTATAATATTATCTGCAGACACAAATCGTTGTATATCTATGGCAATACGATTTAGAACTCTCAGAGATTACCTATATGATCGTGAATCAATGCACCAGTAAACTTTCTCTAACCATGGCTGCGATGTTTCCGTTGGTGGGGCTTAACCTGGGTAATATTGGATACATTTGAATGGCGGTTTTAACATTGCCGAACCCTTTGACATTATCATTTAAACCATACGAAAACACTGAGCAAAGATCCAGCATCCAGAACAGTGCCCGCTCTCGGATTTTACTCCCAATTCGAAAGGGGGAATCCTTGGTAGATGGGCAGACTATGTCTATAATCTGGATACTGAAGTTGTCCCAGTCGTGGTCGGGGTCAGAAAAATGTTTGCCTATGAGCAATTGCTTTTTCTAATCTTTTTTTTCTGTAACCGTTCACTCTCAGATGGAGTTTTTGTGCGGTCTTGCAAACATACCGCTGACCACATTTCTTCCACAGTTTTGACACTCACGAGTCAAAAATGACGTATAACAGCATTGATTGACGTTAAAAGTTGGGCTTTTATCTTTTTTTTTGGCTTTTTCTTACAAACTTTACCATGGATACTCTACAATATTGTATATATACACTGCCACTGTGGGACATATAAAGGTGATGGAAAAAGATGCAGAGGTACTGACAAGAAGTCATATGACCCCACAATCCAATGTGTTGACCGCATACATGTAGCAAAATTACAACACATATAAGGGAAGTGGGAAGAGGTGCCGACATACTGACAGAGCCACATGACTTCACAGTATAGTCTTCCGGTTAATCTATTCTAAATACCAAGAATCTAACGATTCGTGATATGTGTTGTACCTCAAGTACGCTTTTGTTGTACCTCTTCATGTGACAACTTGGATGATAGGACCACACGGCCCCTAGCGCCGACATAAGCGGTATTAGATACAAATCTACAGAGCTATGATGGAAATGCTCTGACAACTCGTTTACTGATAATTGGTGAGCTGTTTCGCTGTGACAACTCTTACACTGGGGATTGGTGAGCTGTATCGTCTTCAGATGAAAATGACGACATTTAACACAAAAGACTAGTCTGTAAGGCCCGATGTCGACCCAGCATCAACTTCCCACAAATGCCAACATATATCAAAGACCAAAAGGTCTGTACAGGGGGCGGGCATCGGGGACGAAACGTCCACCAGCAGAATCTCGCCATATACAGGTAAAAATTACAACACATATAAGGGAAGTGGGAAGAGGTGCCGACATACTGACAGAGACACATGACTTCACAGTATAGTCTTCCGGTTAACCTATTCTAAAACATTACAAGAACTAAATATGATCCCAGTGAAGGTTTGTATCTCTGTCATACATTTGTTTTGGGTGTTCATATAGCATGCCCGCACGGCCCCTAGCACCGACTTGAGCGGTATTAGATAAAAATATTCAAGAGCAATGATGTAATGGTCCTTAGAAGTCAGCTGATGGGAAGCGATGAACAGCATGGCCGTTAGATAGAAGAAACGGCCCAAACGGGGAAACTTATTAAACTGTGCAAGTATTTATTCAGAACACAAGACGGTACACCGAACGTCCATCGAAAGATTTCCCCGTCCATAATGCAAAGACTAGACACTTCACGATACCCCCCTCCTCCCCCCACCCCTCCCGCAATCTCTTGCCTGTGGTCTTGCCTGTCGTCTCAGCTCAACTTTCGAGGTCAGCTTTCCATATTTTTCTTGTGATGGACACCAATCGCGTACTAACGATGGCTGTGTTGGTACGTTTGTAGAAATCAAAGATAGTCTCAATTTAACGTTATCCGCTGGCTAGCTCTTATTAATATTCGACCATTCGATCTGGATAATGATATATTGGTCAGGCAGAACAACACGTTAAGATATTTAACGATATCCGCATAAGCATTCCCCGACGGACGAGCCTTTCCCATCTTTGTTTTCGACGGCCTCACTGTCCTCAAACGTCTCGTCATTGAGAATTGTCCACGTTATTTAGATTATCTGAAATCTGACACCTTGGAGGAAATACACGAGCTTCGAATACAACATTATGGTCTGAAATAACTAACCAATTCAACATTGGTACTCACTGAACTAAAACATGGAATTATGAGAGGTGCTATGATCAACTGTTTGATTGGAAGACATGTATCCGTGATAACATTTCATACATTTGTATTAACACTTATCAAGTTCTGGCCAATCACATTTCACCTTGCCTGATCTGGGCTTTTTGTGATCTGTCCAGGCCTGGCGAGGAGGCATTATTCTTACTCCTTCAGCTAGGAAGCGAAATCTCACCACACTATACTTTTGTGTTAACCTCTACCAGAAAATGCAAAAAAAATGGACTTCGAAGATTTTCTGTTTCAAATTTTGGTATTTTCAATGCATTCCTTGACTTCAATAAAACACAATTGTGAATATTTACACCCGGATAACATTTCCCCAAAAACATGGAATTGGTAATTTAGAGGAGTTTTAATACCCCGGCTCTCACGGTAACCAATGATGGTTGGGGGGTTGGGGGCGAAATGGCCCCCTAATTGTTTTCCTTACCCCTTGAGATAGGGAGCTGAACCTTACCACACTATACCCTTGTACCAGAAAATGTAAACAAAATCCAGGATGGCCGCTTTGATGGCGTCACAGTAACGTCATTTTTGTTCGATTTTTCGGTCAGATTTTCCGAATTTTCTATTTATGCAATTTCTTCGCAAAAGTTGCATGATAAATTAGTAAATATTAATATGATGTGAAATAAAATAGTTTTCGCCCACTTTTCCTCACGGAAAAGCAGGAATTTTGGCGAAATTTGACGAAAAAACCCCAATAAGATAAGCTAAAATGTCGCGGAGTTTCAGGTCTCCATTTTCTGTCGTTCTGGAGATAGCGCAGAAAGTTTGTTCCCCTCCCCTCAGGCCAGGTAGGGCTAAGGGTTCACGTCCAATCGATCCAGACGGTTTTTCGATAAACGCTTAAAACCGATAAATATCTCGTCTCCATGGGTCCCTTTTTCTCTCGAAGCAAAAGTCCAAGCAATAATTCGACTTGCTTGGAGAATGGAATCGAGATTCCTCCAAATGAAAGTTTGAATCATTTGGAAGGCGTATGCTCGCTATATACATACTTCTCTGTTGCTGCTAGATTAATGTTGGCGAGTACATATGCATTAATAGAAGGATAAGGAACAAGAACCAATTAATATTATTTTGTTATTTCATCTATCTGTACATCTGTAGTCGCATACTTGTCCTGACAGTGCAATTTCTCTACACGTTATGTATGAAAAGAAACAAACATCGCCAACTGAATTGTATAAGCTGGCACATTATTATTCAACATAGCTTAATTTCGATGCTGTATTTAGAATCTGAATTACTTTATTAGATACGTCAAGGAACTGCGCATTGAATTGCAAGTCCAGAATAAATAGAATAAGACATTTTCCGGTATACAGTGGCTTTTGACGATCACATGAGTGAAAACCGGAGAATATAGACATAAACGATCGATCGGAGTGTTTGAGCACTCCCTATCACTCGTTCGCACAGACAACATGTGGTATCGTTGATAGTAAAATGTATGGGACCATTGGTCTAATACGTAACTGCAACCTGAATCGGGTGGTAATTACTTCCATTGTTTGGTTAATTTGCTAGACACATGAAATCAGCAATACATAATAGAAAGTTAATATATTGTCAAGCCCGCCAAAGAAATTAACCCGTCCTCCTTCGCGATTTTTTCTTGCCGACGATTTATCGAAGAGCGATGTGGTGTGATTTATTAATACCTTTAGTTCAGATTGTCAGTATTTCCGATATGAACCTCTTCCAGGCGAGTTTATATCAAAAATAATCTGTGTTGATATACTCTTCTTATTTGAACTATGTCACAAGGAAGTAATTCTCATGCAAACAGAAACTGCAACGAATACCAATAAATTATATAACAAGTTACACACCGAGGTTAGTACACCCGTCAAACTCTCATTTATCGGTTGAACCAATACATGTTTGGTCGAAAATAATTTAATCGAACAATGACTAAGGCGATACTAGTCAAATATATTCAATCATTATTCATATATATTCATAATTTATATTTCAATTGAATTCTGGAAATACCACGATAGGGATATATCGATTAAAGGCCATGATAAACAGCTTTTAAAAGAAAATCCGTTGTCTGGATTCTATTTTGGACAAAGATATACATATACGACGAACGCCACACTCTCATCCCCTGAGAAGCTAAGAAACGACCAAAGTATTGGCAACAAAATACGGACATATAGAAGCCGGGAAACCCTTCAATATTACCGATCAATTTCGTAACAATCTCGAAAACCGGGACGTTTCGATCGAGATAGAACCGGGAGCAAACCGGGAGAAGTCGCCAGGGCTCCCGGTTTCAGTCGTGACATTTCTCGATCCATCTCTAAGGCATCGAGAAAGTGCCTCGATTAACTGGACGTGACCCTTAAACGCTGTAGGATTTCGTTTTCTATTGACGGACAGTATTTTTCATTCATCAGTACTGAAAGGCATGTCCCACAAAATACTGCAGTTCACTAATTCGTTGATGTCTGTTTAGAGATGCACGGAATCGGTTGTTCCTTTAATTTCTTTAATACACTTGGAATCATCTGCGAATAGAGATACCTTTGTGTCATTACTCACCACAGTCCTGCATTTACATATATTCAACACAATAGAGATAAATGACGTTCACCCAGTGTCATATTTGTGGGGTAATTAATTTCCGTGTTTCGGTGCACCTAATATAATAAACTGAAGTAGTATGGTAGATATACCCCATACACTAAGTCAAAATTTAATTCAATTCAATTCAATTCCTTTATTGCATAAACATCCAGAATGGACCGTATACAAGGTGGGGGGGGGGAGGGGGGAGACAACTCCTTCACAGAATATTACGATCAACATTTTATAGTCAAAGAAGCAACCAGCATACTGGGGAGACCACTCGTACAAGTAATTTTATGTTTTCCAGTACTTATATCTGCTTATATTATGTATGACTAGAATACAAACGGATGCCATATAGAGCACTAGAATGACTGATGAATAGGAACTTTTATTGTTATCGTTTTTCGTTTTTCAAATTTGAAGTTTCTAATGGTGTAAATAATGAAAATGATGTAAATACTGAACTTGATCATCAACCTGTTCAATAACGAAGAATGCTGTTTTCAACTAAAACTACACAAAAAGTAGAGTTTTGAGCTAAAATGTATATTGTACTGCTAAACCAGTTTCGTCCATTTTATGGACTTTTCAATAGCAATAAAATAATATTTATTCATATGTGAGGCTATATACATATAGTTGCCTTGTAGTTGAACATGTTAAGACGCATTTTTATATACAAATTAGACACAGGAGACATACATGTTTACAATATAATGGAGTAAACAAGACGTAAACAGTTTATAATCCGACAATGATATATTCTACAGAACAAAAACTAAACAATTAGCTGCATTGCTATGAAGTTGAACATTAGATGACATGTCCGTTGAGGCAGTATTGCCTGACAAGTCCAGACTTGATAAATACATGGTTAGTTTTTACCGACAGTTGTCTGACATCTCCTTTTTCAGTCGATGCATGCATAAAAGAAATAATTAATTGTTTCAATTCCACAGTTCATATATCAATAAAGGTATTATTAACAGTTTAATTCACATTTGAACTTCTGAATGAAGTACTGTTCCTTTGTCTGTCGCCTGACTGTATCATCGGTTTCATTTTATAAAACGGAAAAATACTAAATTTCGTTTCAAGATCACTAGCACATTCTGCAATATGTTTGCTAACCTTAAGATGCCTTATTGCAGGTGTGTTGATCTGTTGTTGATGGACTCTTACTCTATTTCTGAGTACATCCCCCGTTTCGCCAATGTATGTTTTGTCACATCCATTGCATGCAATAACATACAGTAAATTTTGTGAATTGTGGCTCCTACTGCTACTAACCTTGAAATTTGTATTCGTATGGCGAAGCAGAAAAATACACCCAGCAATAATGTTTGTACAGCACTTGCATGTCGGTTTTCCACATTTAGATACTGAGAACGTTTGATTATTTGGTGTGAATTTGTCAGACGTCGGAAGTTTTTAAGATTGGGTGCCTGTCGTTTTCCGTTTATATCTTGAACCCCATCAAAAGCTTTCCGGAGTCCTTCGTTTGATTCAAGTAGATTAAGATTATCCTTAATAACGGGAAAAAAATGACATTATTGTGATTGAACGTGTTGATAAAAGTGATTAAATTTTGATTTGGGCTGCCTACCGTAGATTTTCTCAAGTCCTGTATATCAATAGACAGTTCTTTGTCTATGCCTTTGTTTGCAACACCCCCTGGGTAATTTCTCGCTCTCCAGACCAGTTTGAGTTCATTCAGGCGTTCAATGTGTAGGTCACTCTCACTAACCATAGAGCTTATTCTCCTCGCAAGTATGAAATGTCCCTGGTTCTTTGTTTGACGAGGATGGCATGAGGTATAATACAAAGACTGTTTTATGCCGGTCGCTTTGTAGAAGATATCGGTTATGATTTTCTTGCGTTCTCTTTTTAACAAAACATCAAGGAATGAGACTTGATGGGCACTACTTTCTCTGGTGAATTTAATGTTTGGATCCAACTGATTCAAAAGGTCATGAAATGTATTCAAGTCAAGAAACAGTCATCCAAAAATCATTTGAAAGATGATTCAATAGTTTCTTTTACGTCAGTGTCGAAATAATTTTCCAGTTGGTTGATAGTTTGTTTTCTAAGTATCCTAATACCAAAGTTGATTATGTGGGCGCAAACTTTGTGTCCATTACTGTACCTATTAAATGGCGGTAATGTTTGTGCCCATTACTGTACATATTAACTGGCGGTAATGTTTGTGCCCATTACTGTACATATTAACTGGCGGTAATGTTTGTGCCCATTACTGTACATATTAACTGGCGGTAATGTTTGTGCCCATTACTGTACATATTAACTGGCGGTAATGTTTGTGCCCATTGCTGTACATATTAACAGGCGGTAATGTTTGTGCCCATTACTGTACTATTAACTGGCGGTAATGTTTGTGCCCATTACTGTACATATTAACTGGCGGTAATGTTTGTGCCCATTGCTGTACCTATTAACTGGCGGTAATGTTTGTGCCCATTACTGTACATATTAACTGGCGGTAATGTTTGTGCCCATTGCTGTACATATTAACTGGCGGTAATGTTTGTGCCCATTACTGTACATATTAACTGGCGGTAATGTTTGTGCCCATTGCTGTACATATTAACTGGCGGTAATGTTTGTGCCCATTACTGTACATATTAACTGGCGGTAATGTTTGTGCCCATTGCTGTACCTATTAACTGGCGGTAATGTTTGTGCCCATTACTGTACATATTAACTGGCGGTAATGTTTGTGCCCATTACTGTACATATTAACTGGCGGTAATGTTTGTGCCCATTGCTGTACCTATTATGGCGGTAATGTTTGTGCCATTACTGTACATATTATGGCGGTAATGTTTGTGCTCATTACTGTACATATTATGGCAGTAATGTTTGTGCCCATTACTGTACATATTAACTGGTAATGTTTGTGCCCATTACTGTACATATTAACTGGCAGTAATGTTTGTGCCCATTACTGTACATATTAACTGGCGGTAATGCTTGTGCCCATTACTGTACATATTAACTGGCGGTAATGTTTGTCACCAAATTCAAAAGTGTTGTTTTCCAGTATCAGATTGATTGCAGATAAAATGAATTCTTTCGTGAAACGGTCATCATTTTGGTTTGGATAATGGTCTATAGCCAATAGCTGATAGCTTTCAAACCTAAATCATGGGAAATATTTCAGTACAGGTTATATATATATATATATATATATATATAGTCACGTTTCTTTTAGATTACCGGTTCATCACTGTGGTTCATTACTGTTCGATCTGCGAAAAACATTCATTGGTAAACAATTCACAGAAATACTCGGATTTTAATCGAAGGAAAACGCACGTTTTCTCACAGCTGGTGACATGAAGAAATACAAGAATGGGTTGATGGTACTATTAAGGAAAACCAGGCCTGTTGCGAGACTTCCAATGGCGAGATTCGACGGTGATAGTTGGACATGGAACGTGAAGACAATCGTCGCGAAGATATTCGAGGGTGTCCAGGATAAAACAAAGATTGACGTTATTGCCAACACAGCTCGTCCAGAAACAGTTTTTCTCGGAGTTTCGTTCTCAGAGTTGACCAATCTCTTACTAAGTTTATAGACTGTAATTACATGGAATGTAACGAAGACAATCAGAGGGATGAATAAACAGAGAATACAATACACGAGGAGGTAAACTCCGCTATTATTCTTTATGGTACACGAAGTCTCGGTGGCATTATTTCTGAAAGTACCTCGTCCTGTCCAGAGCATTGCTGTTGAATTGTACGCATACAATAGAATCCATAGAATAACACATAACCACGCCACCTTCTTGGCTGTCAAATGACGTCTGGCAAAGAACGGCTTTAGAAGAGTCAGGTAACGTACCAAAGAAAACAGAGCCAAGTGGTAAGCACTGAGTCCGGCCGTCGAATATATGTTGATAAAGTACAGTTTGCAAATCGCATCCGGAATGTCGGGTATAAATACCAAATACCAGCTCGAACACACACATGCATCTGCCAACGCCAGACTTAACAATATAATATATGTAGGGGACATCCGTAGACTTTTAAGTCGTAAAATAGTCAGGATAAGAAACAAATTCCCAATTATACCAATGCAACACACGATATTGATACAAATCTTGAGGCCGATGAGAATGTATTCTGTTTGGCTGTTGAGTTTGGTATTGTTGGAATGACTGCTCAAATTATTCACAATCTCGTATGGGGCAATGCCGACAAACTCTTCCCCGGGGTCTACGTCTGTCACGTTCAGCATATTTCGTGGAAAATGGCGATTAACTGGTCCTCCTGTGAATGCTTAAAGGCAGATTTTACCTTCAAATTTTGACATTTTCAATCGTCTTTTCATGATAAGATTGAGTCACCGGTTGATGAACAGATACAATCTGGTCTGTAAAATCGGGATGACGTCGATTATTAGCACAGATATAGACGCACGTATTTTCCTTGAATATTGGGTTTTCTTTCTTGGCAGGTTGAATATTACCAACCATGAACTTATACATTCAAACCCATTCCTTAAATTTTGTATTCTCTTGCGTGTCCGGTTAACAATGAAATTATACGTTCGAACTCGTTCAGAATTGTCTGTGATTCAGCAATGAAAATATCATTCCCTTCCGCAGTTACCCTATCTTTTGGTTCAGCTCATCTTAGTTTGGCTAGTTCTGGTATATTCATTAACAACGTGTCAAGCTGTTTAGGAACTGAGTAGCGCGTGTGGTGAATATGTTTTCATATAAAATAGAGCACTTTCAATAAATTCTGCTTCCAAAGCTGCGATTTTCTCATTTGCAGCATAGTTCAGTTCTTCTTTGTTTCGAGTAGCTTATACATACAGCTCATCTGGAGGGGTTTGGCACAGTATAGTGGAAACGTTAGACGTGCTTCGTCATCACCAGGTATCTGATAGTTAGCTACGGTCAGATACAACATTAAAATATATGATCATAATGCTTTAAAATATATTAGAACTCATCTCAGGAATATGGTGGTACCCGCATTTGATTCTATCTTAGTCAAGTGCATAGAGAACCTTCTCTCACTAGACATTGCTGTCGTTATTTGCGAAGTACTCGAAGTGAGCTTGTAATGGAAGTCATGTTGCGTCTAAACAAATATAACAGCTTTGTCTCCATGACGACAAACACGTGTGGGGATTTACTGATCGGGTAACCTTGTCACGCGCATATTAACCGACTAATACACGTATTTATTCACTGCTGCTTCCGACGTAGTCACGGCACCAGCAATTATATTTATTGTCAGTTCAAGTAATGAACTCATCCAGTTATTCGTGCGGATTCATAATGTTTGCACATGAGATGGATATATGAGTTAATCGGCTATATTTATGAATGAAGACACTAACGCATCACTGTGTGTGTTTGCTTGGGGGGGGGGGGGCAGGAGTTGCCCCGGTACATCAGAAAGTCAAGTGCATTGAGAATCTGACTCTGAGATGAAAACTGATCAGCGAAACGGATTTGACACTTTTTATGTCATTGAAAACGATGACCGATTCTTCCTTACAGAAACTAGCCAATGTTGGATTGTATTGATTTTAAATTTGGTGTTAATGTTACTACATGAATCTGATGGACACAGACATTTTGTGACGGACGACGGCTAGATGCTCGTATCGATAATCTTGACTCATCAGTCCATTATTTTCTTAAAAAATTCTACTTAAGAAAATATATTTTTTTCTTTTTTTTTAAGAATACATGAGTTGTACTACGCAAATATGGATGTATTGAAGAACATTTTCTTTGCTCTTTAACAATAAAAAAACTGTAAATTTTCTTCAAATTGGTCAAAACATTTTTTCTCATCCAACAAAATTCAAGAATGGGATAATTATAAGAAATGGGAGACTCAGTTTTAAATATTCTTAATATTTCCCAATTTTCGAAGAAATAATTTCTTGTCTTTTCTTGGAGGAGAAAAAATAAGATTCGACCTATTTGGAGAAAAGTTTTTCAAAAGATTTCACTATTGTTTGGTTACACTTGATTGCCTTCCGTTCAAATTTACTGTCTTAAATGTAATTTGTTGAGTAAAAGAAATTTTAAGAAAATGCGAGAAAAAGGTTAGAAAATAATTTTTGCTGTGGTGGCGGAAACACAGAACTGCGTGAGTTGACAAAAAGTAAAACGATCCCATTGACTGATTTTCTGACTGTATGTATATTGTACATGTACAATGAATGGATGTATCCATTGATATTCTGACTCAGATGCAGATAGTGTATAGATGTGGTAGCATAATAGCCTTGCACACCGACCTTCCAATCATTCTTCGCTGATCACGAGTTCCGAACGACGGCTCAAATTATGAAAACCAGTACTCGACATCCTTACAAACTGCAAACATCCAGGAAGATATTGCCAAATTATCACCTCTACAAAAGCAAGTAATATATATGATCGTAATGAGATTTCTCGCAGAGCATCAGTTCGACCAAAGTGACAATCCGTGAAGATGATTACGCCTTTGTGGTGTGGTCATGTTATTCAACATGTCAGGATGAACATCCACAATAAAAAGGGGGCTGGGATACAAATCATTACAGGGATTAGTTTTGGTTCTTGTGATGTTTTCAGAAATATGTAAGCAAAATATTTTTAATTTAAGAGGCTTCATAAATGAGAATGCATTGAATGCAATGTTGACCCATTTCAAAACTTAGGAAACCGTATGTGTTTATTGCCGAAGACCTATCACTCTAGATCACTCTAACTTCATTTTGTGAAGAGACAAATGACAACGTCTGCAATTCTGTGTTTTGTCCAACCATGGTTCCAGTCTCAAAATAGAATTGAGAAATTGCAGTTGCACTCTCATGCATTGCACTGTCATCCCGCTTCACTGGAGAATCAAGTCTACGACGGCGGAATATAATTTGGATGACGGACTACACGCTTGTAATTTAGCACCCAATTGCAACTGTAATTGTCTTATCCTGGTTTGAGACATGGTTGAAAAATCGAGGCATGTTTGGACAAAACGATAAATTTGCACAGATTTTGATTGGTCTCCTCATACAATCAAGTGCAGGCACACTGGTAAGCTTCCAGCAATAGACATATAAGGTTTAAAATATATGACATGGGTTAATTTCGCATTCACGCATGCTCATACCGTCATAACACCAATTACGGAGTCATCTTTTCACTGATGGTTGCTCTGGTCAGCTTGATGCTCTGCGATAAATTCCGTTATAGTCACATATATAAAAATATTAGCCACGATATAGGGGAGCTATCTTTTGTTGAGGTGTCTTTCGATTTACCTTTGTCCCCCAATGTTTACCAAGTTTATCCATGGATAAGATTAGCTCGGTTACCAAATTTATTCGAGTATAAATGATTTCAAGGTGCACCCAATCCCCATTCTGGGTTATTTGTTTTCGGAACCCGATATTTCACTCCAGATTTACGTTGTACGATGATCATAGCGGAAGGATATACATGAAAGCGTAGCGTATGAACATCCGAACTAAGCCATTGAGATTACACTGGTGACCAATGTCGGAAATATCAAGTCTGCTCAAATTGTTTGGTAAAGGCTTACAACCGATTCAATCAAAATAGAACTCAATGTGCCACTCGTCGAAAGTAGCGAGGCTGGCATCTTCACAAACAATAGTCAGTATCTTCTTCAAAAACCGACCCATTCAAAGCCCGTTCCTTCTCATTCACCAAACGCTATATAGACGATCTTCTGGCTGTGGATAATCGCTATATAAATGACGCAGCGAAGGATATATATCCACCTCCACCGGATTTGAAGGAAATTAAGATAGCCCTATAGGCACATCATATTTAGACCTATATCTCCATAAAAATGAAGCGGGCCTTCTCTCTCGTCGACTTTATGACAAAAGCGATGATTACAATTTCGACATCGTAAACTGTCCCTTTCTGGACAGTATTATTCCAGTGGGACCTGCAAATGGCGTATACATATCTCGCCTACTAGCATTTGCTAAATCCTGTGTTAAATGTGACGATTTTAAGCAACGTCACAAAACATTGTTTAAGAAACTTACAAAACAAGGCTATACCACCAAGCGCCTCCACTCAAAGTTTCTCAACTTTGGCGATACATATCGCATCCTGATAACAAAACACGAGCATAGCGTGCAAGATCTATGGCGTTACGTTTCGTAACTTTTGTCTAGTTGCGCTTAACCCCAGGCTAGGGGCCATATGAACCCATGTACTTCAATATTCTCATGATGCTCATATGAACAGTGAAAATCAAAGCGTGACTGAGATACATCGTTCTTTAGATGACGCATTTACAACGAATATTATGGATTAAGAATACTGATCAGCGATACAGATTTGATATTTTTGGAACATCATGATGTCTTGTCGGCATCTTTGAAAAGTGTTGACCGCTTCTCTCTTTCAGGAAACTAGCCTATATTTATGTGTTCTATGATTGTCTTTAGGAATTTGGTGCTAATACTGTTATATGGAATAAGGACTAGGCCTTTGGATTATGGACGCGGATATTCTTTAATTGACGACGGCTGAATTATGAATGACGGACCAGACGCTTGTCATCAGAAATTTGGTAAAAAAAATACGGTCAAATTTGACCAATTTTCCCGTCTTTTGTTCTGAATGACATTACGAAAGCTGATAGATCAGTATTGATAGTGTCGGTTTTATAATGACGAAAAAATAAATCTATAGCTTAAAAAACTCCAGGTATCGCAATTGTACGGGCCAAAATACAAAAAGTGTATCTTTTCGCAGTTAACAGTTTTCAATGATGCGGCAAGACATCACGATGCTCCAAAATTATGGAATCCGTATCGCTAATCGGTATTCTAAGTCCATGACTTTCGTTGTAAAGTTGTTATCCAGAGAATCATGTTTCATTGTAGTTGTTCATATGAATACGATGAGGATCTTGGAGTACATTAGTTCATACGTCCCCTAGCGCCGAGGTAAGCGGAATTCTAGACAAGTTACGAAACGTGATGTCATAGATCTTGCACGCTACGCTCGTATTTTGCTATCGGCAGAAGATTTGAGTAGAGGCGCTTGGTGGTATAGTCATGTTTTATAAGTTCCTGCAACAACCTTAACATGCACATAATATTATCATGTAACATATCACATGAGTCCGAGAAAATGAAATACATTTTACATGTCATTTATCTATAAGCTTTCATTGAATGGCCAGAGTTTTGGATACATGTGGACATTTTCCCGAAATAAACGCCAAAATAATCGCAGTATTTACCAGTGTGGTGAACAAGATGCCGAAGTACTGACAATAAGTCATATGACCCCAAATTCAAATAGATACGAAAAAGATGTGATAACCGTATCAAGTCATCTAATGTAAAATTAACTATGTGACCGTCAGATAGAATAAACTGTCCAAACGAGGGAGTGATACTAGAAGGTAAGTTCTTATTCAGAATTCATATCTGTGAGACCAGACCACGATCAAGCACTTCATTCCCACAATATTTACCAGTCACAAAACTACAATCACACTAAATAATAAATAGATAGTACTCAGCATAAAGATGGCAACCATTTCTCCTTCATCTCTTTGATTTTCCATTTGGGATCCTCTTTAATCTTGGTTCCTCTGTATTTGGTTTCCATCCATTACGTAATGATGAAAGACGAGTCTGTATTTTAGGTTAATCAATTAATCGATCAATCAATGAATCAATTAATCATTCGTGTTTACGATTCACTACGCTTCAAACAATTAATTGTTCATTAACGACAACATGATAGACAATTCCTAGACAAACCAGGCTTTGTGACACACGATAAAGCGTGCTTACGTACAATCGGCGACAGAAAAAAGTACAAAAAGGGGTTGATGGCACTATTAACGAAAATCAGACATGCCATAATACTCCCCACGGCATTCTCCAACGGTGATAATTCAACTTTGAATGTATGCGCAATCAACAAATATAAACACATGGGCGCCCAAGTCAGAACAAAAATTAACGTTAGTGTCAGAACAACTGGCCCAGAAACAGTTTTTCGCGAAGTGTCGTTTTCGGAGTGTACCGTTTTCTTTCTAAGTTGATAGATTTTTAGCCCATGAAATGCAACGATGAAACTCAGTGGTGTGAAGAAACACAGAATGGAATGTATGAGCACATACATTCCGCAATTTTCCTTGATAACACACAAGGTCCCGTTTGCATCATAATTCAGAGTGCCTCGTCCTGTTACTAAGATCGCAGTTGTTGAATTGCAAGCAAATAGCACAAGCCATAGAATAAAACATACGCAAGCCACCTTCCCGGCTGTCAAATGACGTCTGGCAAATAATGGCTGTAGAAGTGTAAGGTAGCGTACCAAGGAAAACAAAGCTAATTGGTAAGCACTGAGTCCCGTCGTAGACAATGATATAACATAGTATATTTTACATACTGCATCCGGAGTTTCAGGTATATCGAGCAGGAAGAAGCTTAAACACACACATGAATCTGCTACAGCCAGACTCATCAATATTATATACGTCGGGGACATCCGAAGATTTTTACAGCGTAAAACGGCCACGATAAGACAAACGTTCCCTGCAATGCCAATAAGAACCACTATGTGGAGGAAAATGCTTACACGTTTAATAATTTCAACTATTTGGATGCCGAAGCCGCTGGTATTAGAACGTCCACCAATATTCTCCATGGCATCACTCTTGTATGTATCATTGTCCATAAATAGTTCCCCCTGGTTTGTCTCTGTTATATTCAGCATATTTAGCGATTTCCTGTATTGAACTATTTATCTTCATCTGAATATTCATAAGCGTATTGTACCTTCATGATCGACATTTCCAATCGTGGTCCCATGTTAGGATAATATTCCATATTATCTGTGCACGTCGGTGCAGAATTATTCTTCGACTGAATGTTTAACTCCGTTAAACCTAATATTCCCGCATCTCTGTGCCCTGTAATCAGTGAACTGGTATATTGGAACACATCCCTTGCAATTCCTGATTCAATGACGAAGCGATATCTGTGAATCTCATTCCCTCGTACAAAATATGTGTGTCTAACCGTTTCTCACCACAAGCCCGACGGTATGCACCTAGCGTATCAGTATCCATGTGAAATATTTCACTGAGTAGTTTTTAAGCTTTTTTTATCCATGCTGTGTTCATATTTCCTAGATAGTTTGTCCCAATCCAGTAACAACTTTGGATATTCGTCATCTTCGGGAACTTTTCCGCGGGCTATGAGAACGACGTTGAATTGAAATATCTTCTTGTATCGATGGACACATGATACGAACAATAACATTCATATATTAACATTTTAGTTATGCAAATATAGAATAATATTGTTTCACTCTAGGCAGTACTGTCGCAATTTGCGAAGCAGTTGAAACGAGCTTATTATTGAGCCTATTGCACGGCTATTCAAACACGACTACTGCCTGTTAAAACATAGGTTAATTCATTTCCATCGCAACCAGAAACATCGACACGCGAAATAAATGTCATGATTGAGGATAATGCATGTAGGCCTGTTTATTTACCGTTGCTTTCGACTAGCTTCCAAACATCATATGCACTCACCGCCATTAGCTGTATTGTCTCATCGCGAGATTAGCTGATTTGAAACATGGCTGTGTATTAATTGCGTTGTTTCGGGATATTTGCAGTGGAAAGATGTCATATCGTCTTCTTGTAATATATGGAGGGACGTATGACAAGGGAGATAAGGGACGTAGGACAATGGATTTAAGGGGCGTATGGCAATAGAGTTAAGGGACGTATGACAATGGAGTTGATGGATGTATGGCAATGGAGTTAAGGGACGTACGACAATGGAGTTAAGGGAGTTAAGGGACGTCTGACAATGGGGTTAAGTGACGTATGACAATGGAGTTATGGGACGTATGACAATGGAGTTAAGGGACGTATGACAATGGAGTTAATGAACGTATGACAATGGAGTTAATGGGTGTATAGCAATGGAGTTAAGGAACGTGTGACAATGGAGTTAAGGGGTGTATGACAATGGAGTTAAGGGACGTATGACAATGGAGTTAATGGATGTATGGCAATGGAGTTAAGGAACGTATGAAAATGGAGTTAATGGATGTATGGCAATGGAGTTAAGGAACGTATGACAATGGAGTTAAGGGGTGTATGGCAATGGAGTTAAGGGACGTCTGACAATGGGGTTAAGGGACGTATGACAATGGAGTTAAGGGACGTATGACAATGGAGTTAAGGGACGTATGGCAATGGAGTTAAAGGACGTATGACAATAGAGTTAAGGGGCGTATGGCGATGGAGTGGAGGTACATATGACCATGAAGTTAAGGGACGTATCACGATAGAGTTAAGGGACGTATGACGATAGAGTTAAGGGACGTATGACAATGGACTGAAGGGACGTATGACAATGAAGTGAAGGGACGTATGACATTGAAGTAAAGGGGCGTATGACAACGGAGTTTTATATATACAACATTGCATCACGGGATATAGTTCAGTTTAAATCGTTTGATTGGTCAATTCAAATTTTCAAAAATAGGATTTTTATCGTCTTCTGGAGAAATTGAAAGGAACTCCAGCCTATCAAAGAGTAAAAGGATCATTTGCTACCCTCATGGCCGTTCCCACCAGTGTTTACCAGTCTCCCTTCGTGAATCTTATTCACCGTTCCCCCTTGACTCCAGATCAGTGGTCGAATTAGCAGAACTCGCAAAGGTGATGCTGAACAACTCGGGTATAAAGGTTTCCTCTGACGCATCTAAAACGGGATGTCTTTCAGAAAGTTTCATTTTCGGAACTCACCAGTTCAGTACCAATGTGGGTGAAGCAATGACTATTGTGTAATGAAAAATACCAAATGAACATGACATATCAACCATTTTGTTATGTCTGAGTGGACTTCTATCGCATCTTCTCGTAGGGAAGCTGTTTGTCGGGTTGTTATAACATCAATTCCATGAAAAAGTTAACCTTATGGTCGTTTTTCAATTATATTGAACAATGGACATTTATATATCTTTTTTTTTCGTCTGACTGTCTTCTTTTCGTTTCTGTAGTTAGATTATTGTTTTAATTACTAGCTAATTATAATACTCGCATCGACAACATTTCGTTTTTCCCGCAATTTTAAACTTTGAATGACGACTTTTTTGGAAGAAACATTCGCTCGTGTAAGAGTGCAGCGTTCCACCAAACACATTGGCAAGTAATATACCATTTTAATCCTTATTTGTTTGGGAGTGTAACCATCAACAAATTGGAAACAAACATGAAAGTAATAAAAGAAAACAGTT